>CM044964.1:17010059-17033669 GCA_024516035.1 Bactericera cockerelli | reverse complement strand
TTTTTTCTGCTCTGTACTTGGATGTTCGGGTCCACTCATACCTCGTGAGGAAAAATGAGTAGCTGCTTTAATGTGAAGCAGCGACCAGTGGCAGAATCTTAGGCAAAAAAATAATACAAGATATTGTAAATTAAAGTGCATGGTAAAGTCCTATGATTCTGCGCTACCCACTAAAATTGTGACATAATAACACAAAGAAAAAACATTATTATTATTATTATTATTAAATTGATTGGTAATACTTTCAATTACCTGGGGTTTACAGTTAAAAAGTTCTGGTTCGAAACCGAGTAATTGCGTTATGTTTGAAACGAAACATTTTTGTACATAACTGAATAAATACTCTATTTTATGTATTTTTTCACGACAAATCGATTGGTGATATTTTCAAACACGTAATACTCACAGTTCAAAAGTTTCCGGTTCAAAACCCGAGAAATACCTGGTTTATGAAATTTATTCATTCTGTTCTTTGTTGTCTGCAGCACGGCAATACAGATGATTTGCTCAAATAATATTTTTCACAAATTTCAATGGTGCTGGCCAAAATAATATCCAAAACAAAATGTGTTGTAGACAAAAGTATTATCCCTGATTGATGCCTACCTTTTTTTTTTTTTTTTTTTTTTTTTTTTTTTAAGTGGGGTTTAACGTCGCTTTCAACTGCCATGGTCATATCACGACGGGGGTTTTACCCTCCATTCGCAGGAAACTCACAAACCTGCTACTCACATTGACCTCACCCAGCCTGAGTGGGGCCGGGAAAAGCCCGCGTCACGAGAATTAGAATTTGAATGGTCACCCATCCAAGTCTTAACCTCGCTGGATGTCGCTTAACTTCGGTGTTCTGAAGGGAACCGGTGTATTCAACATGCCATTGACGCTGGCTATGCCTACCTACCCATAAACTGATTATCAGTTAACCTTTTTTACAAAGTCATGTATTCAAGTTTAAAACACGCCTTTTTTCAGTAGGTCTTCTACGGACAAAAGAAGCAGAAATCGTTATTTCTATTGAAAAAATACACAAATAAAGTTAAAGAATGGTAAAATAGGGTATAGTCTAGTAATCCTGGCTTTTAAAAATGCAAGTTTTGGTGTAGTTTTGATTTTTTGTACCATAGTGTATTTTGAGCTGCTGAACACGAATCTGAGGTTTGCCAACAAAAATTTTACCGGCAAATTTTTTTACAGGCAAAAAAACACCCAAAAAATTGGACTATTTTTAGTTTTTCTGAAATATCTCCCAAGTGATTTATTTAATGCCAACACTAACTCTATACAAAGTTGTTCACAACTAAATTTCCTACATTTTATGTTCTACAAAAAAAATTGTGCGACCAACCTTTGAGCTTTGAGGGCGCCCTCAAAATGCAGGCAAAAAATCAAAAGTGGCCAAATTTGCAAATTTTTGAAATTTTACTTCAAAATAACGCTCCTGACAATTTTTTTGGCAGTTAAAGACGTCATTGATGGCTTATAGGCTAATGTTTGAGACTTTTTCAGCCTTTTAGAAGGACCTTTGCAGCCTTTTGGAGTGACATAGAGATGTCTATCTAGAACCCTGGTTTTAAAACAAAAAGTTTTGCTGTACTTGTGATTTTTGGTAATATATTGTATTTATAGCTGCAAAGTATGAATTTGACGTTTGCCAACAAAAAAAATTGCCGTCATTTTTTTAACAGGCAAAAACGGCCTGAATGAAGCTTTTCTAAGTTTTTAACAATATCTCCGAAACTATGTATTTCAAATCAACGTTAGCTGAATACTAAGTTCAACATAACTGAATTTCCTACATATTATGTTCCCAATATTTTTTTGTGCAACCAACCTTTGAGCTTTGAGGGCGCCCTTAAAGCTCCGGCAAAAAATCAGAAAAGGCAAAATTTGGACTTTTTGAAGTTTTACCTTGACATAACCTTCTTGGCAGTGTGAATGATATTAATAATGGTTTAATGGCTAAATTTTTTGACCTTTGCAGCACATCTTTGTGAGGGACTTGTCCTCTTTGTGAGTCCTCCATTGATGGCATGTTATTGCATGACCCTTCGCAATGCAAGCATAGAGCGGAGGAGGAGAGTCCTGCTTTCCTGCAGCCACAGTTTCTTTGGCAGTTTCTCGTACATTTATAGGAAACGAGCTTCAGCAATTCGGGGGGAGCGGGGGCAGAGAGATTTAATATAGGTTCTAGACCTGTTTGACTTTGCTTCCATCCCCATTCTTCAGGAGCTTTACTTACTCCCAACCATTGTTGCACTTGATGGTACAGGGTACAGCTTGAGGGAGTGTACACGGTGGTAGCGCAGCACTGATGGTTCATTCTAAAGGCTACCTTGGTATAACATATGTATCGCAGATGGTTAAGTGAAGACGGACTTTTTTCAGTGGACTTATAGAAGTGTATTAAGAAGCGTTCTCCTGCTGCGGCTACAGAGTCTTGGGACCCTTCAGAGTCTTTTAAGACGTCTATAACTTTTCCAAGACTAGGACTTTTTACAAGGGTTTTTTAAAAATTTCCTTTTGCCTTGTTTAAAGACAGCCGACGTCGTATCATACCCGCTCATTGCATGTAGACAGAGGATGTGTTCTTTCACGCATGAGGAAGTTGCAGCTTCAAGGGGTGAATACAAAGCTGTACAAATGGTCTGCTTTCCAGGTTTTAAATTCGTTGGAATAAAGTTGTGGGATTGACGGGGACCATTTGATTGTCAATTTTTATGGCATTACGCATGACTGCAAGCGGTTGAACTCTATCATTTCTTTTAAATTTAAGGCTACCGAAGTCACTACCAATGATATTCTGGATACTTTCGACACCTAGTTCTTTGGTTATGGCAGTTTATGCGTTCGTCAGCCACCACAACCGTGCTGAGTGAGTACAAACTTAGATTTTTGGGAAAAGGGAGATGTTGGTTGTTGCAACCATTCTAACATCTTCATTCCATTCTTGTTGTCTCTTTTTACTGCTGCGTCCTTCAAAGCAACGTGTTGATCAGAGCTAGAAAGCGAAACACCAGAGAAATGTTTGATTTGTTCTGACACATGCTGAATGGATGTCATCCCCATTGTCCATCTTGTGAGAACGCTTTTTCCAACACCACGACCATGAGTAAGGCCTCGACCATTAGAAGCATCAAAACTTTAAAATCAGGCGCCATATATATCTTTTGAAAATCAACTGCTCATAATGTAGAAATATAGGACAGTAGGGAATTGATAGGCGTTGCCATCACAAACTAATCTCACATCCACCTCACCCAGCCTGAGTGGAACCGGCAAAATTTAGAAATACTCACTTAGGATGACATTTGAAAGAATAGTAGGAAATAGTTTGTTGGCCGGCAACTTTTTTTTGCAAACACAATATTCGGGACTACAACAAAACTATTTGTTTAAAAACAAGGAAAGATCCTAGATTGATGCAAGTGATCCTGATCCAGATCCAGGTATTACATAAAAGCTGCAAAGGTCACGAAATTTAGCTTCTAAAGTTTAGACCATTAGACTCTAAACTAAACAACATCATTCACACTGCCAAGAAGGTTATGTCAAGGTAAAACTTCAAAAAGTCCAAATTTTGCCTTTTCTAATTTTTTGCCGGAGCTTTAAGGGCGCCCTCAAAGCTCAAAGGTTGGTTGCACAAAAAAATATTGGGAACATAATATGTAGGAAATTCAGTTATGTTGAACTTAGTATTCAGCTAACGTTGATTTGAAATACATAGTTTCGGAGATATTGTTAAAAACTTAGAAAAGCTTCATTCAGGCCGTTTTTGCCTGTTAAAAAAATGACGGCAATTTTTTTTGTTGGCAAACGTCAAATTCATACTTTGCAGCTATAAATACAATATATTACCAAAAATCACAAGTACAGCAAAACTTTTTGTTTTAAAACCAGGGTTCTAGATAGACATCTCTATGTCACTCCAAAAGGCTGCAAAGGTCCTTCTAAAAGGCTGAAAAAGTCTCAAACATTAGCCTATAAGCCATCAATGACGTCTTTAACTGCCAAAAAAATTGTCAGGAGCGTTATTTTGAAGTAAAATTTCAAAAATTTGCAAATTTGGCCACTTTTGATTTTTTGCCTGCATTTTGAGGGCGCCCTCAAAGCTCAAAGGTTGGTCGCACAATTTTTTTTGTAGAACATAAAATGTAGGAAATTTAGTTGTGAACAACTTTGTATAGAGTTAGTGTTGGCATTAAATAAATCACTTGGGAGATATTTCAGAAAAACTAAAAATAGTCCAATTTTTTGGGTGTTTTTTGCCTGTAAAAAAATTTGCCGGTAAAATTTTTGTTGGCAAACCTCAGATTCGTGTTCAGCAGCTCAAAATACACTATGGTACAAAAAATCAAAACTACACCAAAACTTGCATTTATTTCGCTATTTTTGCGCCTGCGGTACTAGACTAGTATAACAGATAGTAAAACCAGGTTTCCAGGTGTACGAAAATATTGAGTTTCCAACATAACGCAATTACTCGGTTTCGAACCCAGAACTTTTTAACTGTAAACCCCAGGTAATTGAAAATATTATCAATCAATTTCTCGTGAAAAAATACATAAAATAGAGTATCCAATTGACGAAAATGTTGAGTTTCAAACATAACACATTTCTCGGATTTCGAACCCTTAACTTTTTAACTGTAAGTCCCAGGTGTATGGAATCACCACCAGTGGATTCCTCAGATAAAAATACATGAATTAACATATTTGGTTTAACTAAAATACTTAATGGCGACTTTTGAGACAAGAAAAACTGTTTTTACATGTATTTTTCCTATGGCGCACATTAAAAGTGGACACTCTATATGTAAGTTATTATGTACATGGATGTTTTACTTCGTACAAGAGTGGAAGTTTTTGATACTTTTTCACTCATAATGGATATTCTAAATAATAATAATAAATTTATTTTTTGACTATAAATACAAAGTATGTGCTCAACGTCATTGCCATTACATTTAAAAAAAAAAACCTTATACATAAATTTAGGACTAAAAAAAAAAAAAAAAAAAAAAAGAAACTTGGAGAGGTAATATTGATCAATTGGGAAGACTTCCCTCCAGCGCTAGCGCCCCGTCACGCGCTGCGTCCAGAAATTCTTTGATAGAGTAGGGACAGAGAAGTATGAGAAAAGATTTAAGGGTGTTTTTAAATGTGTAAGGAGTGTCTGTAGCAATATCAATGGATTCTACTTCTCTGTAGCAATGGATTGCGAGTTAATATACTTATTTCGCGGTGCGACACCTGATTTTAACTTAAATTCCACTTGCAATGTTTCAGAACACGTGGTATCCATCATCATATTGCTAGCATGTTTCGGGGTGTTGTTAACTCATATTCTACTTGTAATGTTTCAGAACACGTGGTATCCATCATCATGTTGCTAGCATGTTTCGGGGTGTTGTTGACTCATATTCTACTTGTAATGTTTCAGAACACGTGGTATCATCATGTTGCTAGCATGTTTCGTGGTGTTCTAGACTTTTTATTTTTTATTAAAAAAAGATGAGTGTTTCACAGCCTTTTTTATTTCGTAGCCATGAAACAGGAGCTACTGTAGACGCTTGTGGTCTGTGTTGTAGCCTGCCCATCCCGTAGTATGCCTCCCCTCTGATGGGCGAGAAGTGCCACAATAATTCCCATTTAGGTGCTGGGTCAACACGAGCGCACCAGAAGGTATCCCTTACAAACAAATGTAACCAAATTAAGAATACAAATTTTTGTCGGCACGGGGGATCGAACCCAGGACCTTCCGCATGGTAAGCGAGTGCTTAACCACTGAGCTAATCGCGCGCTATTAGCTCAGTTTTTCAAGTAGAATGACTCATATTCCACTTGCAATGTTTCAGAACACGTGGTGTCCATCATCGCCAACATGCTGCGGAACTGCAGCGGGCCCCAGAGACAGAGACTGCTCAGCAAGTTCACGGAGAATGATCATGAGAAAGTGGACAGACTGCTGGAGCTGCACTTCAAGTATCTCGACAAGGTAAGTTTTCTTTCCACAGCGCTCCGACCCGCCAAGTCAATCGAAAAAATTCGCGCGTTACCAAGTATATTATACGCCAGAGCAAGCATAAGTAGCACATTTCGTGTAGTTGTAGGAGAAAAAGTACAAGTGATGGAGGAAATTGAACTATATATACAGATTGGGGCACGATAATAGACAAGCTTTTAAAAAAGAAAATCGTTTGAGATAAGTTGGACTTAAACCATACATCAGAAACGTCATTTTTTTTTTTTTTTTTTTTTTTTTTTCATTAACTATATCTTACATCCGAGAATATATAAAGCGATAAAAAATTATTAGAATAGAATAGAATAGAATATATTTTATTGTAAATAAAGCCTTTCGGCATCTTACAACGTCAATAGTATAAAAATTACATTAGTACAATTAAATGTTACAATATAAGTAGTTACGTAGAAAAATAATAATAAAATATTAGATATTACATAATTATGTAGATGTATTTCATAGTATAATGTATTGCCAAGTGTATACAAAGTGAACCTTTCACAAGTACGATGTCCATAATTGGTAGTTAATTTTTATTTTCAAACAAAAACATTTTGAAAGTTGGTTGATATATTCCAGACAGGGATTGGAAGGAAATTTTCAGACAGTACTGGATGTGTTCCTTCTCCGCATTACCCCATCACTTCTTCCACCACTATGACAACCATCATGGACACGGAAAGTAAGCACAGCAGAATCCCGCTGACTTGAAATTCAAGGGGAAAAAGTGTCATTTCTAGCTATCGAGAGTTTCGGGATATCAATTAATGGGAGAAGTTCGCAAAGGACAGAAGAATTCTTTCGAATTAACGGGATTCTCGACCTATCGCAATTTTGAGTTAGCGAGATTCTTCTGTATTATTATTATGCTTCCTCCCCCAAGTGGACGAGGCAGATAGGAAAAAGAGGGAAGAGGAGGAATTATTATTATTATTTATTTTTATTTTTTTGAGGGAAAAATTTGCTGACTTCAAACACAGGCGTTTGTTTAGATTAAAGCCCGTGAAAAGGTTTTCTACCTTCTAAAAAACCCACCATAGTCTTTTTTTTGATATTTTTTGCCCCGGAACCGATATACATTACTTCATGGCATAATAATATTATTATTATGCCATGGCATAACAAAAAAATAATATTACTATTATGCTTCTGGATATACTATGCTGGTGTGAATGTGTGATTGAATGTGATTTTTTTTTCTTTTTGCTTTTCTTTTAACTACCATAACTACTACTATTGTTATACTATCTTCCACTATTATTTCCTTTTCTTGTTTTCTATTATCTTTACTCTCTAATTGCTATTTTATTTACATTGTACTCAAATAAATAAAGAGGTGCTTTGTTAAACTGTTGGCATAATGGGCCTAACTGTCTTGCGCTGACAGTCTAAATAAAGCACTACTTATACTTATACTTCTCCCAGGTGGACGAGGCGGATGGGGAGGAGAGGGAGGAGGACGAGGATGAGAACTACCTGCGCCGCCTGGAGAGTGGTCTGTTCACCCTGCAGCTAGTGGACTACGTCATATTAGAGACCTGTGCCGCGGGGGCGGCCAGTGTGAAGCAGAGGGTGCTGCAGATCATCAACCTGAGGGGCGGGTCCCTGAAGACCATCCGACACGTGATGCGAGGTGGGTGCCGTACCTGTATTATTATTATTATTTTAGGTATCGATCAAGCTACCGACCTCAGTAGCTTTGAAACCGGGACTTGAACCACCGACCTCCAGGTTACAAATCCGCCGCCTTATCGATCAAGCTACCGACCTCAGTAGCTTGATCGATAAGGCGGCGGACTTGTAACCTGGAGGTCGGTGGTTCAAGTCCCGGTTTCAGCGTAGATTTAGTAAAAGCGAGTTTGAGTAGTTGTGACATTACGAAAGTGATTAACACAAATATGATAACTTAAAAACTTAAACTGTAGCTAGTATTTTTTTTTTTTTTTTATGGATTGTTTTATTATATTTAGTGGATACATGGAAAATTTTGAAACATTTAAAAGATAAAACAACAAAAGAGGATAATTATGTTTTAAAAGAAAAAGATCGAAACATTTTTGGTTTTAAAGATTGAAGGTAAGTAGCCAATAAATGGCTTCTGGCTTCTTTCCTGCCTTCTTCTAGATAAGAAAATAGATGTTCTTTTAATTCAAGTGCAGTATTATACTATAGTCACTACAGTGAAGGAACCAATTTTTTCTCTTTTTTTAATACTCGAAATGATTTATTTATTTATTTTATTTGTCAAATAGTCTTGATATATAATTATGAATGACCTGTCAGAAAAAAAAGAAACGGTTAGAAATGTTAAATTATAATTAACTCCAACAGACTTGGCTTTGCATAATAAAATTATGGTGTTTAGTTGTAAACAGTAAAAGCTTTGCACAATAAAATTATGGTGTTTAGTTGTAAACAGTAAAGAAACATTGCTGGATGGATACAAACTCTCCTGTATTATTGTTTTCTTCTTGAAGGAAGAGATACTGGGAACCCTAATAACTAATAACATTGTCGGCTCAGTAAAGCAGAGGTTTTATAGAGCAGTTTTTTTTTTCTAAACAGAATATTTGGCTAAGCCTATTGCTCTTTTTGTTATGCGTTTTTTTTTTTTTTTAGCTTTGTTATAATAATAATAACTCTTTATTGACAAGAATAATATTGACAAAGGGCGTGCTTATTGCCTGAGGCAATCTCTGCCATCAAACCCATTTGTTTGTTGCGCTTTGAACAAAAGACTATGTCAATCTGAGAAAGATCCTCACTTGGGTGCATATTAGAAAGTATTGTGCCTCTCAGATGTGGAGCCCAACTCACTGTGTGTCCTTTGACTTGGGTTTCAGAGTACGCGGGGAACCTAGGAGATGCAGGAGACACTGACTGGAAGGAGATGGAACAGGAGCATATACTCAACCTGGTGGACAAGTTCTAACACGTCCAACTGTGGTATTTTGATTTTTTTTTTAACCCGGGATCAGTACGGTTCGGTTTTGTAACGTATCTAGTACACGGTAACGTATACGGTTGTGAGAGAAATCTCTCACAACTATACTGATTGCGGGTTAAACTACTCTGTAGCAAATAATTGAAACTTTACTGTTGCTAGATAAGGTTTAGCCAACCTCCGTGGCTCAGTGATTAAGAGCATTGGTTGCTGACCCGGAGGTTGCGGGTTCGAATCTCGGCCGGAGCGGAAAATTCTGACCGAAATTTTCCTTTTCCGGAATGGCATGGATGTGAAGGTAAAGTGCCCTGAAGAAATGCGAAAGCGGTTACGGGGCACACTTACCCTTATATAAAAAGATAAGTTTTATTTGGGGGAGCGGCTCCTGTTTTTGACTTATCCGCTTCCCTCCTTTATTATTTTAATTATTCTGTCTTGTTGAGTGTTAAACTACTGTATAAAATTTGTAAAACTATGAAACTACATTCAAGTAAGTGTGCACTTACTGTACGATGTATGTACTCTAAAATTACTTTGAATTTTTGTAATAATACCTATTACTGGGATACTCTAACTCTAAACTGTCTAAACGATGTTAGAAGTGCTAGTGTACACTAATAGTTTTTCACCTCATAGTTTCACAAATTTTATACAGTAGTTTAACACTCAACATGACACAGAATACACAAAGCATAGTTAAAACAATAAAGGAAGGAAGCTGAAAAGTCCGTAGGACAAAAATATTTTCTGAGTTTCATATTGGTAATTCTTAAAAAACGGCCAACCTTACTGTACACTAACACTAGAAGGTATATGGTATAATTTATACACGCTCGTTTTGTTTTTCTTGGCGTTGCAAAACTAGCGTTTTTTTCCATTAGGCGCTTTAACTCTGTCAGTAGACATGTCGTTCGCGCCGATTCTTCTGATGTACTATATTAGAGTGTACAGTTTGATGGTCTTCAGGTAACTTAGTAGGGAATCGGCGCTCTCGACAGAGTCTGACAGAGCTGGAGGGACAGGTAAGGAGGATCTTGTTTGTGCATGAAGATGACAAGTGAGAATGTGTTTTACAGAGAAAATTTGGCCACAACGACAAAAAAACTAGCGTTTTGCTTGATAAATAATTGTACTCTTTAGATTGTATGATTTCTAACTCATAGGTACTTATAGAGTTTGGAGATAAAAGAAAACAATATTTGAATCTTAATCTAAGAAAGTTAATATAAAAATACTTTTATTTACAGAATACATAGGCATTTACATGGGGTAATTTATTACATTGTAAGTAGAAGTGTAACATTTTGTACATTCACAGTAAGGGATAAAATGTTTTTAACTTTGGATGTGAAAACAGATGCTTATGGATAGTTTTTATAAAAGTGTCGGAAGATAAAAGTACAGCTTTAAAGCGGAATTAATAGAAATTTCAGTCACTCATGAGTCATGAGTCACATTTGTTTCACAAAATTTGGAACTGTGTATTGTATTTTATATGAAGAATTCTGTTTGCTGTAGGAGCTGAGACTTCCAATCAATTTTTGTCTATTAATTCAGCCTTAACGTCTGCTATTGTCGTTATAATTTTGCTTCTCTGGTAATCTTTTAGTATGCAAATACATAAATAATAATATCGTCCCATTATTCCTGCTGTAAAGCTCAGGACATGTGAAATGGTGAAAATATTAAAAGGGAGAATAACTTGTCATCTTCCGACTGGGTTTCGAACCCGTGATCTCAAGATTACCAGACCAACACCGTGACCACTGAGTTACGGCATTTTCTTTTGTACATAATTGAAACGTTGCAAATTTGATAAATTTTATTTATTTGAATGACACTTTGTGACACTGCATTTTTTCAAATTGTAAATATACTATGCTTCTTTTATTTTTTTTTCTTAAACCTATGAGATTATTAATAGTTTTACTTATATATTGTATGTGAGATATCTATTGTGAAAGAGGCAGTTTCTGCCCGAAACTCTTGCCTTCTATTGATTTCAACTCTTCAGTTCCAACAACAAGTGCACGGTTTATGTTACAAGCGTCGTGATTCTCTTTCAACAATCAATCCTCTTCGATTTACTTCCAAATTTCTATCTTCTTTCCAAGAGACCAGATTTTTGTCATCGTTCTCGATTAGTTTTTCCCATCTGTTTGTGGCTCTGATAAAACATGTCGCATTAAACAAATTTTCAATCAATGTGCAACATTTAACTATTTTACTTCCCATAATTTTAATGTTAGAAATCGGAAGTGTTTGTTATCAGGTTCATATTAGAAATCCAAGTAATGTTAGGTATATGTAATATTAATATAAAACTATGGATTCTTTAAATTTAAAGAATCCATAGTTTTATATTAATATTACATATACCTAAGAAATCGAAAGTATTTTCGACTGTTTTGCAACATTTTCTACCGAAAAGTAACGCGACGCGCGACGTGCAAACTCCACTCAAGCTTTGGCCGCCACCTCCTTGGCGGGCTCATTGAACACCCCGGCGAACAGAATGGACTGCGTCATCTTATCAAACAGGAAGTAGAGGAAGGGATGGTTGGCCACAAACTTGGTGGGCTCGAGCGGCCGAGAGGAGCGGAAGGAGAACACGGCCGTCGCGGCGGCCGCGGTGGTGCCCTCCTCGTCCATCTCCAGGCGGGCCTTGTGGATGGCGTCGCCGAACGAGATTTGGGTCGCGGACAGGCGGGAGAGATCGGCCGAGGGGCTGAACAGGTCTTTCACTCCGAGGGACGTGAGGGTCTGAAACGAAAGAGAATGAAAATAAAGATTAGCACGAAAGAAAGCTATAGTCGTTATAGTAAATAATAATAATAATAAATAAATAAAAATACCATCATATATGTGTTAATCACTTTTGTGATATCACAACTACTCAAACTCGCTTTTATTAAATCTACGCTGAAACCGGGACTTGAACCACCGACCTCCAGGTTACAAGTCCGCTGCCTTATCGATCAAGCCGCTGAGGTCGGTAAGAGAATGAAAATATAGTTTAGCACGAAAGAAAGCTATAGTCGTTATAGTCCTTTATAGAAAGTCCTAATCAAGACGTTAAATCAAATAGAATCGTTGGCGTAAGGAAGGGCATCCAGCCGTAAAAACCAACCAATCTCAACCATGAGATTGTACAATGCCGACCCCAAGTAAGTTTGGGAAAAGGCAAAGAAGAAGAAGATGAAGACGATAGAAAGCTATAGCTTATTTACATGTATCTTCTTATCTGTAGCCTCTACATGTTGTAATCTCATTACTTTCCTTTCAATAACATACAGAAAGTAAAAATACTGGTGATAACGCAACTTTCTATTTCAGTAGATATTTATGTAAATTATTTTCTAAAGGTTTATAATTTGACCAAGCTAATATTATAAATTTAACCCTTAAAAATTATTTATTATTACTATTTTAAGGGGTTTAACGTCGCTACTATGCTAAATACTTATTCAGCTTCTTTGAAAGTCTATCAATATTTTTTTTTTTTTTTTTTTGATAGGGGTACCAATATATTGAGATTGTTTCATAAAAAATACTCTTTACAATCATATCTCGGCAACCTCAAACACTCCCGCCCCATCTTCACAACCAACACCAATTTTAATTGATGTACCTTTTCTTATACCTTTTCCGAGCTATAAGAAGAAGAATCACCGGATAATGATAAAAATGGTATTGGATTACCCATGATTTTGATCTCTTGTTTATGTTAAAATAATTGTATTGTAAAACTCGTAATTTAAGGTATTTTATTTTATTTTATATAAATTATTTTACTTTGTAATTGCCTTTATTGTTGGGGCGTTAAGTAATATCTCTCCCTTGCCTTTATCCCATATTAGCTTATGTTGCTTTTTGGGGTCGGCATTGTTCAACCTCATGGTTGAGGTTGGTAGGGTGGAGCACGTTTTTTTATGGCTGGATGCCCTTCCTAA
Organism: Bactericera cockerelli; assembly: GCA_024516035.1. NCBI lineage: Eukaryota > Metazoa > Arthropoda > Insecta > Hemiptera > Triozidae > Bactericera > Bactericera cockerelli. The sequence continues at coordinate 17,020,748 of CM044964.1, read as the reverse complement.
CGCCAACGATTCTACTTGATTTAACGTCCTGGATTAGGACGGGGGTTTTAACCTCCATTCGCTGGGAAACGCTGGGGCGTTAAGTAATCTTTAAAAAAAACTCACCGGAACAAGGTTCAGGTCCTGTGTGGCTGAGAACTTGGGGATGGAGATCTCCACCGGTTTCAGCATGTGGGAGTCCTCGGTGAACCGCTTGAAGGTGGTGGGGTCCTTGCGAAGGGCCGCCAGAATGTCGCCCACCCCGTCCCGGGAGGCGAAGGGTGGCAGCAGGAAGTACATGGACATGTTGCCGCCCTTGTAAGGGACCTCTAGGATGTGCGCGCGCAGCTCATCTGAGAGAACTGTGGAAGAGGGGGTTAGGTGAGTTTCAAGAGGCTCTAATAATAATAATAATGCTTTTTCTTTGTTATTATGTCACAATTTTAGTGGGTAGCGCAGAATCATAGGACTTTACCACTTTAATTTACAATATCTTGTATTTTTTGCCTATGATTCTGCCACTGGTCGCTGCTTCACATCAAAGCAGCTACTCATTTTTCCTCACGAGGTATGAGTGGACCCCGACTATACAAGTACAGAGCAGAAAAATTCCTACACCGCTGGGGATCGAACCCAGGTCACCATGTGTGCAATGTCTAGCGCGCTAACTCACTCTGCCACAGTGACTACAAGAGGCTCTAATATATTTCAAAGAATAAAATCTAAGGGCTCCATTATGAAACAGGATTAAAGTTCACATCTTTGTCTGATATACCCTTTGTCTGATATAGGTTGGAGTTTTCAACAAATCACAGCACACTGTAGCCCGATTTAAGGGATAGTGTCTTAGATTAAATCTAATCCTGTTTTATATCTCTGTCCCGGTAGCTCAGTGGTAAAGGCGACACTCTATGAATCTAGAGATTTCAGAGGTCGCTGGTTCGAAACCCAGCCGGGACATGACAAGTTGTCCTCCCATTTGGGATTTCTACCACACAATAATGCGTCTTGGGCTTACTGCTGGAATAATGGGATTCAATAGTCCTAATCGGGCAGTATAAATAAGGTGATATTATTATTATTACCCTCAGGTTGGAGTTTTCTACAAATCACAGCACACTGTAGCCCGATTTAAGGAATAGTGTCTTAGATTAAATTTAATCCTGTTTTATAATGTGGCCCTTAAATTGAAATTCAAGAAAAAACCAAACAGACTAAAAATAAGCCCCTAAAGTAATGTTGTTTAGGGAGTTACGAATTGTATGATTACTTTTTTTTACTTTCTATTATTTTACTTTGAAAACGAGGAGCAAATAATCTGGTGTGTATGAAACACGGCTTTTCTTATTCCCGTTCTGTCACAACCTAAGAAAATCATTTTGTCACTCATATGGTAGAATATATGCATCAGATACCCTTTATATTTTGATAACTTGTAAAACTATTTATAAGTATAATAGCGAACATTAGTATTGTTGTTTTCAATTGTAATTTTTGTAAACAATGTTATGTTCTAAAAAAAAACTAACAAACGTCACTCACTGTGTCTGAACTGGCCCTTCTGCCTCATCATCTTGACCAAACTCTTCTGGGTGGGGCTGGTGTAGAACACATCGGGCTTGGTCATCGCTGGGTTGAATTTGGACTGCCACAGACCTTTGAAGTAGGCGGCATTTGCCTGAGAAAAATAAATCAAATATCGTTACTGTTACTATACACAATATTACACATGTACCTGTATTATGCATCAGTTAGTTATCATAATTATATTTTGTCATAGTCACAATCATGATATAATTACTCTAATATATCTTACTAATTTTCTTATTGACTCGAATTACTAAAGTCGGTATTATATATTCGGTAAATAAACAATATATTCGTATTAATAATATAAAAAAAGTCAAACAAAAACCTCAGAAGTAATACTTAGATTATAAGGATTTTTTACAAGTTATTTTTTAATAATAATAGTATTATTTAATTTGGGTTTAATTAAATAATAAAAGACACTACCTATTTATACTGCCCGATTAGGACTAAAGAGTCAGTATGCCAGAACAGTTGTAGCACCATTAATAAATTTTCAAAATCTCAAATAAATTGAAAATTCATGCATTGGGTGGGATTCGAACCCACGGATCTCTAGCCTACCTGGCTCACCAGACTGGTGCCTTAGCCACTCCACCACGGCTACTCACCAGGACGAGCTGTGTTCTCGAGTCCACCTGGTCTGGTGCTATCAGGTCCTTGATGTTGTTCTTGGTCTCCACCTCCACCCAAGTGTTGATCACCTTAGCCGCCTCCAAGCCATTGGCGAAGCTCATGGGCTGCAACTCTCCCTGGAGGACACGGTATGGAATAAATGATTACATTAGCCACTGCCAAGGGGACGTTGAATTCACCAGACCCCTGTTCCATAAACACTCTCACTCTCAAAATCCTCGAATCTCCGTTCCAACTGTCACACAACGCACTCTGATTGGGTAATTTGAACGCAATAAACGAACTTTTTTTCTCTCGATAATCTATTCATACAAATTTGGCTTTTACATTCTGATTTATTCATCAATAGCCCATTCCAGAAACACTTTCCATCATCCTCGAATCTCCGTTCCAACTATCACACAACGCACTCTGATTTTTTTTAAATGACAATTCATTTTTACTTTCCTTATCCTATAATAAGGAAAGTAATGGAATCACCCAAAATTTTCGAGTCAGTTTTTTTTTTTACAACACAAAGAAAACTTCTCAAAGGACATCTTCACGAGGCAGTGTACTCAGCACTGAGGCAACGTTACCTCTTTGAACAGCGAAACGCACTCTGATTGGTTATTGCGTTCAAATTAACCAATCAGAGTGCGTTGTGTGACGGTTGAAAGGGAGATTATGCGGGTGTAGACTTTCTGGAACCGGGTTACAGTTCTCATTCTTTCACTGAAACTTTCGAAATTCGAACACCCATGATGCTGACTATTTCCGGCCCCAATCAGGCTGGGTGAAGTTAATTTGAGTAGCTGATTAGTGAGATTTCATCAAATGGATGGTGAAACCCCCGTCGTGTTAACCATGCACTTGAAAGACCATGATTTGACCATAGTCGTTAAACAAAAAAAAAAGACTCATGGTCAATCAAAATTCACGATTAAAATTAGATCACATTTTTAGTGACAATGCAATCTATTATTAAGGAGTTGGCTACAAAAAGGGCAAGTTGGATTTTCTGCCCTCCTTGAGCATAAAGGTTTCAAATTGAAAGTACGATAGTTGGTGCTATTTTTGCGGCCAGCTTCTCAATGAGCCTCTGAGGTGGTCAGGTGGTTACCTGGAAGATGTCCACCATGCAGGGTTTCACAGGGATCTGCTCGTTGATGAAGATCTTGTTGGCAGAGTTGAAGGTGTAGCCGTAAGAGGAGTTGCTAGCTCGCAGGCGCTGGTAAAACTTCTCCATCTTGTACACTTGCATGGTGTCTATCTTGTCCTGAGGAACAGTCATGGGTTAACCCCGGTAATATGTTAATATATATAATAAAAAAAAAAACAGTCGAACAGAAGTTTCAGGACACACTCAAGTAAAAGTTACCTAAATTCATCTGGGCGAAAGACGTGACTTTGTATATTTTCAAATTTTGTTCCGAGTTCTTCAAAGAATTACCCAGCACCTGATTTTGATGTATTGTGTCATTTCTCGCCCATCAGAGGGGAGGCATACTACGGGATGGGTACAGACCACAAGCGTCTACAGTAGCTCCTGTTTCATGGCTACGAAATAAAAACGGCTGTGAAACACTCATCTTTGAATAATAATAAATTAAAAAAATGTTACATGTTACACATTACATTACGAAGGTGTGCACCCGGCATAATAATAATAACACTCTTTAATGGAAGGTAACCACCGAGCGAGGTTAATGCTCAAAGCATTTTCTACCACCTAACCCTCGCAGTCTTACAATTATGTGGTCACAAACTCAAATGAAAAGTTCATGCACCGGGTGGGATTCGAGCCAACGGATTCCTACGCTATCTGGATTACCAGACTAGCGCGTTAACCACTTGACTAACATAAAAGTCTGTCCCCATAGCTCAGTGGTAAAAGCGGCACTCTGTGAATCCAAAGATTCCAGAGGTCGTGGGTTCGAAACCCGGCCGGGACATGACATGTTATCCTCCCATTTGGGATTTTTACCACATAATAATATGTCTTAGGCTTACTGCTGGAATAATGGGACTTTAATAGTCCTAATCGGGCAGTATAAATAAGGCTATATTATTATTATTATTATTATTATTATTATTATTATTATTATTATTATTATTATTATAGGAGTATTATAATAACTCACTAGACTGGCCGGCAGCCGCAAGACTTGCTTCAGATTGGCCTCGGTGCCCTTGTCAGACGCGAAGTAGGCAGTCAGCAGCGCCTGGTAGATGCTGAAGGGGGAGACGAATATGTTGCCGGCCTTGGTGTCTTTGTTCAGCACCGACAGCAGGTCAAACGTGAACTCCTGGGGGGAGAGGGGAGAGATTGTTGTTGTTATTTCTATATTAAATTATACCTATGTATGTTGCAGGAACTTCCCTTCTAAAAGTTCCTAGGAACTTCTAGTTGTTCCTAGAAAGATTATGAACTTGTAGAATGTAGATGTTGGGTGGTGAAGAGATTGTCACAGGCAACAACCCCGCCCTATAGGTAGGACATTAACTTCATTATCTTTTTTGTTCTTGTATCTTTGCTCAATCTTTTTGTTTTTTCTTTATAATTTCATTGTATTTTACTGTTATATTTTTGTTCCACCTAATAAAGCTTACTATAATAATGTTCCTGAATTGATTTTTTAATTATTCAGGAACTTCTCATTGTTCCTACAAATTTCAAGAAGTTCCCAAGAACTTCTTGAAATTCTGATTTTAATGAGATGGCCGTTTCGGGTGAGAGTCGAAGGTTCTGCAAAAAAATGCTTCTACAGCCAAAACGGTAACAGATAGAACCATGCGCGGATATAGCCCTCTTGTGCTGGGGGGGCACAATCGCACAATATACCTAACTAGCGGGTTGCACCCGCCACTTCGCAAGCCTATCACACACACACCCAACACACACACACCACATCACCCACCACACACCACCACACACACCACCACACACACACCACACACGCACAAAGCACACACACACACACCACACACGCACCAACACACAAACCACACACACCACAAACACACATCACACACACACACACCACACACACACACACACAAACACACAAATCACACACATCACACACACACACATCACACACACACAACACTCACACAACACACACATACACACACAACAACACCACCACACACACACACACCACACACACACACACACACGCAAATGTCAATATTTTTCGTGTCACCCATCCATTTCTTGTCCTTAATGGAGCTCAAGAATGGCTCATCAGAATTTCGTGATAAATATGTCAAATGAAGACTACAACCCTTGCAAAAACCATCTCGCTCTGAGTTAGTCACGACATATTTCGAGAAAAAATGTCAGCCAGGTCAAAAAACGTAAATACTTTTTGTTATATGTCCTTACTCAACGTAGCTCAAGAATTTCGTGATTGTTATCTCAAATGAAAACTTGAACCTTTGCTTAAAACTTTCTATTTTTGAGTTGATAAGCCGCCGCCGTCACGACAAATTTTGAGAGAAAAAAATGTCATTTTGGTCGAAAAATGTGATTTTTTTGTGTCACCCATCCATTTTTTGTCCTTACCCCGTTTAGCTGAACCCTAGAGATATATTCCCTGATCCAAATGGACCTATAGGTAATTTCAGGTTTCTCGGACAATCTGTGTGGATTTGACAACTTTATTATTTAGGTATTTCTTATTGGTCTTTGAATTGTGAATTATTTTGGGTCCCGTGCACCCCTAACTTATTGAGATTTTTTTTACGGGATTAGTCTTAGAATTGGGAATTATTTTGATCCCGTGCCCCCCTAACTTATTGAGATTTTTTTTAACGGGATTATTCTTAGAATTGGGAATTATTTTGGGGCCCGTGCCCCCCTAACTTATTGAGATCTTTTTTTTACGGGATTAGTCTTAGAATTGGGAATTATTTTGGGGCCCGTGCACCCTTAACTTATTCAGATTTTTTTTTTTACGGATTAGTCTTTGAATTGGGAATTATTTTGTGGCCTGTGCCCCCCTAACTCATTGAGATTTTTTTTTACGGGATTAGTCTTAGAATTGGGAATTATTTTGGGGCCCGTGCCCCCCTAACTCATTGAGATCTTTTTTTTACGGGATTAGATATAATTAAAATTTGAGAAACACCGCTTACCGAAAAAAATCTGGGGGGGCACGTGCCCCCCGTGCCCCCCCCCCTATATCCGCGCATGGATAGAACATGTATACAATAATAACAATGATGTATTTTTTTTTATTATTATTCTGCCCGAGTAGGACTAAGGGCTGAATTATAAATCTTCTGATCCTTTTAAATTTAGGATAAGCCAGATTGTCTCTGAAGTCGGACTATAGTGAGCTGTGATTGGTTGAAATAACCGTGTAGAGGGTAGTGAGTTGGAATGAGAAGGCACTGTTTAGATTGATTTAGAAATATATTTGTATACAGATTTTAGTTTCAGATTAAGATTTTGATTGTGTTAAAAGATTAAATGATAACAATTTGGTTTGGGTACTTATTACAATGTAGATAAATGTGAAAGTGAGAAGTTCATTTAACAAACATGCAAAGATAATCGTACTGCACTTAGTATGACACGGCGCACGCTACACACTCCCCTGCCAGTGATGAAATCACGATCTGGTTGGTTGGTTGATTGGTTGGTTGATTGGCTGGTTGGTTGGTTGGTTGATTGGTTGGTTGGTTGGTTGACTGGTTGATTGGTTGGTTGGTTGATTGGCTGGTTGGTTGGTTGATTGGTTGGTTGGTTGGTTGGTTGACTGGTTGATTGGTTGATTGATTGATTGGTTGGTTGGTTGATTGATTGGTTGGTTGGTTGTTTTTGAGGGCAAGTATGTCATCAGCCCTTGGTATTGAAGTTTCTGAGACTTGGGGCACGAGTGGGCGAGTAGCTTCTGCGTGGTAGCCGAATTTGGTGGAGTCCATGGTTGAAGCTGCTACACTGCTTGGTAAGGGCCAGGAACTGCTTGGCTAGGGCTGGGAGCTGCTGGAGGTTGGCTGGTTGCTGGGGTTGAGCTGCTGGAGGTTGGCTGGTTGCTGGGGTTGTTGTTCAGGTCGGGTTCACCACTTTGTAGAGGGTAGTGAGTTGGAATGAGAAGGCACTGTTTAGATTGATTTAGAAATATATTTGTATACAGATTTTAGTTTCAGATTAAGATTTTGATTGTGTTAAAAGATTAAATGATAACAATTTGGTTTGGGTACTTATTACAATGTAGATAAATGTGAAAGTGAGAAGTTCATTTAACAAACATGCAAAGATAATCGTACTGCACTTAGTATGACACGGCGCACGCTACAACCGATTTGAGGGACGCGGTCTGGCCTTATCTTTGTTGTAATCCTATTTAATAATTCGGCCCTTAACCCTAACCTACCTGCTGTCCAGTATAGACGCCATGTTGAGCTTGAGGGTTGCTTTCCGTCTTGACATCATTGTCAGTGAGGCACTGACTAGCCACGCCACCCAACAGACCTAGGGCCACGAGACACACAGCTGAAGATTGCATCTGGAACACGACAAAGACTCGTATAATATCATAAAAATAATAATATCGCCTTTTTTATACTACTCGATTAAGACTACTAAAGTCCCTATACATTTTTAAAAAAAAATCGAAAAATCAATAATGGAGTACACCACTTCTTGACAAAAGTTAATGCTGCATTATTGAATTTGGCGACCGTCGCGATCGACGAAGCTACACAATGATGTTGATATCTTAAATATAAATGTCAAAGTCACTGACTGACTGATCATCACTGTTTCTCCGAACTGGTAAGTCCTGGGAAGCTGAAATTTGGTAGGTAGCTTTGTCTTATAGTCTAGATGTGCAATAAGACGGGATTTTTCGAAATTCCCACTACAACACCTGCCATTGGCGAAAAAGGACTTTTTGCTTTCACGGCCATGCCTCGGCCCGCTAAGCGGGCTACAGCCCGCTAGTTGATTATACATAAGAGTCATTAATTATAATAATAATAATATCACCTTATTTATACTGCCCGATTAAGACTACTAAAGTCCCATTATATTATTCCAGCAGTAAGCCCAAGACATATTATAATGTGGTAAAAATTCCAAATGGGAGGATAACTTGTCATGTCCCGGTTGGGTTTCGAACCTACAACCTCTGGAAACTCTGGATTCACAGAGTGCCGCCTTTACCACTGAGCTACCGGGACCGACACGTATGAGAGGTCTACGTTCATGAAAGCTCAAAGTTTTAGGGCCGAATTATGAAACAGGATTAGATTAATCTAAGTGAACACTATCAATTAACCCGGGCTATGCATGATTGGTTGGAATAGTGTCCACTTAATCCAATCCTGTTTCATAATGTTGGTCCTTAATTCCTATATCAAAAGTAGAAATACCCATCTATTGTGTTCGTTTTTGTTAGTAAGAGGGAGAAAAAAGCTCTAATTTTTTTTTTTTTTTTTTTTTTTTTTCATTAATCTAGATCTGTTACTAACTGTTCGTAACTTTCTCAGCAACATTGATTTTGTACCAGTTTTTTTTTTCCAATGAAGCACTTCACAAGACGATAGATGAACAAACCTAATCTTGCATCTTTTCCCATCAATCAAGCTACTGAGGTCGGTCTTTTCATTTATAAATATTTACACAAATATCAAAACGTTGATAGTTGAAAATATTTCCAAGTTGAATAACAGAACCCATTTTAATAGGAAAAGAGAAACCGTGTGAGACCTCGCGATTCGTCACCACTGCTCAAATTTAATTACCATAATACAAACAATGACGTAGAAAATGAAACGTTGGTTTTTTACTTAACTTTTATTTCATCAAACACCACCGGTTCTGACAGAATTTACCCCAGTCACATTAGTGTTAAGGTTACGACTGATGTGTGAGTACAGGGTATTTCCAAGTGTTGAGGGTGACGTCAATGATTCCTCTGATGCCATTACTTCTGTCAGGGTCGATCGTCGATCGATCTTTCTGTTCCGGTAGCTCAGTGATAAAGGCGACACTCTGTGAATCCAGAGGTTCCAGAGGTCGCGGGTTCGAAACCCAGTCGGGACATGATATGTTTTCCTCCCATTTGGGATTTTTACCGCACTAATGCTCTACTAGTCCAATAATGTATGTCCCATCAGGGTTTCAGTAGAATTTTATTGACTCATGATCGTGGCTGGTGAGAAAATTAGGCTAGAATCAGCCTGAGGCTAAGTGTAAGCAGAAGGATGAGTCTTAACAAAGGACCTGAGCCGATTGCTAATAACTCGTGATCACCACTAAATTTTTACAATAACACTAAGGGACTCACTTAATGTATTTTAGTTAATATACGTACATACTAATGTTCACAGAAGTATAATAGGTAATTATAACATTCCCCAAGCCACGAGTAATCAGCGGGAAAGTCTTGAGATATTGATAAGAAAAAAGTTATGTTGAACACTAACCAGGTGCTGTAGAAGATACTGGATTGGCAACCAGGAGGACGGGGGTTCAAATACCAACGTGATCATTATTCTCGAATTCGAGGCAGTTGGGTTTTAACTCCGTGTCACTCAGAGACTAGGAGCGCGGACACAAAGGAGGCCTATACCCCGGACCTGGGTAGGAGCCAGTGCCCCCGTAAAATAATCTAACCATGTTATTGAATGTAACTACCACAACGGGGGCTGCATATCAGATGGCCAACAATAGACCCAAAACCTTTGAAAAGTCCTCACTTTGGGGCAATGAAAATCCCTCACTTGGGCCAACAATAGAAAAAGGTCACCCCCTTGTTTTTGCATGATTTTCGATAAAATACTGGTGAACCATTCGAATATTTTTTTCTTCTTCATACCTATAATGCGTAGACCAAGACTTTGTATCATATTTTGAAATTTTGCTACCTAATAACAAGATTATTTTTCTACCCAACCAGAATAATTCGATCACACCCGCGTTTGTCCTTGATGCATATATATTTTTTTTTAAAAATATCCTACACCCCAGACATGGCCATAAATATATTTTCCTAAACCTATTTTTCTACACCCAGGGATGGCCATAAATTTTTCCCTAACCCTACTCAAGGGAAGGCATGGCCATAAATATATTTTCCTAACCCTATTCTACACCCCAGCATGGCCATAAATATATTTTCCCAACCCTACTCTATACCCAGGCATGGCCATAAATGTATTTCCCTAACCCTACTCAAGGCAGAGGCATGGCCATAAATATATTTTCCTAACCCTATTTTACACCATAAATGGCATAAATGTTTTCAAGAAGAAAATACTTGGAGAGTGAGAGATCCAGTGAAAATAGACTAATAACGCTTTTTCAAGGTATTCTCAAATTTTTACTTACCCCCCAATGTCCAACACTTGAACTAAAATGGGCCTTTTCCCGGCCACAATTGATCTAAAACTAAAAAACCAAATCTAAAAAATTACAAGTTTAAAGAAGGTACTAACTTGTGATCCACACTGAATAAAAAAATACCTGTTTCATATTTTTTTCCAAAT
>CM044964.1:16975423-17009959 GCA_024516035.1 Bactericera cockerelli | reverse complement strand
CCAATTGATTTTACTATTGCATCTTCCCATCTGATGTTCGGACTTCCTCTCTTTCTTTTCTTGTCTCACGATGGTTGATCGCACATATAAATATGTGGTCCAGGACGAGCCAACTTTGAAATACTCGTAGAGTTGGCTGGAGACCATCATTCCCCCTCTCCAGCTGTATCAAATCTGGTTACAACAAAGGCGAGACTATGGGAAACGTATCTGGCAAAAGTATGTACGAGCAAAAGTACATTGAAGAAGTGGTGTGGTGTAATCAATGTATTGACTACACTAGATGGAAAATGAAATTAATGAGGGTCCTGTAGGACAAATGAAACGGTAGCTTAAATGTAAGCGGATTAGTGGACTGTATATATGGGTGCTAGCTCAAACCAGAAAAGCCTATGCTGTGAAATAATTGATGCTATTTTACTACAACATAAATCTTACCGTACTCACTTACAGGGCACAGGTTATTAACTTATTTTATATTATAGTTTCGCGATCGAGGTTGTTTTTACGCGACCGAAGATTGAAGACGCGACCGCGACTAAGGGTTAGAAAAAGATGTTAGAGGGAAGAGGAAAAGGATACCCTAGCCTAGTTGATATTTAATTTGGTCTGCATTATATTATTATTTTTGATTTATGTTGATTAGTTGCACTGATGTTAATTATTGAAAAGATGAAAAACTGTTTAAATGAAAATGATGAAACTTTATAATGAAAAGTCGGACTACCTATATGCTACGATAGCCTGCGAGATCAAGAAACCCTAGATGAACGGGCGGTAGGTAAATTTGAACTGAGCTGATGGTAAGTACTGAAGGCAGCTCTCACCTCGGTGACTCGGTGATTAGCTACCAAAAGTTAAACAAAGTTAAACCGATTAAAGCAAGTATGGGGCATGTCAAACTATCAAACATACCCCCCACTTTGAAAGGATCTGCTTTCAAGGCAAAAAATAAATGAAAAAAAAATCATGAAAATTGTTCAAAAAATAACAAAGTTATGACAAAAATCATAAAAATTGAAAAAAATAACAAGTTTGAAAAAATAAACCAACACCGCAAAAAGTTTGAAATCTAAGTAACAAACCTTACTATAAGGCCATAAAATAAAAGGCAAAAAGTAAACAATGTTAAGTTACATAATGAGAAAAGTGAAATTGCAATAATAAAAATGTAATATATTTTACAAGTGCATAAATGCTGATAGGTCAAGTAGGTACATGAATATGATTATTGAGTAGGCAATGGACAAAGTTTCACGACTGGTCTTTTGAAAATGCCTTGCTTTGTCTTTATGTCTGCCACTCTCACAATGCCATCGGTCCCAGGATAGACCTTGACTACTATACCTAAGGGCCACTGTAAGGGAGGAACAAAGTTATCTTGTTTAATTAGTACAAGTGTACCTACAGTGATAGACGAATCAGTATGCTTGGTCCATTTGCTGCGAACCTGTAAAGTATGCAAATATTCGTTGCTCCATCTCTTCCAAAAGGATTGAATCATTTGGTCGAGCAACTCATAACGAGTAAGTCGGTTGGCAGGTTCAGTTAACACGTCGCGTGCTGGCAAGTGTGTTAAAGGCTGAAATGTTAGAAAGTGCTCAGCTTACACAATGGCTTACTATTGAGCAGGCCCTCAATCATAATAAAAACAGAATTGAGCTCTTCATAGGTTAATATTTGTGTGCCAATAACCCTGTGAAGATGTGTTTTAACACTCTTGACTCCACTCTCCCATATACCAGACATATGAGGGGCGGAGGGAGGACTGAACTTCCAAATGATCTGCTGCTGAATCAAACCCAACCTGAAATCCTCATCTAACTTGTTTTTGGCACCGACAAAGTTCGTACCGTTGTCACTGTACATGTAAAGTACAGGACCGCGGCGTACAATGAACCGTTTAAAAGCTGCCATGAACGACTCAGTAGTCATTTCTGAGACAAGTTCCAAGTGCAATGCTTTGGTACTCATACATATGAAGAGACAAAGATAAGCCTTTTGGCTTTTAACACCTCTATGTTTGCTAAGTGTTACATGGAACGGGCCAGCCATGTCCAGGCCTGTATGAATGAATGCCTTGACTGCTGGTTGCACCCTGTAATCAGGAAGATTACCCATGAGAGGTGATGTGGAATCTGGTTTGCATCTGAAACATTTGTTACATGAGCGAACAATTTTTCGCACAAGGTTTCTCGCACCTAGAATCCAATAATTGTTTATAAGAAAAGAAAACAATAAGGTAGACCCTGTATGAAGATTAGTCTTGTGGTAGTGTTCTACCAATAATGTAACAACATGATCCTTTTGTGGTAATAAGATCGGATGCTTCTGTTCATAATTTAAATCAGAATGAACGAGTCTGCCCCCCACTCTGAGGAGACCACCCTGTATGAAAGGGTTAAGTTTGCGAATGCTAGGAGAACATTGCTGGTTCTTATGAATAGACTCGAAAACATCTGAAAAATGAAATTGCTGAGTGATTTTTAAAATATATTGTTCAGCAGTTTTAATGTCTGAATATGAAATATCGTCACCATGAGGGAGTAACTTGACAAACCTGAGGACATAAACAAACATGTGAAGTAATTTTAACCAAGAGGAAAATCTCTTAAAAATAGGAGAGAAGAAGTCAAACGGAGATTTTGGTTTATTATCAAGCAAAACGAGAACTATTTTCTTTTCCTCTGGTACGGAATTCATCACCTCCACTGGATGGTAATCCCACTCGGATATGTCACGAGATAACCAGGAAGGACCTGTGTACCAAATGCAATCCTGATGCATAAGTTCACCAGGCGTTAACCCTCTGGTGGCGTGGTCTGCGGGGTTGTCTGAACCACTGCAGTGAAACCAATGTTGTTTATCTACATTCTGTTGGATTTTTGAAACCCTATTTGCCACAAATGTATTTAACTGGCTCGGACATTTTTGAATCCAATTTAGAGTCACAGTTGAATCTGAAAAACAGTATATGTCTGAAATATTGCAACGCGATTGAAATGTGTTAATTATAAGAAGCATGAGCTTTGAGAGTAAAAGCGCACCACAGAGTTCGAGTCTCGGTATTGAGATAGTTTTCAATGGCGCTACCTTCGACTTGGCACAAACAAATCTCACTATTACGTCATCATTAGGTAACACAACTCTACAATAGATAATACAAGCATAAGCCTTCTCACTCGCATCTGAAAATCCAACAAGTGTAACGGGCATGTTATGATCAAGTACACCTAAATGACGAGGTATTTTGAGGTGAGATAGTTTTTGAAATTCAAGTCGGAACTCATTCCAAGTTTTGATAATGTGATAGGGAGGAGTGTCATCCCAATCTAAATGCTGACTCCATAACTGTTGTAATAAAATTTTAATTTTAATGATAACCGGACAAAGAAAGCCCAAGATATCCCATATCTTAGCTGCGAATGAGAGAATGGATCTCTTGCTACAGGGTGTATCAGTTGCGATCTCCTCTATTCTGAAAGAGAAAAAATCATCGTTTGATTCCCATTGTAAGCCTAGGATTTTTTGAAATCCCTTATCTTCTAATTCCAAAGGTTTTTGTAATTTGTCAGACTCTGGAATATTTTGAAGGAGACGTGAAGAATTTGAAGACCATTTCACCAGCTCAAAACCTCCAGACCTGAAAAAATCTTTGAGTTGAGTGTATAGTTCTGTGGCTTCATCTTCATCTGCTATGCTCGTGACCAGGTCATCCATGTAAATGTCCCTGGAAACAACATGAGAAGCAGCAGGATACTTAGCCCCTTCCTCAATAACTAGCTGCTTCACTGTACGAAGCGCCAGCCACGGGGAGGGCTTAAGCCCGAATACAACCGTGTTCAGTGTGTACACTGAAACAGGATCTTGTGGATTGAAGCGCCACAAAATTTTCTGAAATTCCCTGTCTTGGGGACGAACAAATATTTGTCTGAACATTTTTCTGATGTCAGAACAGATGCATATGCTGAACAAACGCATGTTGCACAAGACAACAAATAAGTCCGAATAAATATTGGGACCTGAAAACAAAATGTCATTGAGTGACTTTTGACTCGAGGTTACACAGGATCCATCAAAAACAGGTCTTATAGGAGTTGAACTGCTGCATTTTATCACGGCGTGGTGTGGAAGGATAAATACAGGGTCGCCTGAAAAATTATCATGATTAGAAGGAGACATGTGACCAGAATCTATGAAGTCCTGTAGGGCTTCATTATAACCCTGTCTAAAATCGGGAGATTTTTCAAGTTTCTTTTCCAAACTCAGAAGCCTTTTCTTAGCGTTCATGTATGAATCACCCAGTACATTAGGACTTTCCTTGAAGGGAAGAGCGACAACGAATCGACCTGAATTATCTCTAGACACAGTATTTTTATACAAGTCCTCACACAAAGCTTCCTCTGCATTGTAAGGGGAAGCACCGACATCCGGGATGTCTTCCAGCTCCCATAATTTGTGCACCATCGTGTCAAGTGATTGTTCAGCAAAAGTACAAAATGTATGATTAGAGGTATCACCATCATCCCACTGTATGGGGGCGGTACCCATAACCACAATACCTAGTTTAGTACAAACACCAATCGGACTATTTGGCCCACCAGTAATTTGACCACTTTGAATAACTAGAGGCCATAATGAGGCACCCAGTATACCACTGATACTATGCGGCTCATCGAAGGTATCATCTGCTACCTGCATACCTTGCAAGTGCTTCAAAGCTTCACCCTGAATACGCGCTGTAGGTAACTTGCTAGTGACGTGGTCTACAACTAACGCGTGAACTGAAAATGAAATATTAGGATCAAATCGAGATGAAAATGTGAAACAAGTTTGACCTGCGACAGCTTTGCTTGTTGAGCCGATACCTTGCACGGTGATGGGAGAGTTGTCAATCGGAAGGCCTAACTTTTGAGCACAAGGAAGCGTAATAAAATGAGACATGCTACCGGAATCGAGCAGCATGCGAATTAAATGTTTCTTCCCGTTCTGATCTGTGATATGAACTTTGACTGTGGATAGCAGAACTGTATGATCAGTGGTACCAGATTTGGTGTAATATGAACAACATGTTGAAGTGTTAGCGTCATTAGACTTACACTGATTTTGTTCTGTAGAACAAGAAGTCTGCTGTGTAACTTGCTTGTCTCTGAAATGCAACAATGTATTGTGCCGGGACGAGCAATGGTTACAATTATGTTTTGATTTGCATGCGGTAACTATATGATTAGCGTTAAGGCAATTGATACAAATTTTATTTTGTTTAACTAAATCAAATCTTTGAACAGGTGAAAGTTTTAGAAAAGCTTCACAGTTGAAAAGTGGATGTGGCTCTTTATGACAAGCAAAACAAGTTTTAGTTTTTTCAAAGACAGCTAAATTTGTACTCTTATGATAAGGAGGAGAAATTTTAGCATGAGAAAATTTGTTTGGAGGCGACTGATCGACTTTGACGAAAGAATTCGGCATCCTGCCTAGCATTTTGGCCTGTTCTTTGACGAACTTATTAAGCTGATCAAAGGTCGGTATGGGTGTACCCTTGACAAACATTTCAAACTGCTTTGTAGTTTCTGGGTCCAATTTGCCTAAAGCTAAGGCTAAAATTAGAAAATCATCAAGATTGGGTATTTGCAAGTTTTTCAGCGCCATAACTGCACCTGAAAAGTTGTCAACAAACATGTTCAAATTTGTAGCGGACTCAGATTTCAAAGATTTGAATTTAAACAATTTATCCAAGTAGGACATGGCGAGAGTTCTTTTGTCGTCGTACTTCTGGATCAGTGCCTGAAAAATGGTGTCATAATTATCTGCCGTGGGTAAGATGCCTGTGCAAACATTGAGTGCAGAATGAGACAACTTGGAAACCAAATATTGCACTTTCTGCTGGTTTGACAGCTCAGCGTTGTTATGAATAAGAGACTTGTATGTCTCGTACCACAGGGGCCACTCTGTAGGGTCACCTGAAAATAGTTTTATGTCTAAAGGAGGCAAATGAATTTTAGGCTGAACGGCAACTGGCGGGGGCAAATCTTTGGATGCGTCCGCTGTCTTGGCCTGATGTGCCAACCAATAAGCATGTTTTTTCTGTATATAACCACACATATCATAGACTGAATCAACACCCTGAAACGAAGGCTTATATTTAGTAGGATCAATCTTTAAATTTAAATCATTGATTTGATCAATACATTCAAGAATCCTAGTCTTTAACCCTTCAACATTATGTACTTTGTTTAAGAATGTTTTATATGTATCAGTTGACGTGGCTTTCTGAGCTAGATCATACACAGAATTAAGAATCGCATAGGCCGACTCTTTTTTAGCTGTTAATGTTTTCAATTTGCCATTCATAATACCTGTATCCTCTTCAGAATCTGAACCCATTTTGACAAAATAATTATTTAAACAATATGAAAAATTAAGAAATAATGACACTTAATTTAAAAAGAAAATGCAAAGAAAAGCAATGAATAATATTAATGATAATAAAAATTGAACAACACAATGAGTGACAATTAAGAATAGCTGGCACCTAATGCATGGAACAAATAGGATAAACCAATTATTACTAAAATAAATTTTAAAATGTGTAAAAATAATCAATAAAAAATATTTGAAAGTTAATTACTGAAAATGAATAATATACATATCTAATTATACTGAATTAAATATTTGATAATATATGAAATACAGTTTATTATGCCATGAAAGCAAACCCTTTGAAAATGGTTAAAAATGCTGAAATGCAAAGGCTAATCCGGCCCGAAGGACCAAAAAATGTGGTGTAATCAATGTATTGACTACACTAGATGGAAAATGAAATTAATGAGGGTCCTGTAGGACAAATGAAACGGTAGCTTAAATGTAAGCGGATTAGTGGACTGTATATATGGGTGCTAGCTCAAACCAGAAAAGCCTATGCTGTGAAATAATTGATGCTATTTTACTACAACATAAATCTTACCGTACTCACTTACAGGGCACAGGTTATTAACTTATTTTATATTATAGTTTCGCGATCGAGGTTGTTTTTACGCGACCGAAGATTGAAGACGCGACCGCGACTAAGGGTTAGAAAAAGATGTTAGAGGGAAGAGGAAAAGGATACCCTAGCCTAGTTGATATTTAATTTGGTCTGCATTATATTATTATTTTTGATTTATGTTGATTAGTTGCACTGATGTTAATTATTGAAAAGATGAAAAACTGTTTAAATGAAAATGATGAAACTTTATAATGAAAAGTCGGACTACCTATATGCTACGATAGCCTGCGAGATCAAGAAACCCTAGATGAACGGGCGGTAGGTAAATTTGAACTGAGCTGATGGTAAGTACTGAAGGCAGCTCTCACCTCGGTGACTCGGTGATTAGCTACCAAAGTTAAACAAAGTTAAACCGATTAAAGCAAGTATGGGGCATGTCAAACTATCAAACAAGTGGTCAGTACGGGAGAGGTTCTATTTTTATTTTTTGTGAATGGACATCAGTGAGATATCTTTGTTACGTACTTTTAATTACTATTTTATCTATTTTCCAGCTCCGTTAAACCAAACATTGTTGGACATACTGGCAGTGTTTAAGGTCTTAGTCTGGTGATTCAGGTAGCGTAGGGACCTGTTCGTTCAAATCCAACCCAAAACATAATTTTCCTCATTTATTTGACTAGGTACATAGAAATAGCTTTCTGAGGGTTAGGTGGTAGAAAATGCTTTCAGAAGAAAACTAGACAACTAGTAGACTGAAAAATCCAACTAGGTAAATATGACTTCATAACAAAACCACTTATTTGCCGATCAGGCAAATTCAGTAGGCTTTCTAGGGTCAATTTCAGTGGGCTTTTTAGGGTATTTGTAAATCAATTTTTATTCGCATCCGTGAGGGCCAGATTCGAATACGATTCCAGTGACACAGAAGACGAAGAAGAAGATAGAGAGAAGCGAAAGGAAGAGGGACAAGTTGGGACAAGTCAAGAGAGAGCGGGGCAGTTTGGGACAGGCCTGGCTCCTCCACCCAGCCTGAGTGAGAAAATGTTTTTCTTGGACAAGGATGATGATCGATTCAAAGGTGAGTTTATAGATAGTGCTTCAAAACATAAATTTCTTTTAATTATGATGGCTCAAATGTTTGGAATACTTTTTGGAATTTTAAACCAGTATTATTTTTGTGAAAAAGTCATTTCGATTAAAATTTCTTTACAATAGCAAAAAACTAAATCCGTCTCCTAAGAATAAAACATCACCATGTTTCGTTGGATTCGCAACCGCTACGCTCAGATGAAATGGCCGTGGTTCAAGAAGCATGCACGTGTTCACAGAGCCTCCGACATGCATGAGACAATGGACGAGAGACTCGCAACCATGTTTGGCCAGGTCGAGCAATTAGAGGATCTGAAACTGCAAATGGTGCAGGTCTGCAAGGATGGGATTTGGTATCGCTACGTCCTCAAGGATATGCTGCGGCGAAAAGAACGCATTTGGTCCTACATTCGCGCTCAGCAGGATCGAGACTGCGAGGACCGCGAGCTGATTGAGACATGGATTGACATGGCATCCGCATTGGACGATCAGATTGACATCGTCAAGGCCAAGTATGCGGAGATTCGCGAGACGTCCAAGCACCTGTTTGCAGTGTCTCGGGACATGCTTGATGCAGGTCCAAGTCAATGAGGCAGCATTGACGAAAAATGGGAAGGTTTCTTGGTTAGAACAGCAACTAGTATGATTCATAAGGACTGGCGAATTGTTGACGCAAAAAGATAGTGATATGTTTTTTTGGCTCAACATCAGCAAATGGCACACCGATTCAACATCAAGAAACCATAGGTATTTGGTTATTCGACAAGCAATGAGAAGATATCTCGAAAGATTCAAAATCAAAATGTGAATATGGGTCTTTGACAGAAAAATCAGAAAATGGAACAAAGATTCAAAATCAAAATGTGAATATGGGTCTTTGACAAAAAAAAACAGAAAATGGAACAAAGATTCAAAATCGAAATGTGAATATGGGTCTTTGACAAAAAAATCTGAAAATGGAACAAAGATTCAAAATCAAAATGTGAATATGGGTCTTTGACAAAAAAACAGAAAATGGAACAAAGATTCAAAATCAAAATGTGAATATGGGTCTTTGACTAAAAATCAGAAAATGGAACAAAGATTCAAAATCAAAATGTGAATATGGGTCTTTGACAAAAAAACAGAAAATGGAACAAAGATTCAAAATCAAAATGTGAATATGGGTCTTTGACAAAAAAATCAGAAAATGGAACAAAGATTCAAAATCAAAATGTGAATATGGGTCTTTGACAAAAAAACAGAAAATGGAACAAAGATTCAAAATCAAAATGTGAATATGGGTCTTTGACTAAAAATCAGAAAATGGAACAAAGATTCAAAATCAAAATGTGAATATGGGTCTTTGACAAAAAATCAGAAAATGGAACAAAGATTCAAAATCAAAATGTGAACATGGGTCTTTGACAAAAAAATCAGAAAATGGAACAAAGATTCAAAATCAAAATGTGAATATGGGTCTTTGACAAAAAAACAGAAAATGGAACAAAGATTCAAAATCAAAATGTGAATATGGGTCTTTGACTAAAAATCAGAAAATGGAACAAAGATTCAAAATCAAAATGTGAATATGGGTCTTTGACAAAAAAACAGAAAATGGAACAAAGATTCAAAATCAAAATGTGAATATGGGTCTTTGACAAAATAATAAGAAAATGGAACAAAGATTCAAAATCAAAATGTGAATATGGGTCTTTGACAAAATATCAGTAAATGGAACAAAGATTCAAAATCAAAATGTGAATATGGGTCTTTGACTAAAAATCAGAAAATGGAACAAAGATTCAAAATCAAAATGTGAATACGGTACTTTGACTAAAAATCTGAAAATGGAACAAAGAATCAAAATCAAAATGTGAATATGGGTCTTTGACTAAAAATCAGAAAATGGAACAAAGATTCAAAATCAAAATGTGAACATGGGTCTTTGACTAAAAATCAGTAAATGGAACAGAGATTCAAAATCAAAATGTAAATATGGGTCTTTGACAAAAAAACAGAAAATGGAACAAAGATTCAAAATCAAAATGTGAATATTGGTCTTTGACAAAAAATCAGAAAATTGAACAAAGATTCAAAATCAAAATGTGAATATGGGTCTTTGACAAAAAAATCAGAAAATGGAACAAAGATTCAAAATAAAAATGTGAATATGGGTCTTTGACAAAAAAATCAGAAAATGGAACAAAGATTCAAAATCAAAATGTGAATATGGGTCTTTGACTAAAAATCAGTAAATGGAACAAAGATTCAAAATCAAAATGTGAATATATGGGTCTTTGACTAAAAATCAGAAAATGGAACAAAGATTCAAAATAAAAATGTGAATATGGTACTTTGACAGACAAAATCAGAAAATGGTTCAAATTCAGCAAGAGTGATGGACTTCGTTTGAGAATTGGTGAAATGTTTGGACAATTTGCAAGTTTGCAGAAGTGATGGTTCCCCCACCCCCCGCTTCTATAGGACTTGTTCAAAATAAATATTTTTAATTTTATTTAAAATCCATGTTTTTATTTATCGCCTTTAGAATTTTCAGTAGAATCTTCAAAAAAAAAAAAAAAAAAAAAAATAGGTATATACTCAAGAAAATGTTTTCAGTCGAAAAATGACTTTATTTATTCAATACAAGTTTCTATACAGGGTGGGGCAAAAGTCTGGAAACCCCCGAATAACTTTCGAATGGCTTCTTCGGTAAAATTAAAATTTTGTAAGGTAAACCGGGCTAATAAGACCTTCTTTTAGAGTGGGGTCGATTTTTGTTACCAGCCCCCATGTCAGGGCCAGGGGGGCCAACTTCATTTTTTTAAATACGAACCCCCACCTTGCGATACATTTTTGGAAAGGTCTTTAAATAAGAAATACATTGATGTAAATTTTATTTTTTTAATATTAATTGTTTGCAAATGGCGTGCAACTTTGTGTATGCAGTAAAGTCTGGAAACCCCTGAATATCTCTTTAAAGAACTTTCTCAATAAATTTAAAATTATGCACGGTAAGTCGGGGTAATTAGACCTTTCCAAAAATATATCGCAAGGTGGGGTTTCGCATAAAAAAAATGAAGTTGGCCTCCCTGGCCCCGACATGGGGACCGGTAAAAAAAAAATAGGCAAATAGTTAATATTAAAAAAATAAAATTTGCACCAATGTATTTCTTATTTAAAGACATTTTCAAAAATGTATCGCAAGGTGGGGGTTCGTATTTAAAAAAATGAAGTTGGCCCCCCTGGCCCCGACATGGGGGCCGGTAACAAAAATCGACCTCACTCTAAAAGAAGGTCTTATTACCGCGGTTTACCATACAAAATTTTAATTTTACCGAAGAAGCCATTCGAAAGTTATTCAGGGGTTTCCAGATTTTTGCCCCACCCTGTATTTTAAATACGCATTTCTCTTATTAATGAAGGGTGAAATGAAATACATACTTCTATTTACGATTTTATCTATTTTCTAGTTCCGTTAAAGCCGTTAAACCAACCATTGATAGACATACTAGCAGTGTTCAAGGTCTTAGTCTGGTGATTCAGGTAGCGTAGGGACTTGTTGGTTCAAATCTAACCCAAAGCATAAAGCATTTCCTCATATAGTTGACTACATAAAAAGAGCTTTCTGAGGGTTAGGTGGTAGAAAATGCTTTCAGAACCTTCAACTAAAGGTCTATTATTTATCATTACTATGAAATGTGGAGCAGTGAATACATCCCTGGAATTAGCACTTAATGAGAAGGGATAGATAATTTGAATCATGAGATGCATTATGACGGCATAATATCTATTAAACAAACAGTACCACTCTGTTATTATTATGTACGATTCATCGCCCTCACGTCCTATGTATTTATTCCTACTATTATCTAATATTCCACTAACAACCTCTTGAGTGAGATAAGTAAGCTTTCAGGGGCACTGCATTGTTCCCAGCATTTTACGTAGATGAAAAAATATATTAGAGGGCTCCTAGCTGATGACTAGATGACTAGATGCCCTAGCTGGTATTAATTAGAAGAATGTTTGAGTTCATGTGTCTCTAGAAAAGTACTTTGCAATTAATTCTCTTACAAGAAAAACAACAATATTAATAACAAGTTATCATATTAATGTGTTAATCACTTTCGTTGTATCACAACTACTCATACTCGCTTTACTAGATCTACACTGAAACCTGGACTTGAACCACCGATCTCCAGGTTACAAGTCCGCCGCCTTATCGATCAAGCTACTAAGGTCTGTGATATTAACAACAACATGTTTGCTTAACGTCATGTCTGATTTGAAATCGAATTGGTGTGGAAAAAATTCACGCCATGTCCAATTCTTTCTAATTTCTGATGCTAAGCTGTAATTTCACGGCGGTAAAAATTTAAAAGCTGTAAAATATTCGTTTTAATATTGACGACTATCGTTTCCCAGTGGCGGATATCTTCCTCGCGAGCCTTCAAACCAAGAAATTATTGTACAAACTAAGAAAATTTGACAAATTTAATGGGAAACATTTTCTGACGTTCTCTGTCTGCATTGCAGAGTGGGCCTGAGTTTTCACCTTAAGGTTCTCGTGGCTATCTTTTAAATCCATCAAATATTAAACCTAGAGCAATTGAGCAAAAATAAGAAGACACGTTTATTTAACATCGGACAATTTTAGCAATTATCATGTATTGTGTTATGTAGGTAAATTTGAAAACAGAAATATTTTACTAGCATTGTTGAGTCATTTCTTTTCTTATAACATAGATGATGATCCTTCAAGTCTTGCATAGTGGATTACATATCATCGGTTTCAGCTTTCAGCTCCCGTTGTTTGAAATCCGTTTGCAGCCACCAATTTCCCATATCATGTCCATCTGGTTTGTAAATTCACATTTTGCCTCAACAATATCCATGTGTTTTTGTGTTCAGATTTTTGAGATATGCATCATATTGTGAGTTTGTAATTCTCAATTCAATTCAAACTTGAAAATTTCATTTTTTCAATTTTGTTCGTTAAAATAGGTAGGTAGTTAAAATTGTATGTTTCTCAAATGCACTGGAATTTCGCTATTTTTCATAAAGACGATAAATTTTGATTAAACAAGAACAAATTTCGACATCTACTTCTACATCTTCACTTGGAAGTGCATTTTTTGTAAAGGTGGGTAATTAAAATTTGAGCGGGGGTGAATTTGGGTGGTGGGGATGGCGGTGGGTTTTTTGTTTCCCTGACGGCCTGGAAAAACTTTTTTAAACACATGGTAAAAGATTCAAATTTCAAAAATCAGGAACAAATTTAATTGACAAGAGATTCAGAGATACGAATTAGATTAATGAAATTAAACCTGATCAGAACACTGGCTGTAAAAAATAAAACAAAATAAGTTCCATGTATCTGGTTCATTGGATTGGATTTTTTTCTCTAGAGATCTTTTATATTATTTTCATGCTTTCACTCTTTTGTCATGATAAAAAAAAGAAGCTAAAAAAACGTTTGTATATTTTCATATATCTGTGGCACCTGTGTCGCAATGTGCACCGAATATTTTTCTAAATAGGTACGGGGATTTTTTTAAAGACAGTGCAAAAAAAAAAAAAAAAATTAATGAATCCAAAAAACTACTCTTGAGATTATAACAATTGGAGTTATTATTATGATCTGCAGACTACAAACTTACAGATCATCAGCTACTCATCTTTACCTGGATAGTTAACTAAACTCGGAAGTAAATGCATAGCGACGACATACTTAATATCTTATTTAAAGCAAAATAAAGTGGAAAAAATTCACGCTAATTATTGCAATTTTTGGAATTGGAAAACTCTTATGACAGCGATAAAGTTATAAGTTATGTACATTGTATATACGTATAATTGTATTGTATATGTATGTGTCACTCACCATGCAGTGTTCTCTCTTAATCAGTTATAGAGGTGGGAATTCCCAGGAGCTGGGTCCCTGGGGTACTGTAAACGGGAAGTGAACCTACCTGCAAAATCCTTCTTATTATTATTATCTATTGAATACTTTGTTAATATAGGACATTTACATAATATATACAAATAAGTAATGACAAGAATTTTGAACACTATAAGTACAGAGTACAGAAAAGTACAGAGGAATACTATATCGACTCCGAGATGACTTGTCTTTGTATTTAAATTTTTACGAGGGTTGAAAAAAGTGTCGAAAATTATGGTCGCTTTCTCCACTGTCGAATATTTGGTCCATGTACCCTGGATGTATAATGATGTCTTTGTATTTAAATTTTTACGAGGGTGGAAAAAAGTGTCGAAAATCATGGTCGCTTTCTCCACTGTCGAATATTTGTTCCATGTACCCTGGATGTAGGTAGGTATAATGTATGCATTGAAACACCTAATATTTTTATTTTTTTAAGTTATCATATTTGTGTCATTCACTTTCGTGATATCACAACTACTCAAACTTGCTTTACTAAATCTACGCTGAAACCGGGACTTGAACCACCGACCTCCAGGTTACAAGTCCGCTGCCATATCCAGCCAGCTACTGAGGTCGGTTAACACCTAATATTAAGTAAGCACCCATCTTGGTTTCTCGCTCCTCTATGCATTGGATCGGTTCATCCAAGATGTACGTACGTCCTACTCAATTATGATAATGTCCCTACCAGGCTGGGACTACGGAACCCCCCTATGCATAGCCTTGGCTTGGCGAGATCTACGGAGTACCAGTGGAAGTCATATAGTCAGTTCCCGAGTAACTTTGCCCCAGTCTCGTTCAGTCCGTGTTAGAATTCTGTGCCGAGAGTGTTGAAGAGAGTTCTCAAGAATTTCCAAGATATCAGTTTACCGGTAGAGGTGTAACGTGAGAGATTCTCTAATCCGTCTTCGTTTATTTGTGTCTAATTTTTGGATGAGTTGACATTGAAGGTAAGAAATATTTTAAAATAAAGATATTAGTTTTACTTTAATGATATTAGATAACTAATAAAGATATTAGTTTACCGGTAGTAGTGTAACGTGAGAGATTCTCTAATCCGTCTTCGTTTATTTGTGTTTAATTTTTGGATGAGTTGACATTGAAGGTAAGAAATATTTTAAAAATTCAGATATATTTTTGCTTTTGAACTGCCAGTGATGTTCATTTGTTGCCAATGAATTCAAAAATATTTTTGGCCTCAATGCACCATGGTTCTAGTGTTTCAAAAGCTAATGGTATGAATACATAGGTATATTATAGTTTTTGGTCCACGATGCATTGTACTTCTTTGATTTTCTTTAAATTTTAAAATTATCTCCGTAGAAGAAGTAGGTCTTGGTTGTCTAGAAACTAACTTTCCACTATCTTGTTTTACATTTTTATGATCTCAATACATTATTTAAGTGTTTCTCGTGAAAAACTGTTATCTACGACACCGATGTAGCGATGGCGAGAAAATGGTTAGGTATCTGATCCTTGCACTTTTAAAATTATTTGGTATCTGTAACTGATAGTAGAATTGATCCTAGGTATATTATAGTTAGATTCTGAAAAATGGAATTGAAACTTTAATGTATGACGTCGTAACAATAAATGTTTTCTGCAGACTTAATTTACACAAAAGCAGTCTCAACTTTCAGATAGAATTTCAACAAATTAATAGCTAAAGCTACCTGTCTTATTAGAATTATCTGAATTGTCAACCTCAATAATAATACTCCAGTAGATTTTCTAGAAAGGTTGTGACAAGAACCGGAATATAGGTACTCAATGGATCATTAATACTTATCAGTACTTTATGGCAGCCTGCCTAGAGCGTCATCCAGTGTGACTCACAAGAAGACAAAATGACATCATACTGTAGTAAATTACTAGTACTTACCTACCTAACACCGACCTCAGTAGCTTGATCGATAAAGCGGCGGACTTGTAACCTGGAGGTCGGTGGTTCAAGTCCCGGTTTCAGCGTAGATTTAGTAAAGCGAGTTTGAGTAGTTGTGATATCACGAAAGTGATTAACACAAATATGATAACTTAACTATTACCTACCTAACATAATAAATAGACAGCCATGGATACCGGGCGGTCCATGTCTGAGTCCCACACTTTTCGGCATCAGCTTTCCCCTCCTCAAAAAAAAAACCATAGTAAATATCACTCCATGAGTGGGATGCGGCACGTGTAATAATAAAATATCAATCATGTTACAGAAAGTAGACTAGTCAACCTACAAGAGCTGGCAGATTTATCTGAATAGACTTCAAATAGAGAGAGAGGAAAGCTATAAGACACAATAAAAATATAATATTAATAATAATATCGCCTTATTTATACTGCCCGATTAGAACTATGAAGTCCCATTTTCCAGCAGTCTGGAATATTGTACAGGGTGGGGCAAAAGTCTGGAAACCCCTGAATAACTTTCGAATGGCTTCTTCGGTAAAATTAAAATTTTGTACGGTAAACTGGGCTAATAAGACCTTCTTTTAGAGTGGGGTCGATTTTTGATACCGGCCCCCATGTCGGGGCCAGGGGGGCCAACTTCATTTTTTTAAATACGAACCCCCACCTTGCGATACATTTTTGAAAAAGTCTTTAAATAACAAATACATTGGTGCAAATTTTAATTTTTTTAATATTAACTGTTTGCAAATGGCGTCCAACTTTCTGTATGCAGTAAAGTCTGGAAACCCCTGAATATCTTTCGAAATGGCTTTCTCAGTAAATTTAAAATTGTGTACGGTAATCCTTGGTAATTAGACCTTATATTAGAATGGGACCGATTTTGTTTTATCGGCCCCCATGTCGGGGCCAGGGAGGCCAACTTCATTTTTTTAAATACAAAACCCCACCTTGCGATACATTTTTGGAAAGGTCTAATTACCCCGACTTACCGTGCACAATTTTAAATTTACTCAGAAAGCCTTTTCAAAAGATATTGAGGGGTTTCCAGACTTTACTGCATACACAAAGTAGGACGCCATTTGCAAACAGTTAATATTAAAAAAATAAAATTTGGACCAATGTAATTGTTATTTAAAGACCTTTTCAAAAATGTATCGCAAGGTGGGGGTTCGTATTAAAAAAAATGAAGTTGGCCCCCCTGGCCCCGACATGGGGGCCGGTAACAAAAATCGACCCCACACTAAAAGAAGGTCTTATTAGCCCGGTTTACCGTACAAAATTTTAATTTTACCAAAGAAGCCATTCGAAAGTTATTCAGGGGTTTCCAGACTTTTGCCCCACCCTGTATTTTTATATATTTTTTATGAATTCCAAGACGTATTTTTATGTGGTAAAAATTCAAAAGGGGAGGATAACTTGTCATGTCCCGGCTGGGTTTCGAACCCGCGACCTCTGGTATCTCTGGATTACAGAGTGCTATCTTCACATCTGAGCTACCGGGACAGACACAATCCTCTTGGTCTACCCAGACGTCCACAATTTTGACATTTTCATGTCTTTGCTCTGGCACATAACCAAAATTATGTGACGAAATTATGTAACGAAATTATGTAACGATATTATGTAACGATATTATGTAACGATATTATGTAACGAAATATCGAATTGTAAAGGGAGAGAAGTCTTCTAATATCGGATATCGATATTATGGTTTCGATATTATCGATATACCTAATATCGATATTTTCGTTTCGATATTGCAACCCTAAGAGAAGAGGGAAAGTGTGTGTCATGCGCACAATACGAAATTTGGTCAGTTGGGTTTTGGACCTTGAATAGTAAAGATGAAAATGTCAAAATGGTTGCAGACTCGTATGCAAGCGTTTTTTTTATTCATATTTCTGTCAACCCTTCATGATGCTGAGATAGCAAACACTGAGGGCGAAATTAATAGACAAAATCAAGATCATGAATTTGAGTCAGTGCTTACATGTCCCCATTTAAAACAATACCTATTATACGCATAATTTACACTGTCTTGAGTCCTTGCCAGAGTCGATAGCGCTTCGAATGCACCGGTTCTCGTATCACCAAAGTTAAGCAACGTCCTGCAAGTTGAAGAATTCGTGATGCTGGCATTCCGGCCCAACCCAAGTTGGGTGAGGTTATAATGTTTGTAGCAGGTTTGTGAGTTTATTGCGAATGGAGGTTAACACCCCCATTGTGATGGGACCATGCACTCCATGCAGTTAAAAGGGACGTTAAACCGATTGAAAAAAAACTTGAGTCCACAGTACCTCTGTATACATAGGTAATGTCTATTATTTTGTCCCAAGGGTGAAGTTAATAGACATTTTGTAGTAGGTAACTATGAGGACTGAAGTCTTGCATTTTGCTGACTTTGCGTTTAAATTATTCGCATTAGCTGATTTTGCGTATTGTTTTAAATCTGGAAATGTAAGAACTGAGTCCAACTTGTGAGTCCGAATTTGTCAATTATTTCGCCTACGTCTTTTAGAGACCACCAAAACCGCTTGATGTAGCTCATATCAAGCTACTATCACAGCCACAACAAGCCTACGAGTATAAGTACTATGACTCTTCTGCTACTATCACAGCCACAGCAAGCCTATGAGTATACGTACCATGACTATTTCGACTATTCTATTACCTAATTGACTCCTTGGTCTACAATAAAAATCTCTGGGACTAGCGACTAGGTAATGATCTCCTGCAGTGAAGCAGAACGCATAGATAGTGTTAGTGACACCCGTAGCCCCCCCCCTCCCTCCTTCGTCATGGAGTGACAACTGACACCACATCAGATTGTTTATTCCTGAGACTCCTTAGACTCAGATGTTGAGTCAGGTGAACAACAGTGCACCAGAGAACCACCTAGGCAAACAGACCAGCCAGGATAATAACATAGATGATGGAAAGAAATGAACTTCTCTCTGTGTCAATGTTGACTGACTTTAAAGAGGTCCCTAGTCCCTACACTATCATGGACAGCTTACCGGGGAAAGTTCATTTGTATTGTATTGTAGCTCTAGGTAGGTATACTGGGTATACATAATAAATATATTTATGTGCAAGTAAAATAAGACTCTGAGGGTTAGTTGGTGGAAAATGATTTGAGCATTAACCTCGCCTGGTGGTTACCTTCCACTAAAGAGTATTATTATTATAAAAAAAAATCATTAATGGAGTACACCACTTCTTGACAAAAGTTAATGCTGCATTATTGTATTTGGCAACCGTCGCGATCGACGAAGCTACACAATGGTGATAATATTCATTATACATAAGAGTCATCATTAGGACTATTAAAGTCCCATTATTCCAGCAGTAAGCCCAAGGCATACTACGGGATGGGCAGGCTACAACACAGACCACAAGCGTCTACAGTAGCTCCTGTTTCATGACTACGAAATAAAAAAAGCTGTGAAACAAACCCTCATTTTTTTTCTTCATTTTTTCTTTAAAGTGATAGTGTCTCGTCCGGTTTACTGGTGAAGCGATTCTCACCGTGTGCTAGACACGCAAAAGCCAATCAAACCACCATCATGCGAAACCATATACAGTACAAGTGTACACGGGGCTTCCGGTAAACTATTTCGCATCTCATTATCACGAAAACCGGACATTATCCTAGCAAGTTGAAGAGTTTCTATAGTGCGGTTTTGCGCTGTTTATATTTCACCTAGACCTAGCAACTTTGCGGTGACGATGACGTCTTCAGAGGTAAGGATGTAATTATGTAGGTAGGAACCTGACCTAGGACACTAGAAGTAAACTTAATAGGTAGATACTAGATTGGCAGCTGCCTCTTGACGTGGCTGATAAGGAAATAAAACAATAAAATTACGGAAACATAGGGTGGGCAAACATATTTTGGATGTTTAGTTGCTATTACACCAAAGAGAAACGACAAAATTTAATAATAATAAAAAAACAAAAGTGGTCCTGAAGATTATATTTGATCAAAACGTTTGCTGTTGGAGGAGTCGGACCGATTAAAAAGAAAAAACAGAATTTTACAATAAAATATGTATCTATGTATGTACAAATATTTTAATAGATGGGAAACATATAAGAACATTTTCGAACAGGTAGGGTTAGCCATTCAGCTTGTAATACTGCCAGCATTCTCGGCACCTACCTGAAGGAAAAGTACTTCTATATTTCATTTGTGATGAAAGATTACAAGTACATACATAGATTAGTTTAGATTACCCAACAAATACTTCATTCACATTCAGCAGAAGTTGGCAAAGAAATGGCCATAATCCCTTCGCTAGCCAATTTTTCTACTTCTACTTAGATTCGATTTATGAAACAGGATTAGATTTAATCTACGTGGACATAATCCCTTAACACGCGCTCTAGTGGGAGTTTCAACTAATCACAGCATACAATAGCCTGAGTTAAGGGATAGTGTGGGTATGGTAAACAAACTTAAAATTCTTTAGATACTGAAAGAGCGACTATATTAATCCTATTTTAGTCCAGTATGCAGCACCCCCAAAACATTTCCCCACCGGCCATGCCTGGTGTTCACTATAAAATAGATTAAATCTAATCTATTTTATAATTCGGCCCTTTGAGAATACAGAGCAGGAGAAGCAGAAGTAGAAGTGAGCAGGCGAGTGAGTTGTTTACATTCTCCTAATACTCAATCACTCACACTCCTCATCATTTCCAAAACCATGCAGATAAGGGCTGCGCCTCCTTTTTGAGCAGAGTCAGCAGCGTGCCAATTTCAAATAGAAAGCATGCCATCCGAAATGACACCTAATGGCACGCGTGTCACATGTCGCCCAGCCCTGATGTTAATTGATCTAGTCTAGAGAGGTGCGTAAAGATAGCACTCGACATTAAAGCTAGAATTATGTACCACATACCATAATTATGTACTAATTATGTTCTCTCAGGAACAACAAACCCCGAATTTTGTACTCCAACCGTAACCGCAGGAAAGAGGTGAAACATGTCGGGTGCTAACTTCACGCACCTAGTCTAGATCAGTACTTGTGTAATTAGGTGGCACGGACATGGTGGAGAAGTCACCCGTCATGACCTCTACAGCTCTGGTGCTGGAGTCCTCACCGTCACAATGTAGAGTGAAAGTTGTGTGAGTTCCTATCTATGTTGGGTGCTGTGTTGTCATCGCCTCAACAGTGATGCCATGCGGTGATAGATCAGTGGCAGAAACTATGTCACCTTGTTAGATATCGCAGTATGGACCGACCTCAGTAGCTTGATCGATAAGGCGGCGAACTTGTAACTGGAGTCGGTGGTTCAAGTCCCGGTTTCAGCAAAAGATTCAGTAAAGAGACTTGAAGTGATGTGACATCGCGAAAGTGATTAACACATGTATGATAACTATAAAAAAACTATATATCGCCAGTATGGGCACTTGAGATTGGAAATTAGGTATTTAACACAGAGGAAGAGTAAGCTTGTCAAAAGTGGTTTCTCACAGACCACAAGCGTCTACAGTAGTTCCTATTTCATAGTTACGAAATAAAAAAAGGCTGTGAAAGACTCATCTTTTTTTTTTTTTTTTTTGGTACAACCAACGCACTATAAATTCTTAGGAACTATAATATTCAATTATTCATCCTCAGTAGCTTGATCGAAAAGGCGGCGGACTCATAAACTGGAGGTTGGTGGTTCGAGTTCCAAGTTTGGTAAAAATTTACCAGTTTCAGTAGTTCTACTTAATTTTTTATCACCAATGTGATAAACACAGATATCATAACAACCTAGGTATATAATAACAATATAGTTCTGTAGTAAGTACAATCTAAAACAATTCAATCATACCTGCACGTGACACCACGTATTGGATGACCAAATCACTCATTCTCTTTGCGGACATCCCAGTAGTCTTAAGGTCATGTTAGAATGGCCCTGCCAATAGTGTCAATGTTGGATCAGACTGGTCCTCTGGTTTTTCCATAAGTTCGCCGTTGATATGAGCAACCTCGGTGGTATTTTTTTCCTTTGGTTTAACATCGCTTTCAACTATGGTCATATCACGACGGGGATTTTACCTTCCATAAACCAGCAACTCAAATTAACATCACCCAGCCTGAGTGGGGCCGGAAATAGCCAGCATCGCAAGGTTTGAATTAAATGGTCACCCATCCAAGTCCCAACCTCGCTTTACGTTGCTTAAATTTTGTGACATATGAACTGGTGCGTATTCAACGTGCCATTGATGTACGACGCTGGTGTAGGGATTACAAGTGAGCAATAAACTATGTAGCTCCACCCCGCTGTTTAATCCAAGGTCCCCCGATCATAACCTTGCGTGGACAATGAAAATTAAAATAATAATGGAAGAGATTATCATGTGTACTTGATCTGGGATAATCTCATTGAACAAAATTGGGCTCTCCTACGGGAAAGATAATCTGACATCAACTCGAAATTCAATTTCATGAATCTCAATTCTTGTTATAAATTGAAGCTACTCCTACACTTTTAATTTCCCTTGAACATCAATCGGAAAGATAACATAATGTTTTTATTTGGTGTTCATTCAACATAAAAGTTGTTAACATAAGTCAAAGTCTTATCCCGCTTAAGCAGGGTCGACGTTGTTAAACCTCACGGTTGAGGTTGGTTGGTTTTGGCACATTTTTTTTTTATTATTACTACCATCATCTATTATTTATTATAAATTAATTTAATATACAATCATGTTCAGGCCATTGTGATCTGATAGATTTGAGTTGGATAATTGTAGTGAAAGCACGCAAGATATGAAAGTACTGCCATCCAGTAGGTTAATTTCTACAGAGACTATTATTATTTATCGGGAGCAATAATAGTGCTCATGATATAGTAATTATTACTGTAGTGAATAGCTAGTAAAAATATAGGTACTTAACTGTGGTAATAGTTAGTAAAAAATAGGTACTCACTGTAGTGAATAGTTAGTATTTTTTTTTTTTAATTACATTTAATGTATACCTTATAATAATATTTCCGAGGTACGTGTATTTCCGTTCTGGTGAGCTTTAACCTCGGGCTGTTTCCGGACGAATGCGACATCTCATTGAGTCTAATGCCGTCCGAACCAATTTGTGTCCGGAGACTCGACCTGGTGGATGATACCGGTGACCTAATTATTCTAATTTATGCTCGCAATAGTAAATTAGACTTATAGCTAAAAACAGGACAGAGATACTAATCTGCAGGCTTCAAAAAGCAAATACATTTTTTCCCACAAAAATGTGATTGAAAATGAACAGTTCTAATTATTTAAAAAATTATCCGACAACAATAGGAAGAAAAAATAGATACACACATGTCGTAACTGAAGGGCGGGGTTATTGCCTATGGCAATCTCTTCCACCTAACCCTTCGGGTGAAATAGATTGCAATTGCATCATACTTTTGTATGAAACAAATTGGATCATTATTTGTATCAAACTTTTCGTTGAACAAATGAAAAAGCATGATACAAATAATTCAACTAATTAAAAAAGCCGATGGCTCGTAAGGTACTCCAAGCTCTCACTCCCGAAATCTCCCCTTCAGCTGTCAAATTTCGTTTTTGTACAAATTGTATTGTATATTATTATAATGTATTCAGAGAGGATGCGAGGGGATTATTTGAACAAACTTTGACGATAGAAAAGGACATTTGAAAATTGAAGAGTGAGTGTGCTTTCTAGGAGAACGCCCTGTTCCATTCAGATGACTGAAATTAAGCAACGCCTAGTGAGTTCAGGAGTTCGTGGGTTACATCAGAAGTAGGCACAATTCACTATACAGGAGTAGTACTACTCCTGTAAAGTATAAATTGTGCCTGACTGATAGCTGATAGCAACTCTACGTAAAGTAGGTACCTATGTTTTGTTCTTCGCTGTGTTGTTATTGGATGTGGTTCATTCAGTAGCAATGCAAACTATGAATTTATGAGTAAATGACTAATCTAGGAAGGACCTAGAACACAGTTCGATACTGTAGCTGTATCATACTCGTACTATAGGTACAATGACGTTTGACCGTTACGAGTTCGTAGTCCGTAGCTACTAGCTATGTATAAATATGCTACCGTAGCTACTAGCTATGCATAAGCTACCGTAGCTACTAGCTATGTATATGCTACCGTAGGTACTAGCTATGTATATGCTACCGTAGCTACTAGCTATGTATAAGCTATCCAGGTCCTTAATTACCAAGAGTTTGATAGAAAATTTACTAGTCATTGATGCCCCTTAAAGACTAATGTCTGTGTCCTTCCCCGTTTGTAGAGAGTATTGAAACAAAAAGTACCTTGACTATTTGACCAAATTTAATCATGTCGTGAGATACTTCCATGTATCTTTACTCAGTAATACTTAGTCATAATTATTTAGTAACAGTCCTGAGGAAATAGCATAGCATAAACATATAGTGCTTTATTTTATCTGTCAAAGTAGTACAAATTATTTGTTATTATAGAAAAGGTACTAGGAAAATTGTTAGGAGAAGACTCCTAACAATTTTTCTGATAGATCTTATAAAGATGAGGCTGCATTACCAGTGATCTTCATTTTATTTTATTTGACAAATATACTGTTAGTACAAGATCTACTGGTAATATACTATTTTTTTGTTATAAGATGAGTGTTTCACAGCCTTTTTTATTTCGTAGCCATGAACCAGGAGCTACTGTAGACGCTTGTGGTCTGTGTTGTAGCCTGCCTATCCCGTAGTATGCCTCCCCTCTGATGGGCGAGAAGTGACACAATGCTTCCCATTTTGGTGCTGGGTCAACACGAGCGCACCGGAAGGTATCCCTTATAAACAATTGTAACCAAATTAAGAATACAAATTTTTGTCGGCACGGGGGATCGAACCCAGGACCTTCCGCATGGCAAGCGAGTGCTTAACCACTGATCTAATCGCGCAAAAAAAAACACTATTATTTGTTATTTAGCACAAGCTGTTCCATGTGTCAGTCTAGTAAACTCTAGGGTTGAGATAAGTGAGTGTCGTGGTTGTATAACACATGGCCACACAGAGCGTCCCGTGTCAGAACGCGAGATCGATCTGTGACCTAAGTGTCTTAAGTCATTGAAGAATGGGTTTTACCCGCACATTTCAATGTTGTTACCGCTGTTTGCTCAACCGAATCCCTACATTCCATCACTGTGCCCAATGTACGTGCTGGGGATCTACCAGAGGAATTGTCCATTGTCTTATTCTTGCCTGAATGCTGGTGGGACTATTGTGAGAAGTGTTGGTAAAGAGGACGGACGTTACGACTTACGAGACACACAGGTAATGGGTCTACACTACAATAGTTTACACTTAACACTTTGAGTCCCAGAGCTGGGATCGGCGAGTGAGCACGAGGGACCACAAATTTCAGAACTCAACACTCATACATTGCTCTCAAGGACCACTAAAACCTATTCCCTATGAGAAACACATAGAAACGAATACCATAGAGAGTACTCATGTCTTCAAAGTAATGGAAGGTCGTGAATACCATTTAGAGTACTCATTTATACAGTCAAATTTTGGGTGAGGGTCATAATATATGGTACTTATGTCGTTTGTGAAATGTCAGCTGAGAGTCATATATGGTATTCATGGGCTCAAAGTGTTAATGGATGTCTACAATAACTAACAACTGTAACATTATGTAGATGTCGCTTATTTTACACAAGGATGCTGTAATTACACAGGTATCTTCCTGGTTCTTGATGTTTGTTCTGCTATATACACTTACACTTACTGCTACACTTACACTTACTGCTACACTTACGATCTCTTTCCTGTGAAGCAAGAAGTGCTCTGTAAATCAGTAGAGCTTGGGCTATCAGCCCAGGATGTTGGTACCTACCATTAAACAATAGTTTAGTAAAGACGTGAAGTACCATTAGAGACCATTATACTTATACCTACTCCTACAACTATAGCTCCTATAAATTTACTATATGGGACTACCTGTCTTGCGCTGCCAGTCTACATTCTATTATACAGCCCCCATTACTCATCAAAGTAGAACTAGGTGTCTTCCTAGAGTTGTAGTTAGTGAACACTGTTTCCTGTGGAGTAATTTAAGTGTTTTATTTAAGAAGAGAAGTCTTGACAACAGTTTGATAAAGTAGGTACCTTCTATTATCTTTATTGAAATTCCATGTTCAAAATAGGTACCTACCTACGAAACCTGTACCTACTCGTGTACCTACTGCACTGGTTGTCAAGTGGTTTGCTAATCTAGGTAGTGTTGGGATCCGTTGGTTCGAATCCCACCCAGTGCATGACTTTTTCCTCATTAATTTGAGTTTGTGACCACATCATAATAAGACTCTGAGGGTTAGGTGGTAGAAAATGCTTTGAGCATTAACCTCGTCTGGTGGTTACATTCCACTAAAGAGTGTTATTATTATGTTTCATGTACAAGTACGTATAAGTACTTTCCTAGAACTTGATAAACCCCTAGTTTTTTTTTTTTTTTTTTTTTAAAGGTAATTGTGCCCCGGAACCGCTTTCGCATTACTTCAGGGCACTTTTTACCTTTACATCCATGCCATTCCGGAAACGGAAAACTCGGTTAGAATTTTTCGCTCCGACCGGGATTCGAACCCGCAACCTCCGGGTCAGCAACCAATGCTCTTAACCACTGAGTCACGGAGGTCGGCAAACCCCTAGTTATTGCGAGTGCCTTACTGACTTTAATTTAATCATTTGAACGGTGATTTTGATATTTTAGGATGGCTTCAATCATATTGATGGCATATTAAAATATATTGATCTAACGGTCAATTTCTTGTTCAATGCGATATTGGTTCAAAATAATAATTAGGTAATCGTCAAACTAAAGACTACTTAGATGTTATCCAATGATTAGTTTAACAGCTGAAAAAAATTATTTGACTATTTTGATGAACGCACTCAAACAAAAAAGAAATCTCTATTTTGATTGAACAAGGCATGTTCTGGGAGAGTTGAACAGTTGAATAAGGTTAGGTATTTGACGATTGATGAACGCACTCTAAAAAAAATCTCGACTTTGATTGAACAAAGCATGTTCTGGGAGGGTTTACGATCATGCCTCAAGTCCTCATTTTTTTTTTTTTTAAAAGATGAGTGTTTCACAGCCGTTTTTATTTCGTAGCCATGAAACAGGAGCTACTGTAGACGCTTGTGGTCTGTGTTGTAGCCTGCCCATCCCGTATTAGTATGCCTCCTCTCTGATGGGCGAGAAGTGACACAATACTTCCCAATTAGGTGCTGGGTCAACATGAGCGCACCGGAAGGTCTCCCTCTCAAACAACTGTAACCAAATTTTGAATACAAATTTTTGTCGGCGCGGGGGTTTGAACCCGGGACCTTCCGCATGGCAAGCGAGTGCTTAACCACTGAGCTAATTCTCAACGCAGTCCAGCTAATCAGGTTTGAGTCCGGTTGTAGTTCACGAAGCTGCTATCAGTGAGCCGGGGGCGGTGTCCATGCATTAAAATTCTAGTCGGAGGGAATCCCCCGCCCTCCCCCCTTACTTATCAGGTTTAGCCTGCTATTATGAGAACCAAACATGTGTGATTAACAGTGATTAATATCTTAAGGAGCTATTATAAAATACCTACTTACACAATGGCGCATAAATTTTGCTCTCTTAATTGTAAGGCAGGTATGAAATGTGCAAGTACCTACTATCAGCATTGTGTATAAATTATAGTCCGCACAGAATAAGTTGAGACTCCAGTGTTGCCAGGTCTGTTTTTCCACCGTGTTGGGTAAATAGGCACAATTTTTAATGCGTTTGGCTTTGGCAACATCGCACCGGCCCGTATTTGTAAACAAAGCGTGTATCTCTGTTTTCTAAATTATACTTCACGAACAATAGATAGACTACATACCCAAATATAATGTGTTTTTGATGCAAAGACGGTATACAGCTGTATTTTGATGTCTGTTAATTGGGCGTATGTGATTTAGTAATGCATAAGCGCTCAAGTCACTCCATGATTATTACTTGTAACTTATAACAAATTTCCTTTTTAATTTAGCCATGCCTCAGTGAGGAATGAAAATAATGTTAGTTGCAAATGTTTATTAGAGGTCAAAGAGAACCCTTTTCAAACTGGTGATGAGTGCGGTGCGAGTTTTGTCCGGAAAATGCGTATTTCATCAGTGGAATTTTGTGATCATGAACCCTAACAAGGTGGCCATACAACGACCCAAAAATTGGGCCTGTTGATATATTTTTTAATTGAAACCCATCGACTGGGGTATTAAATGAAAGGTCTTAATGTCCTGATGCTTTTGATATGACATTTTCATTCCATTGGAGCATCTGTGTGAGGTTTACAGTTCATAGAACTATTAGCATTTCACTTGACATCACAAAGTCAATGTTTACATCAGTGAACTCAGAATCAAGAGGTCGGGATTCAGGAATTTGTGTTCAACATAAATTTCTCCTCTCAGTATACATCGTACAAGTTTATAATGAGATGCGTTTTTCTGTTCCTTCATGGATTGGCTATTCGATGATGAAGGCTCCCATCGCTCTGAAATGTTGCAGTTTTTCCGCATTGCATACATCTTGTTCATGCAGTAATTGATAATATGCACGTCCGATATTTTACCTATGTTCTCATGTAGGTAGGTGCATAAAATATTCTGATACTTATGATGGCCCCTTATTGTTTTTACATGCATAATTAGCATGCTAAAACCTATTGTTATCATGCCTCACATCTTAGTAAATATAAATTAAAATATTAATTACTAACCCATACATTCTTTGTTTTCCGCCATCTTTCATTTTTGAGTTTCTGTCGAAGTTGAAAAAAGAGGTAATATTATGAATATGAATGCAATGCAATTAAAATAATGGAAAAGCATCAAGGAAAAAAACAAAGATATCCAACCATGAACCCAATTATTCATTTTTCAAGCAAGAGACTCATTCACTTATAATTCTCTGCAAATTACAAGAGTAAAACCCACGCCTTACTAAATTATGCATGCTAGGGACTTGAACCACCGACCTCCAGGTTACGAATCTGTTGCCATGATCATCGAGATACTGAGGTCGGTTTGTCTTGGTGAATCAGGTACCTACCTAACAAATTAATGCACTGGTAGAGTGGGTAGTGAGCAATTGTGCTGTGGTGCGACCTACACCATAATTATCTCAACTAACTGTGAGTGGTTAGTTAAAAGTTATCATATTTGTGTTAATCACTTTCGTGATGTCAGAACTACTCAAAACTAGCTTGACTAAATCTACGCTGAAACCGGGACTTGAAGCATCGACCTCCAGGATACAAGTCCGCCATCTTATCGAACAAGCTACTGAGTTAGGTTCTAACTGTGAAAGTACAACGTACATAGTCACAGTAGCTCCATTGCCTTGTACCTACATAGTGTCATAATTATTATCCAGCCCATGCCAGGCCATCCATCCTCTGTGCCTACGGCTTAGTTATACGATCCATTGAGGCCGCCACAACCCATGACTAACCTAGAGCCACCAGCTATGCCAGCTTCAGTGTCTCTTACTTCCTTGTCTTTCATCAGTCTAGAGTCCGAAGGTTCCATTTCCGGTGGAGACGAACTTTCGTACCAATTTCTTCTCCTTCTTTTACTCTGTCTTATCCTACTCAAGGAGGGTGGACGTTGTTCAACCTCATAGTTGAGGTTGGTTGGTTTTGGTGCATTTTTTTATGATGCCCTTCCTATAACGCTAACGATTCTATTTGATTTAACGTCCTGGATTAGGACGGGAGTTTTACACTCCATTCGCTGGGAATGGTACCAGCTACCTAAATCAATCTCATCCAGCCTGGGTAGGGCCGGTTTGTAACTAAACTGTTAAAATACATCTAGTAATATACAATTCGATTTTTGTCAATTTTCTTGTTAGCAGTTATCTAACATCTACCCGGATTTTTATAGTCGAAATATAAAACAGGATGAAATTTAAGATGAGCCAGAACCTCCCTCAAGTCACAGCGCAATATAACCCGACTTGAGGGACAGGCCTATCTTATAATTCAGACCTTAGTAGGCGGCCACAAAGAGGCCTATGCCCTACACCCTCGTACCCAGACCCGGGTAATACTAATACCTACAGCTTGATATATCCAATTTTCGGGACTCCGTTGTGGCCGCTTACATTCAATAGCATGGTCAGATTATTCTACGAGGTACTGGCTCTACCCCAGGGGTCAGGGTATAGGCCTCCGTTGTGTCCGCGCTCCTAGTCTCTGAAGTGACCACGGAGTTAAAACCCAACTGCCTCGAATTCGAGAATAATGGTCACACTGGTATTTGAACCCCCGTCCTCCTGGTTACCAGTCCCAGTATCTTCTCACAGCACCTGGTAGTGTTCAACATAACTTATTCTTATCAATATCTCAAGACTTCTCCCGCTGATTACTCGTGGCCTTGGGAATGTATAATTACCTATTATACTCCTGTGAACATTAGTATGTACGTATATTAACTAAAATACATTAACTGAGTCCTTAGTGTTATTGTAACAATTCTGGTGGTGATCACGAGTTATTAGCAATCGGCCTCAGGTCCTTTGTTAAGACTCATCCTTCTGCTTACACTTAGCCTCAGGCTGATTCTAGCCTAATTTTCTCACCAGCCACGATCATGAGTCAATAAATTTTTACTGAAACCTGATGGGACATACATTATTGGACTAGAGCATTAGTGCGGTAAAAATCCCAAATGGGAGGATAACATGTCATGTCCTGACTGGGTTTCGAACCCGTGACTTCTGGAACCTCTGGATTCACAGAGTGTCCACTGAGCTACCGGGACAGAAAGATCGATCGACGATCGACCCTGACAGAAGTAATGGCATCAGAGGAATCATTGACGTCACCCTCAATACTGGGAAATACCTGTACTCACACTCACACATCAGTCGTAACCTTAACACTAATGTGACTGGGGTAAATTCTGTCAGAACCGGTGGTGTTTGATGAAATAAAAGTTAAGTAAAAAACCAGCGCTTCATTTTCTACGTCATTGTTTATATTATGGTAATTTGAGCAGTGGTGACGAATCGCGAGGTTGCACGCGGTTTCTCTTTTCGTGGTAAAATGGGCACTGATGTTATTCAACTTGGTAATATTTTCAACTATCAACGTTTTGATATTTGTGTAAATATTTACAAATAAAAGGACCGACCTCAGTAGCTTGATCGATAAGGCGGCGGACTTGTAACCTGGAGGTCGGTTGTTCAAGTGCAGGATTCAGCGTAGATTCAGTACAGCGAGTTTGAGTAGTTGTGATATCACATAAATGATTAATACATTTTTTTTTAATGAACATTTTTAAAGAGAGGTCTATAACAATCGAAGTCCTTGCCCACACAAATTTTAAAAGAGAAAAGATTCAAGATTAGGTTTGTTCATTTATCGTTTTGTAAAGTGCTTCATTGGAAAAAAAAACTGGTGCAAAATCAATGTTGCTGAGAAAGTTACTAGATAAACAGATCTACATGAATGGAAAAAAAAATGAAATTTGAGCTTTTTTCCCCCTTCTTATAAACAAAAACGAACACCGTAGATACTTTA
Source organism: Bactericera cockerelli (assembly GCA_024516035.1). NCBI lineage: Eukaryota > Metazoa > Arthropoda > Insecta > Hemiptera > Triozidae > Bactericera > Bactericera cockerelli. Next base: position 16,978,485 of record CM044964.1, on the reverse strand, counting down.
CCATAAAATACTTTAGATATCGGAATTAAGGGCCGAATTATGAAACAGGATTAGATTAATCTAATTGTACATTATCCTTTATCACGCCTTCTAGTGGGAATTTCAAACAATCACAGTGCACTATAGCCTTAGTTAATTGATAGTGTTCACTTAGCTTAATCTAGTCCTGTCTCATAATTCGGCCCTAAAACTTTGAGCTATCAAGAACGTAGACCTCTCATACGTGTCTGTCCCGGTAGCTCAGTGGTAAAGGCGGCACTCTGTGAATCCAGAGTTTCCAGAGGTCGAAAATTTAAAGTATAGGTATACCTAGTTCTAAACCCGTAAATATACGCCCGTTTCGCGTGCATTATAGTCTGTCCCGGTAGCTCAGTGGTAAAGTCGGCACTCTGTGAATCCATAGTTTCCAGAGGTCGCGGGTTCGAAACCCAACCGGGACATGACAAGTTATCCTCCCATTTGGAATTTTACCACATTATAATATGTCTTGGGCCTACTGCTGGAATAATGGGACTTTAGTAGTCTTAATCGGGCAGTATAAAAAAGGTGATATTATTATATACTTACTTACTTACTTTCCGAGTCCATGTGTGACGCCATGGTGGTGGAAGGATTGATGTGGGTGTGAACCCTTTGGACTCCCAGAACCTTTGTTCTGGGATCCTTCCGTGTCCAGTGTGCAGTGTATGGTATATGTTATATACTCGTATGTAGTGTGTTGAAAATGTTGAAATTAAGTACTGAAAACTGAAAATTTAAAAAATATTTCTTAAAATTTGGTAGGTATTTAAAAATTCTGCGAACTTTCAAATTTGATGTTGCCTGCTTGATGGCTGGCTTACATATTATACGAGTCTTTGTCGTGTTCCAGATGCAATCTTCAGCTGTGTGTCTCGTGGCCCTGGGTCTGTTGGGTGGCGTGGCTAGTCAGTGCCTCACTGACAATGATGTCAAGACCGAAAGCAACCTCAAGCTCAACATGGCGTCTATACCGGACAGCAGGTAGGTTAGAGTTCAGGGCCGAATTATTAAACAGGATTACAACAAAGATAAGGCTAGACCGTCCCTCAAATCGGGAGTTTCAACTAATTATCCTCTTCGCGCCCAACACCAATTTTTGTTTTGTAGTACAAAGTGACCGGTGGTCTCGCCCGAGGACAAACATTTTACGCTACTTGGTAGTATAAATTTATAGCTTGGGCACTTAGGACTATAAAATAAATGTCCTCTTACGAGGACATTGGGTTATGGCGCACTGTAATCGGACTCGAGGGACGGTTAATGTTAGCAGCGACCAGTGGCCGAATTATAGGCAAAAATAAAATACTAGGATATTAAAAATATGGAAAAGTCCTATAATATTGTGCTACTCACTAATATTGTGATATAATAACTCAAAGAAATACATTAGTATTATTAAAATCAGAAGTTCCTAGGAACTTCTAAAAAATCATAAGAACATCAACTTTTAGATGTTCTTATGATTTTCAAAAGTTCAATCTAAAAGTTCTTAAGCGCTCTAGGAACAACTTGAAGGTCCTCTAAAATAGGAAAGTTCCTGCAACCTACATATTTTATAATCTCTATATATAAAACAGAAAAAAGGACTACCTACCTACCTATGTTTGTTTGTCCGGAGTTGTTTAGCCAAAACGGTAAGAGATAGCGAAAAATGTCTCAGAATTGACCCCCCCAAAACCATTATCGCTTTGTCCAGAAAAATTATAAAAAGTTCAAAAAGGCATTGCTGTCCAGCAGTACGGCCATGCCTTAGTAAATTTGAAATTTAGTCCCGTTGCAAAGCACGGGCAAACGGCTAGTATTTTATAAAGCAACAATCTACCCTCTCCCCCCAGGAGTTCACGTTTGACCTGCTGTCGGTGCTGAACAAAGACACCAAGGCCGGCAACATATTCGTCTCCCCCTTCAGCATCTACCAGGCGCTGCTGACTGCCTACTTCGCGTCCGACAAGGGCACGAGGCCAACCTGAAGCAGGTCCTGCGGCTGCCGGCCAGTCTAGTGAGTCTATAAGCTATAGCAAGTGGTAACGCGTTGTCTGGTAATCAGTAAACGTAGGGAAATACGATGGTTCGAATAACCGGTGCTTCCCGCCTTTACCACTGGGCTTACTGCTGGAATATTGGGACTTTAATAGTCTTATTGGGCGTATAATAAGGCGTATATTATTATATTATTATTATCAATTTTTTTATCATTTGAGTTGTGACCACAAATTATAAGATTGCGTAGGGTAAGCAAATGCTTTGAGCATAACCTGTGGTGGTTACTTCCATTAAAGAGTGTTATTATCTATACGGTGTCACACTTCGTATGTAACGTGTAAATGTAATGAGGGGTTACATGTAACAATTCTCTAGTGTGGACGGGATCGAGCACACACATTGAAAGCATGAGCACGAGAGGAGAGAAGCATGTTTTACATGGTATGGTACAGTAACCGTCATGTCATTACGAAGGCGGCATTAGAGAGGAAGGGATTTTTCATAGCATTAACGATAGGGAGGGTCGAAATTAGCACTGTCGATGAAGTTACAGTAATACTTTGATCTATACGTGGTCACTTAATTGAACCCTATTAAGGTCCTAAATAGAAAATATTGATGTAAAACTTTACGGTATTAGCTAATGAATTCGGATTACTAGAGTTGTCAGGAGGTTTCAACCATTTCCATGTCAAAAATAACTTTAAACCACCTCAGTATCTGATCGATAAGGCGGCGACTTGTAACTTGGAGGTCGGTAGTTCAAGGTCCCGGATTCAGCGTAATATGTAAGCGAGTTTCATAGTTGTGATATCACAAAGTGATTAACACAAATTATGTTAACTTAACTTAAATAAACGTTTAAGTAGATTAACTTGTCTCACAGTGAACAGTTGTAGGTGAGTATTGCGGCTAGCATTGCACGCATGATGACCTGGGTTCGATCCCAGCGGGGCAGGAATTTTTTTCACTGCTCTGTACTTGGATGTTGAGGTCGAAATCGTTACCTGTTGGAAAATGATATTAATTATTTAAAAACGGGGCCCAAATTTGAAAAA
>CM044964.1:16683083-16975323 GCA_024516035.1 Bactericera cockerelli | reverse complement strand
GGTGAAGAGCTCCCGTAACAAGCATCTAACTTTAATTTATTATCATCACATTTTTTCCCGTCCAAAAAAAGGAATCGAATAACTGCTCGTACTGTTCTTTTTCCATATCACTCAACTATACGCAACACAACAACTTCAAGTGACCGATAAATGAAAACTAAGAGAGTAATCATTTTTCAAACTTTGGATGTGGTCATTTGAGATGTCGTTCCATCAACAAGTATCAACAGTTTCACCAATGATGTAACATGTCCCTAAACACGGGTACTTATTGATCTACCTACGTATATGATATAATACATTACTTTAACACATAAAATTTACAAGATGTAATTTTTTTTTACAAAATATTGATTTGAGGAAGGAACTTATCAATAGCTTGGTTTAAAGCACAATAGCAAAGTATCAGAAAAAATTGTAAAGAGAAATTGAAAGAAAATCGAAGCATTTAATGTGGTGTTGGAAAAAGTCATCTTTTTCATCATAGATCAAAATGAACGTTCACTGGTAGTCAAGAGGTTGCAAGTTTGAATAATTGCGACATTATGATTGTGATTCATACAAATATGATGATAAAAATCATACGAATACACGCTATTTACTGAACATAACACAAAGATCTATCTAATAGCCTCATCACAATTCTGAACAGCAACACTACAATGTGTATTAAATTTTCTAACCTAATGTGATACCTGCCTGCGATACACATTTTGTATAATACTGTATATTACCTACATATACATTTATTATTATTATTGATTATTTTATTAATAGAACATACGTACAAACAAATAATGCTAAACATTAATATAAAAAAGAAAAAAAGATGAATAACATAGATAAAATATCTACAAATGCCCTAATTAAAAGACAGGGTTATTGCTTATAGCAATCTCTTCCACCCAACCCTTAATGATGTCTAATCCCAAGACTAGACACACCCTCCTCCTCTGACAGCTCACTCCTCCCCGAGAACTTTTCCAGTTTAGAGCTACGCCTTCAGGGAAATAAAAATAAAGTGCTCCTAATATTATCTCTAAAGTTTTACCTGGTCTTTATTATTATTATTGTTGTTTTGAATTAGTATTGCACAGACTTTTCTTCAAAGGCAATTTCTTTTTTTTACGAGTTCGCACTACAGGTTTACTACACGTATGTGTTACTGTACTGTAGTCTAGCATCTAGGTTTCTTTACCCATAGTTCACTCGTTGGTCAAAGGTCTCCCTCCGATGGGCATTAAATACTTCCACTTTTGGTTCTGAGTCAACATGGGAAGTAAATTTATCTTTTTCAAAAAAATTTAATCAGCATTTTTTTTTTTTTTTTTTTTTTTTTTTTTTTTTTACTGTTTATTAATTTCATTGAACTCTAAATTTAGGTATTGCGGATTCGAACCAGGAACCAAATAGGTAGGGATAATAGGTAGCTGAAAAAAGAGTTCACTGAACCGGGTCTTAGACTAACAGTAGATAACAAACACTTCAAAAAGTGAGTAGGTAAATATTGTCTAACAAAAACCAACAACAAAGCCTTGTATTGCTCAGGTTAAAATAATATGATACCTCGAACTTTCGCTTGTTAGATTCTTGGTTTCGATTAAAACTTTTTGCCATTTTTTTATCGTCTATTTATTTTTTGTAACAGAGGAACTTGACAATATCTCGAGAACAATGGAAGCGACTGGAGCTGTAACACTAGGAGACAAGGATATTATTTTCTCTCTGGAAATTGAATGGGGGAGGGGAGGAGAAAGAGGAGGAGAGGAAGTAGAAGGGGAGTAGACAAAGAGAACGAAGATAATAAGGAGAGAAAGGAAAATAGGGAGGAAAATAGAGAGAGAGAGAAAGAGAGAGAGTGAAAGAAAGAAAGAGAGATAGAGAGGGAAAGAGAAAGAGAGAGAGAAAATGAGAGGGAAAGTGAGAGGGAGAAATAGAGAGGGAAAGAGAGAGAGAGAAAAAGAGAGGGAAAGAGAGAAAAAAAAGAGAGGGAAAGAGAGAGAGAACAAAAGAAAGAGGAGGAGGAGGAGAAGGAGGAGTAGGAGAGAAGGTAAGAAAAGGGAAACAGGAGGAATGATAAGGGAAATAGGAGGGATGATAAGGAGAGAAAACTTGGAGGTAATGGTGGGGAAACAGAAAAAATAATAACTTTTCAGCTTTTTTCTTTAGCTTGAAACCTAATATGGAAACTTTAGCCCAAAATCCCTCTCTCTCTCTCTCTCTCTCTCTCTTTCTCTCTCCCTCTTTCTTTCTTTCATTGTCTCTCTTTTCCATTTTTTTTTCTTTTAGATTCCCTTACCTTTTCTCTCTTTCTTTTCAAATCTCTCTCTTTCTCACTCTCTCTTTCTCTTTTATCTCCTCCCTCTCTCTTCTTTCACATCTCCGTTTTATCTCTTCCACAATGACGGGAGTTTTTCTGTTAGCAAAAAAAATGAGACTCCCATATCCAGAGAATCTCTCACAAAAAATTATAATAAAAACGAAACTTTGAAAAATAATAATTCCTTATGATTTCGAAACAGTGGAACTTTTTTATGCGGAGAAAGTTTTTCACAAACAGAATCTGTTATTACACCGAAGGAACTTATGTTTCCCTGTGTAAAAGCCACCGATTTTCCGGATTATTAATAAACTTTCAATGGAGGGAAATTCGTTCCCTTGGGAATATTTGGGTAATTTAGGGTTGGACTTGAGTGTAAGAAAAGCCGAAATAATAAATAAATACAATGGAAATTTCCGGTTGTCGTAGCAAATGGGTAGATACCTGTTTTTCTTAAACTAATCTAGCAAATCGGCGCGAACGACCACAGTCTATCGACAATGTTATAGCGCATACAGAAGAAAAAAAAGACAAAGGTAAAATGTTTATAATGTTTTACATTTTTTTTCGATTCCTTTGAACCCTGAATCAATACTTAAACCTGAATCCACTCACGAGACGCGCAGAAGAAAGGATCTTGCGAAATTCCAAGGAGGATGACAGACATAAAGGAAAACATTTTTTTTTTTTTTAAAGATGAGTGTTTCACAGCCTTTTTTATTTCGTAGCCATGAAACAGGAGCTACTGTAGACGCTTGTGGTCTGTGTTGTAGCCTGCCCATCCCGTAGTATGCCTCCCCTCTGATGGGCATTTAGAGGCAACAAATTGCCTAACACTAACCCGATCCAGGCTGGGTGAGGTTATTCTTTTTTTTTTTTTTTTTTTTTTTTTTTTTTTCATTAGTAGGCAAGGTCATTCAATACAGTCATAATGACCTAGATGGTAAAGAGACGTGAGTCAAAAAACAAGATATATTCTGTGTGTATGAGTCTGTCCCGGTAGATCAGTGGTAAAGGCGGCAGAAGATAGAGAGAAGCGAAAGGAAGAGGGACAAGTTGGGACAAATCAAGAGAGAGCGGGGCAGTTTGGGACAGGCCTGGCTCCTCCACCTGTTTTTCTTGGGATAAGGATGATGATCGATTCAAAGGTGAGTAGCTGAGTAGTTTATAGATAGTGCTTCAAAACATAAATTTCTTTTAATTATGATGGCTCAAATGTTTGGAATACTTTTTGGAATTTTAAACCAGTATTATTTTTGTGAAAAAGTCATTTCGATTAAAATTTCTATACAATAGCAAAAAACTAAATCCGTCTCCTAAGAATAAAAACATCACCATGTTTCGTTGGATTCACAACCGCTACGCTCAGATGAAATGGCCGTGGTTCAAGAAGCATGCACGTGTTGACAGAGCCTCCGACATGCATGAGACAATGGACGAGAGACTCGCAACCATGCTTGGCCAGGTCGAGCAATTAGAGGATCTGAAACTGCAAATGGCGCAGGTCTGCAAGGATGCGACTTGGTATCGCTACGTCCTCAAGGATATGCTGCGGCGAAAAGAACGCACTTGGTCCTACATTCGCGCTCAGCAGGATCGAGACTGCGAGGACCGCGAGCTGATTGAGACATGGACTGACATGGCATCCGCATTGGACGATCAGATTGACATCGTCAAGGCCAAGTATGCGGAGATTCTCCAGACGTCCAAGTACCTGTTTGCAGTGTCTCGGGACATGCTTGATGCAGGTCCAAGTCAATGAGGCAGCGTTGACAGAAAATGGGAAGGTTTTTTGGTTAGAACAGCAACTAGTATGATTCATAAGGACAGGCGAATTGATGACTCAAAAAAAGCTAGTGATATGTTTTTTGGCTCAACATCAGCAAATGGCACACCGATTTAACATCAAGAAACCATATTTGGTTATTCGACAAGCAATCAGAAAATATCTCGAAAAGATTCAAAATCAAAATGTGAATATGGGTCTTTGACAAAAAATCAGAAAATGGAACTAAGATTCAAAATAAAAATATGAAGGGTCTTTGACAAAAAATAAGAAAATTAAACTAAGATTCAAAATAAAAATATGAATATGGGTCTTTGACAAAAAAACAGAAAATGGAACATAGATTCAAAATCAAAATATGAATATGGGTCTTTGACTAAAAATAAGAAAATGGAACAAAGATTCGAAATCAAAATGAGAATATGGGTCTTTGACAAAAAATAAGAAAATGGAACAAAGATTCAAAATAAAAATATGAATATGGGTCTTTTACAAAAAATCAGAAAATGGAACAAAGATTCAAAATAAAAATATGAATATGGGTCTTTGACAAAAAATAAGAAAATGAAACAAAGATTCAAAATAAAAATGCGAATATGGGTCTTTGACTAAACATAAGAAAATGGAACAAAGATTCAAAATAAAAATATGAATATGGGTCTTTGACAAAAAATCAGAAAATTGAACCAAGATTCGAAATCAAAATGTGAATCAGAAAATGGTTCAAAATCAGCAAGAGAGACAGATGGACTTCGATTGAGAATTGGTGAAATGTTTGGACAATGTGCAAGTTTGCAAAAATGATGGTTCCCCCACCCCCCTCTACTATAGGACTTGTTCAAAATAAATATTTTTAACTTTATTTTAAAATCCGTGTTTCATTTCATTACTTACACTTCTGTCCCGGTAGCTCAGTGGTCAAGGCGTCTGGCTGGTAATCTAGAGGTCGCGCGTTCGAAACCCAGCCGGGACATGACAAATTACCCTCGTTTTGGGCTTACTGCTGGAATAATTGGACTTAATAGTTCTAATCGGGCAGTATAAATGAGGCGATGTTATTATACTTGTAATATTATATTATTAAATACAATATACATATTCCAGCTCATTTTATCTTGAGCGATAAATTTTATGACAATATCTCATCAAAGGAGATTAAAGGGAGAGAGCGTGAGAAATAGAGGGTGACTGTGAGAGAGAGAGAAAGAGGAGGGAAGGAGAGAGAGATAGAAAGGGATTATCACATCAAAGGTTTGTACATGTACAGCTTGACACGCATTACGAATATTAGTACCAGTAATACATTGATCATTCACAGCCTCAATCACCCAAATGCATTGTATACCTAACCTTGATTAAATAGGTACATAACAAGAAGAGATTATCTTACTCCTCAGCTCATATACCTACTTTAGTGAATGATGATGGACACAATAATATACCATGCTTTGTGAGGGGTGGGGGAGGGGGTAGCATTGAGGTAAAAGTAGAAGGAGAGAAGGAACACTAAGATAATCACATTAAAGGTGTATTCAATAAAGTACATTTCATAAATTGCACATATCATGCAAATCATATTAAATTTAATCACAATAAGGGTTGGGTGGAGGAGATTGCCATAGGCAATAACCCCGCCCTTTAGTTAGGTCATCTGTATTTATTTATTTTATTTTTTCAATTTTTAACATCGTAATCGTTTATTATAAATTATACATATAAATATAAATCATATAAATAATCATAAAATGGTCTAAATATCACATTTAATTCATGTTTACTAAGTTGTTTATCTTTTTTCTTAGTTATATTGTTCTATTTATACATTATCATTATCTATTTATACATATTATATCCTTTTAATAAAGTGTAAAATAATAATAATAATGATTCACAAATACCCCCTTACAAAATAATGGCGTACTGTGGACTCGAAACACGGACCCCCAGCTTCCAAGAAGGCCGAGATAAAGAAGGCGGGATAGAGAAGAGAAAAATGAGGGGAAGAGAGGAGATAGAAAGAGACAGCGATAATCACATAAGTTTATCCAAAAACCAATTGAACACATTAGATGCATCTTCAAAGCAAACAAAAGATAGATAGTTGGATACTTGTGCAAGATATTGACATAGCTCGCAGCTAATCTCGTGCAGTTTCTGTACTTGAAGTGCTTGAGCCTTTGAACATGTATGGATCTTATATTCATAAAAGATAAGGAGATAAAAGACACATGGATAAAACTTGTATTGTTTTATATTATTTTGCTGACTTGCACTTATTACATTATAATTATTTTAAGAAAGGAAAAATAAAGAAGAAAAAAGGGGGGGGAAATTTTTTGTGGCACTGCAAAATAATAGCATGTAGTAATATTGTTTTTTTTTTAATTATTATGTAATTTTAGAATTATGTTTAACTAACCTGCATCCCAACCTCTACTGTAAACTCTTATTGAGAAATAGAATTATATTTTTATTCTATTCTATTCTATAATTATTTTAGAAGATAATAAATATCTAGGTATGTATGCACATTGTACAATTATTGTACATACGTAATATTAAAATCATACATAATAATACATTATGTACCTACCTACGTGCATACAAATGTTACTTCAAGCAGAAAGAAGATCATACCTAATAAAGCATTAAAATGCAGTTCAGGGATTCAGGGAAATTAAGAGAGCAATAGAGAGAGTTAGAGGCAAGGAGACAGACGAGAAAGAAAGAGAGAAAAGGGTGAGATAGTAATTGAGGTAGAAGATCACAAGATAGTTCAAGTAAACAAAATTAAGGGACATAAGGAGAAAGAAAGGGTGACACTGTCTCCCAATGAGGTAGAAAGAGGAAGACAGAGAGATCCCAGTCTAGGAGGGAGGGAGAAAGACAGAGAGATCACAAACTAGGAGACAGGGAGAGACACAGTGATCCAAAACCAGGAGGGAGGGAAAGAGACAAAGATATCACAATCTTGGAGGAAATTAAGGAGGAAGGAAATTAGAAGTGAGAAGAGGAACTCTAATATTAATTGTTTGTCTTGAGGAGTGAGAGAAAGAGATATGGAGAACAGTCAGATGAAGAGAGAAGGAGAGAGATTCATGCATGGCTAGAATCACGTTGTAGGGAGAGAGAGAGAGAGAGAGAGAGATAAGGGAGAAGTGGGGGTAGAGGGAGGGAGAGAGAAAGGAAGGAAAGAAATTAAGACATACTTTGACCTTTGACGTATAGGAGTGAGATTAGATGAGATGGAATGGGGAATAATTGAGACAGAGATACAGATCATAGACATTTGGATACTTGGAGTAATGTAACTGATAAGGAGATGATCATAGGACAGAGTACACTTGTAGAGAGAGAAAGTGGATGACGTCATACTATTGAGATTCCTATTGAGCTTATCCCAGATCAGCCAAGGAACATAAATAGACAGACAGACAAGCAAGAGGTCCTGAATACCTATTACCTACCTACTTCACTAAGAGATAGAGGACCGAATTATAAACAGGATCACAACTAAGATAAGAGAATGACCGAATAAAAAATGTAGCGGCGGCATAACTTGAAGGTCGGTGGTTCAAGTCCCGGATTCAGCGCAGATTTAGTAAAGTTTGAGTTTGAGTAGTTGTGATATCACAAGTGATGTACACAAATATGATAACTTTTAGTATACCTTTCAACAAAGATGAGCCAGACCTTCCCTCAAGTCGGAGTTTCAACCAATCACAGGGCAGTTCAAGTATGCCGACTTGAGGGACAGACCTACCTACGGTTTACGTATTTTATAATCCGGCCCTAAGTGTATAATACTAGTGTATCAGTATTAGTTGAAAGGGTGTGTATTAGTGTATAATACTAGTGTATCTACATAATATTAGTGTATAATACTAGTGTATCTGTATTAGTTGAATGCGTGTTTATAAGTGTATAATACTAGTGTATCTGTATTAGTGTATAATACTAGCATATCTGTATTAGTTGAATGGGTTAAGAAGAGGAAATGAGAGGATTGCGATTTGCAAAGACAGAGAGAGGGAATATAATCAGTAGGTCCTGAAAGAAAGAGTTACGGGCAAAAATAATAGCGGAATTCAATGATAAATACTTTCAATCGGTACAGATTTACGTGTCTATAAATCTAGATGGAACATTTATGTTTGAAAGAGAATATCTGTCAAGTAGTGGACATTTGACAAGCATGGAAAATATAGGGAAATGTAGGGATAGAAGAGAAAAGGGACGAGTTTTAGGAAAAGAGAATGAATGTAGGAAGGAGATGGATAGGATAGGTTTAGTGATTGTAAAAGAGGTGTTGGATAGGAGATGTGGAGGAGAAAAGATAAATGTAGGGAGGTGGGAATGGAAAAGAGAGAAAAGAAAGGACAGAGATGGAGATTAAATATATGAGAAGGGAGATAAGTGTATCAGGAGAAGCAAACAGGGACAGGTGCAATAGATGCAATGGAAATGGATGAGAGAGGTAGAGGATTACATGGAGAAGGAAGCAGAAGTGGATGTGAAATGAATGAAGGGTATAGAGAAGTGGAGGATGGAGGATGGATGAGTAAAGTAAGAAGATGACTGCATGCATGTGGGGAGATCATACCCGTAGGAGATGAGGAGGAGGAGGAGGAGCTAGCAGAAGTGGATGTGAAATGAATAAAGGTTGTGAAGAGAACTGAAATATGGAGGAGTAAAGGTAGGAGATGACTGGAGGAGTGAAGATAGGAGATAACTGGATGTGTGTGGGGGAGATGATACAGATAGGAGATGTAGAGATGGAGGTAGAGGTGCAATGGGAGGTAGAGTAAGAAATGTGGAGGAGGAAAACTAACATGGATACATGATATATGAAGTTTACTAGAGACAGGTATATTGGGTGCATGAGAGGGAGGAGATGGATGGATAGTAAGGTGGTATGGAGGTGTAGAGGTAAGGAGGTGTGGAGGTGTAGAGGTAAGGAGGTGTAAAGGTAAGGAGGTTTAGAGGTAAGGAGGTGTGGAGGTAAGGAGGTGTGGAGGTGTAGAGGTGTAAAGGTAAGGAGGTGTAGAGGTAAGGAGGTGTGGAGGTGTAGAGGTAAGGAGGTGTGGAGGTGTAGAGGTAAGGAGGTGTGGAGGTGTAGAAGTAAGGAGGTGTAGAGGTAAGAAGATGTGGAGGTGGGACTCGCAGAGGGAAATGGGAGTCAGAGATTTATATGCGACGTCCTGAGGGAGCAATATATTACAAAATCATCTCCAATGACACATCCACAGCTGGAAAGCATATCATTTCCTCTCCCTCACCCTCCCTCTCTCTCTCTCCCTCTCTCTCTCTCTCTCTCTCTCTCTCTCTCTCTCCTCGCTCCTATCTCTCTCTCACGATACTTAACAACATTGCTTATCGCATCTGATACAGTTTACATTGGGGGTTATGTATAGAAGTACCTATATATTTATTAGGTACATAAAGAAAGACAAGGCTACATAATATATTATGAGTCCTGTTATGCATGCTCTTAGATAATCTATATATATAAAATCCATTTACATTCATTCATAATCAACGCAGAGCCTAAACGGCTGGGCCGATTGACTTGAAATTTTGCAGGAAGCTTCCCCTTATGATGTAAGGGCGTACTAAGAACGGATTTTTTGAAGGGAACAGGGGTTCTCAACTTATGGCCAAAAATTAACATTTATTCATAATCAACGCAGAGCCTAAACGGTTGGGCCGATTGACTTGAAATTTTGCAGGAAGCTTCCCCTTATGATGTAAGGGCGTACTAAGAACGGATTTTTTTTTAAGGAAACAGGGGTTCTCAACTTATGGCCAAAAATTAACATTTATTCATAATCAACGCAGAGCCTAAACGGTTGGGCCGATTGACTTGAAATTTTGCAGGAAGCTTCCTCTTATGATGTAGGGTCGTACTAAGAACGGATTTTTTTAAAAGGAAACAGGAGTTCTCAACTTATGGTCAAAATTAGTCATTTTTAGAGTGTTGTCAGATTCTCAAAACGGTTGGGCCGATTGACTTGAAATTTTGCAGGAAGCTTCCCCTTATGATGTAAGGGCGTACTAAGAACGGATTTTTTTTAAAGGAAACAGGGGTTCTCAACTTATGGCCAAAATTAACATTTATTCATAATCAACGCAGAGCCTAAACGGTTGGGCCGATTGACTTGAAATTTTGCAGGAAGCTTCCCCTTATGATGTAGGGGCGTACTAAGAACGGATTTTTTTAAGGAAACAGGGGTTCTCAACTTATGGCCAAAAATTAACATTTATTCATAAATGATTCGGCCCCATCAAAAATTTAATCTTGTTCTCAAGAAGATCTGTGCATAAACCATTGATGTTATAGACCCAATAAACCTACTCCTATCCAACGATATAAACAAAGAGGTTCATTCTAAATTAAACTTAAAGTTGTCATATTTGTGTTTATCACTTTGTTGATGTCACAACTACTCAAACTCGGTTTACTAAATCTACTTGAACCACCGACCTCCAGGTTACAATTCCGCCGCCTTATCGATCAAGCTACTGAGGTCGGTTCATTCTAAATTCTACAAATCTAAGCAATTCAAAATCTAAGGAATTCAATCTATATATATAAAATCCATTTACATTCATTCATAATCAACGCAGAGCCTAAACGGCTGGGCCGATTGACTTGAAATTTTGCAGGAAGCTTCCCCTTATGATGTAAGGGCGTACTAAGAACGGATTTTTTTTTAAGGAAACAGGGGTTCTCAACTTATGGCCAAAAATTAACATTTATTCATAATCAACGCAGAGCCTAAACGGTTGGGCCGATTGACTTGAAATTTTGCAGGAAGCTTCCCCTTATGATGTAGGGGCGTACTAAGAACGGATTTTTTTAAGGAAACAGGGGTTCTCAACTTATGGCCAAAAATTAACATTTATTCATAAATGATTCGGCCCCATCAAAAATTTTATGTAGAAGTAATCGTAGGTAGAAACAAAAATGTTTCTACCTACGATTACTTCTACATAAAGTGCGAGGACCTACTTCATTCAGAAGCCTCAAAATGGTAGGCGGCATTGAATACCCTACGTTCCATGCTGCATGCCTAGCCATGGGTTTGTTACTTGATGATGCGCAAGCAATGTGAACATTATTACCAACAGAACTTATTTGGCAGAAATTTCATACAACACGTTTCAAATGAGGTCTTTCGTCTCTGAAAAAGTGCCATTACTCAATAGTGAACAGAGATACGTGTATGAAACTGTACTTCAGAGCGTCACTTCATCTCTTGATTCTGTAGGTAATAATTTGTTCTTCCTAGATGCTCCAGGTGGAACTGGAAAAACATTCTTAATAAACCTTTTGTTAGCTACAATACGCAAAGATGGAAATATTGCCATTGCTGTTGCATCGTCCGGTATTGCCGCCACACTGATAGAAGGAGGCCGCACTGTTCATTCTGCTTTGAAATTGCCGCTCAATTTAAATTCAGTAGATACACCAAGCTGTATTATTGGAAAGCAAAGTGATATGGCCAAAGTCCTCAGGGATTTCAAGTTGATCGTATATGATGAATGTACAATGACTCATAAAACTGGCTTAGAGACACTGGACCGTACTCTACAAGACATTCGTGGTGTTAAAAATCTTATGGGTGGTAAAACTGTGCTACTGTCTGGAGATTTTAGACAAACTTTACCCGTTGTTCCACGTGGAACAAGAGCTGACGAAGTGAAGGCATGTTTAAAATCATCCATTTTGTGGCCACAGATAACTGTTCTTTCTTTAAAGTTGAATATGCGTGTACACCTTCACGCTGATCAAAATGCAGAAGTTTTTTCGAAGCTTTTGCTTCGGATAGGTGATGGACAGTTACCTGAACAAAATGAAAAAATTGTATTTCCTACCGAACACTGTCAGTTATTAGTCGATTACAACACCTTCCTAGACACTATCTACCCCAATCTAGATGACCCAAGTGTTGTTGTCCCTGTTTGGCTAAAGTTAAGGGCCATACTAACACCAAAGAATGATAATGCTCTGGAAATTAATAATGACTTATTAAAAAGAATGCCTTCTGAACTATAAACTTACGAATCCGTAGACACTGTTGTGGAAGAGGAAGAAGCCATCCATTACCCAACCGAATTTCTTAATACACTAAATCCTCCTGGCTTGCCACCCCATCGGCTATGCCTTAAGGTTGGAGCACCAATAATATTACTAATAAATCTGAGACCCCCGAAATTGTGTAACGGCACGCGGCTTTAAATTACATCCTTAAAAAAAAACATTATCGAGGCAGTTATATTCACAGGGGCTGGTGCAGGTGAAACGGTATATGCACACAGGATTATTTTTGTCGGCGCGGGGGTTCGAGCTATTTGTGTGCTCATTTAATCTGTTTATTAGCAACTATGCACTTGGGTTCTTTTTTTTAATGGAAGGCAGGAAAAAATCTTTCAAAGACACCCAGATCCTGCCTGGGGTGTGGGATTTCCACCCACTAAAAACCCACCTTCTCTAAAAGCTAACTGCACTTGGAACCGAAAAATATCATTACTTCAAGTCTGGCGCTGTAGGGCACCTACTGATTTCGTTGTAGTGCCCTCCCATCTCTCTCTTGGGTTCTAATGTGATTTCCGACTACCACTTTAATTTCAAAAGAGTTCAATTCCCCAGAAAACTATGTTTTACCATGACGATAAATAAGGCACAGGGGCAAACTCTTGAGCTCGCTGGATTTGACCTTAGAACGATTGCTTCTCCCACGGTCAGCTCTATGTTGCTTTTTCAAGAGTAAGGTCTGCCAAGTCCCTCATTGTGTTACAGCCAGATGGTATAACAAAGAACCTGGTGTATAAAGAAGTGCTTCAATAACTATAAAACTTATGGAGCGGCGGTGGCCATGCCTTAACTAAAATGTGGCCATGCCTTGGCCACGCGAAGCGGGCGTAGCCCGCTAGTTACATATAATTATATTATTTTGTATTCATTAACATATTATTATTAACTAGCTCGAGCTCAAATCAACCCAGATAGTTAGGTCGGATTTTAGACAAAAAATGTGATATTCTGGTCAGCACTTACAATTCTCAAACACGAAAATTCTCAAGTGGACATAGTTTGTCTCTAATAAAATTAACTTACCTAGGTACCTACCTAAGCAAGGACAAAAATGATGAGTGCAAAATGAATCAATTCCTACGCGATTCAAAAGTAGCTTGGGTAAAAAAAAAATGTACCTATGTAAGGTAGGGATGGGACAAAATATTTTTTATGCTCAGGTAAGTCAAAGAATGACCTTGAGAAAATGATTCTATTTATGGAATGTAAACGAATCAGGTAATGGGGTCGATGAACATCTCATAATGATATAACTCTAATTTCACATTTTCGGACACCAAGCCCGGCTAGCTCAGTCGGTAGAGCACGAGACTCTTAATCTCGGGGTCGTGGGTTCGAGCCCCACGTTGGGCGAATTTTTTAATAGAATAAAATTACGATTAATATACGAGTTGGAAATAAATAACAAAGTACCAATATCGTTTTGTTCATTTGAATTTTTGGCTTCCTGAAAACGAAATGCAATCAGCTACATTTTGTATTTTTATTCTTCAGTAGGTATTTGCATGTTGGCTCCTACATTATCGTTTAGAAACTACTTATGACCAACGTTGAAGAAGTTTTTAGAGTAGTTGAAGCATGCGACTAGACACTAGGCTACGTGCTACAAGTTGCTAAGTAATAATATTACTCCAGGCATAAGACAGGAAAACAATCACGACAAAAAAGTAAAGTAAATCTATAAAGAAATGTATTATATCAAAGCAACCACTACATTTTGCCTTTTTGCCCAAAGAGAGTAACAATGTAGGTTTTTTTTTCGGTTTTTATTCTATTTTTTCCTTTTCTTTTCAATTTCTCCCTTCACTCAAATCACCAGGGATTGGCCCCGAAGGTGATTTTTTTCTTTCCATCTTGATGAAGACATATTTCCTCTCTGCCAGGCTCCAGCCCTACTTTCCATTGCCATAAAGCTGCCTTATATTCCGTGTTCCCATTATTTTCAGGCTCGATTTTAAGAGGATAGGTAAATCTAATCCTGTTTCATAATGATAATAGTGTCAAGTTATTGCTTGCAATTGATGGTTCGATCCATTACTGCAAGTGTATAGGCTACTATAATATTATAATAATAAAAAAATCGGGCCTAAAGTGCATCAGATAGTCAGACTATAGCTGCGCTGTGACTGGTGGAACTCTGACTTAAGTCTTGCTTATCTTTGTTGTAATCCCATTTGATAATCCGGCTCTCGACCTCAGTGGAATCAGAAATACGGACTTCCAGAAAAGCTAAAACAGTCCCTGGCTTTTTACCTACTGCCTACTTTTGTTATATTCAAAGTTATTTCTTATTTATGGACTTTGTATTTTCTAGTTCATTTCTTTGTATTTTGTTCTGCCTCCATTTGCCTCTCCTTTGTGCTACCTTTTCTCTGTCCATTACCTTTCCTCATTTGTATTCTCCCTCCAGATCCTTTGCTTCTTACTTCCCTGTTCTCTACAGTCGAGAGGCAAATAATTTAAAATTGTTGATGAGAAATTTTATGGTCTACGTTTCTATAAAAATGCAACACGAAAGTTTTTCTTCATAATTATTAATTTTCATTACCTTACCATCCATATTGTTATAAAGAAATATTTTTAACCATAGAGAAAGCCAACTGAGGAAAAAAAAGTACCTGGAAATTGACTGTTTGTTGTAGACTGCAGGTTAATTGTAAAATAAAACATTGTTCTAATAAAATATTGTTCTAAACTACCTAGTCAACTAGAAGTTTTATTACGCAGGACAGGAAGAGGGAAGTCGTTCATTCGTGCCATAGATTTTATAAATTTTATGAAGGACCGCCTTTGATAATAGTAAAAGATAAATCAACGTACTATTTTTTCTCTAGCTTATCTAAATACTCGTACCACCAGAGTTTTAAAACCATACTCATTAATAGTTTATTAACAAATATTTAAATTGGGTAATAGGGTAGATCAGGGTTGTAAATTACCCAGTAATTAATATCAATTAGATAGGATTATCGTCAAAAGATATACATAGATATTAATTATTATTTAACAGGATTAAGCTTGCAATATGCAGATGCACCACCGGTGATCAGGCTAAGTTTTCAGGAGTTTTCTTAAACTTCAGCACAACTCAAGTCCTACCTACATTATTTACGTTGCCTCGTTTAAGGTTACAAATTATTAAAACGAATTACGAAGGAAATAGGTAAATAGGCAAGAAGATAGCAGGACATACATATATCCATAGTATACAGGGTGGACCAAAAAAACGTTTACACCCGTTAATGGTAGATTACTGACGACATTTCCAGGCCGGATCTGCAATCCGTTTTTTCGGATTCGCCTTTATAACTGCACAAAGTGATTTTTTGCAACTTTCTGAAAAAGTCCGACTTTGGCTTATTCTTCAGGTCAGAACTTTTTTCCTATTTAAGATGGGTTGATTCTGAACATTTCTGCAGAAAGCCAACAAAATTTCGATGTTTCTAGCTACACTACTTTGTTTTTTACGATTTGGTTTGGCATCTTTTTTGACACCTGAATAGAAAAAAAATTCTCATGTAAGTTTTTTACACTTTGAAACACTCAAGATTTTCCCGAGCAAATTTTGGCACAGACATGGGCAAGTTTGATAAAAGTTGGTGGCCACCCCAAGGATGCTAAAAAATAATTTTACGATTTTTTATCACGTGATCTTCTGGGAAAACGAACCAGGTAAGTCTCAAAAAATGATGTTCAAAATCTTAAAAGTGTTGACCGTGTAAGGTCGTCTTGTACTCAAAGAGTAATTAGCTATTTATGTCTGATAATTATTTTCCTTGGAATTAATTAAAGGCCAGTCAAATGAATGATTGTTTGTTTCTCGATGATAGTTTTCAAGCATATTTTTCTGCATTCTATGAAATATTATTTTTAAACTTCTTGAGTTTTTTTAGTACAAGTTACATAATAATTATTATTCGGATGCTGAAATGGCAGATTTGCATTTGGCAGAATATGGAGCTGCCAACAGGAACATTTGAGATCACGTGAAAAACATAGTTTACGAAATACCAGTGGAGACGCAAAAGTAGCAGAATCTGGTAGCAAGAATCCTGTTGGCATTTGATGACCTGACAGAAAAACCTGAAATCTTCCGCAACATTAGACGGAACATGATTTGCTGTCTCTGGCGTTCGGACCCGGGTGGGATCTTCCGCATGGCAAGTGACTAGCTTACCACTGAGCTAATCGTGCGCTTCTAATGGCTTCTCATTGAACATACTCAGACAAAATGTTTATTTTTAATACCTTTTTGATTATACCCAAATAGTATAAAACATAATAAAATTTTATTCATTTTACAAAATATTATCTTGTTTTTTTTTAGGATTTCTATTAGAAGTTGGCAGTCGGTAAATATTTGTTATTTAATTAGTATTGTTTATGATAGAAGAACCTACCTACATATTTACCTGGCATTATTTTATGAACTCTACTTTCGTTAGGAAAATTCACCAGTTTATTTTCTCTCTTAGGGAAGCATAAGAAAAACCATCCATTATCAAGGCAGTCTCTCAGGGTCTTACATGAATAATAATTATGTGAATTATGATACCAATAGTATCTTATATAACTCAATTTACATATGGTATTACCTCCAAAAAAACCATAAGTTGTTGTTGGTGTTACAACAAGTCAGATACAGGTATGAATAAAATATTCCATCAGATTTTTTTTGATAATTAAAAAAATATTGATCGCCGAGAATTGAACATCGGTCATACCACTAACACTCTTAGCACTAGCACATCTAGCTAACACCACTGACAATCTGAAAAGCACGAAAACTATCATTTGAATTTTCCTAAACTGGCTGATGAAGACATGTAAGACCGCGGTATTCAAAAACAGCAATGTAAACAAATTTTGTAAACAATACAAGACGCCCTTACACAGTCTACAGCTAGAAAACTCTTAGGAATTTTGAAGAGTTTTTGGCAAACATCTAATAATTTTTCCCAGAAAATCACGTGATAAAAAATCGTAAAATTATTTTTTAGCATCCTCGGGGCGGCCGCCAACTTTTATCAAACTTGCCCGTGTCTGTGCCAAAATTTGTTCGGACAAATGTCGAGTGTTTTATTTAGTAAAAAAGTTTTTTCGTGTGTTTTTTTTCTGTTCAGGTGTGAAAAAATATGACAAACCAAACCGTAAAAAACAAAATAGTGTAGCTTAAAACATCGAAATTTTGTTGGCTTTCTGCAGAACTGTTCAGAATCAACTCATCTTAAACAGAAACAAAGCACTGACCCGAAGAATAAGCCAAAGTCGGACTATTTTGGAAAGTTACAAAAAATCACTTTGTGCAGTTACGAAGGCGAATCCGAAAAAAACGGATTCCAGATCCGGCCTGGAAATGTCGTCAGTAATCTACCATTAACGGGTGTAAACGTTTTTTTGGTCCACCCTGTATAATTATATTATAATAGGCGTAGTGTGTCGCATAGCTCAGAAGATTTCCCTCGCTTACTCTAAGCTCACAGCAGTGGCAGGAGAAGAAAAAAGAAAACTGATGCAATAATGAGAAAGAAAAAAAAATGAGAAAAGCAGAAGAAAATAAGTGAAAAAGAAAAGCCTATACCAAAATACCCTGAAGTAATAAATACATATATATAGTTCCAGGGTATATTTTGCTGCCGCAAATAAGTTTATTAAAAAAAAAAGTTTATAATTCTATAAAAATATTTAACTACAAAAATGACCACCAATGCTTCCGATATCTATACATCTGATATACTGATAATTGGTACTCTTAATCTGAATATATACTCGTAAATGTCAAAGTCACTCACTGACCACTGACTGATCATCGCTCTACAGCCCAAACCGTAAGTCCTAGGAAGCTGAAATTTGGTAGGTAGCTTTGTCTTATAGTCTAGATGTGCAATAAGACGGGATTTTTCGAAATTCCCACTACAACACCTGCCATTGGCGAAAAAGGATTTTTTGCTTTCACGGCCATGCCTCGGCCCGCAAAGCGGGCGACAGCCCGCTAGTATTATATAAATGCCAAAGTCACTGACTAACTCACTGACTGACTGATCATCGCTCTACAGCCCAAACCGTAATACCTAGCGAGCTGAAATTTGGTAGGTAGCTTTGTCTTATAGTCTAGATGTGCAATAAGACGGGATTTTTCGAAATTCCCACTACAACACCTGCCATTGGCGAAAAAGGATTTTTTGCTTTCACGGCCATGCCTCGGCCCGCAAAGCGGGCGACAGCCCGCTAGTATTATATAAATGCCAAAGTCACTGACTAACTCACTGACTGACTGATCATCGCTCTACAGCCCAAACCGTAATACCTAGCGAGCTGAAATTTGGTAGGTAGCTTTGTCTTATAGTCTAGATGTGCAATAAGACGGGATTTTTCGAAATTCCCACTACAACACCTGCCATTGGCGAAAAAGGACTTTTAGCTTTCACGGCCATGCCTCGGCCCGCAAAGCGGGCGACAGCCCGCTAGTATACAATAGAAATAATTTCCCTTCTTGTCCACAGGCTTCCTCAACGCCAACGCGGCCCCACACTTGAAGGCCCGCGTGGCCAACTACGGCCTCATGGACCAGATAGCGGCCCTGCATTGGGTGCAGCAGAACATAGGGCTGTTCGGGGGCGACGCGGGGAATGTCACCATGATGGGCCACGGTACAGGGGCCGCCTGTATCAACTTTCTCATGATATCGCCCACTGTGATGCCAGGTATGAACGTTAATAGGGAATTTCAATATTCGTGTCTTCCGGAACGTTCTATCAAATTTAAGCCTTATACTCGTATTACTTAACAGTACCTGCGTACACATAAATAGCAAAACCATTGAGCCCAACAATAGGTTCCGAAATGTTTTGCGGCTTTTTGTTTAGAATTTTGAATGCGAAGTGTTGCAAAGCTCTATTTCAGTCGGTTGTAGTGATGCTCCGATTAGTTGAAAATCGATGTAATCGATTAGAAACGATTCCGATAATCGTAATCGATAACTCACTAATTGACTTGTAATTAATCTATTACTACCGATTAATCGTTTATTGTGTAATGTAAGTGGAGGTGTTGGTATTAATTTTTTTAAACTATCTAGTGTAAAATATACTTGAAATTTGATATTGAAAAAGTCAAAGCTTTCACTTTTGATGTTGCTTGATGGATGGCTGGTAACACCTGATTATATTGAAGGTATCAGGTATGTTCTGATATTCATGTACATCTAATACAACTTCTCACTTTTCTGATTATACTGATTAAAATAGAGAGGTTAGTTGATGGCATGGACATTCAGAACTATTACCTGCTGATGAGAGCAAAGAAGCTCGAAACAGCTGTCCAGGTATGTTCTGATATTCATGTACATCTAATACAACTTCTCACTTTTCTGATTATACTGATCAACAACTATAATTCGATTTCCATTCTCCTCATCCCCAGGCCTGTTTCACAAGGCGGTCCTCCTGTCGGGATCTGCCCTCTCCTCCTGGGCCCTCGTGGAGGATCCTGTCCACTACGCCATCAAGCTCGCCTCCCAGGTAGGGATGTCGATATTATATCGATATTTTGAAATATCGATATTTTGGATCCGATATTATCGATATTTGGTATCGATACTGAGGTTCCGATAGTATCGAAAAAAATATCGTTATCGAACCAAGATATCGATCATATTAGCAGTTAAAAGTACTTAAAAGCAACAACTTTTTTCTCCCTTTTTTACTTTCCTTATCCTATAATAAGGAAAGTATTGTATTCGTCGAAAATTTGACCTACCCAGGTTTTCACATTTCTGGACGAATCATAGCCTCAGTATACCAAAAAAGTTGTTTTCAGCCATTGGTCCGTGCGTCTGTCTGTCTGTCTGTGTGTCTGTGTGTCTGTGTGTGAACAGGATATCTCGAGAACGGTAAGAGATAGAGACTTGAAATTTTGTATGGAAATTAATTTTATACACCAGACGAACCACGAAACTTTTGGTTGAAATCGGCCGCATTCCACGGCCGCAGGGCCGCAAATATTAGCCGCAAGCGCCGCTTCTTTGAATTGGTTAAAGATACAAAAAAAGTTGTAGAACAACATTTTCTTAGAATGCAAAAATAATAGGGGTCTATTCTGATCATTTTTTTGATATCTTGAACTTTTTGGACCTCGGCTCCAATTTACCGGTATTTTGGAGGGACCCACTTTGACTAACTTTTTTATTATTCATCCTAGTTGGGGGTTGTGACATATCAAATTCAATGATTTTGAAGTGCTGATTACGAATTCGGCATTTATTTTTAGTTATCTGTTACTGTTGAGTCACCAGTGGCGGAATTCGAGTCCTTTTTGGGGGATAAGGAAAGTCGTGTGATGTTTACACCAGATTTTTAATAGTAGGTAGTGGATAAATAAATTTATAATTTTAAATTTGTTTATTTGCCTATCTACCCACACTAAATGGATTAAATTTGCTTGTTTTGTAGGTTAAAATCATTTAATACTGTAAATACTGATGAGTTTCAATAAGAACAAAACACGTGTCTTAAGTTGCTTTGTATAGTTCGTATTGATTTTCTGAAATATTGTAATGTATGATTTATAGGAAGTTGCATTAATAAAATAATAATTAATATGATAGGTACAGGTACCTATAGCCTACAACACAATGCACTTAAGACTAAGACACTGCCCTAATAGAGTTAATAGCGTGACATCTACACCTAAACTAAACTTATATCCCCATCTGTTCAAATGAAATTATGAAATAAATAAAAATATCGAAGTTCGATTTATCGGAATATCGATATTTTCGTTTCGATAAATATCGGATATCGATACTTTGCTTCCGATACTATCGATATCAAAAAATCGATATTCCGATATATCGAACTTCGATATTTTTATCGAAGTTCGATATTTCGTTTCGATAAATATCGGATATCGATACGTTGCTTCCGATATTATCGATATCAAAAATATCGATATTGTGATTCGATATGGGCATCCCTAACTCCCAGGTCAACTGCTCGGTGCCCGAGGACATCTACTCGGACCACGAGACCATCGTCGACTGTCTTCGGGAGGTTCCGCTCGGGAAGCTCATGTCGGCAGACACGTCGGCGCCCACCTTCCTGTCGGGGTTCGGGCCCAGTGTGGACGGGGTGGTGATCAAGGTCAACTTTCAGCAAGAGCTGCTGCTGAACATTCTGCCGGAGCTGCAGGGGTACTCCGCGGGCTCCATCGCGCTGGGTGAGTATCACTTTTTTTATTTATTTATTTAGAAACTCTTTATTAGCAGAACATATATACAGACAAACAATGGTAAAAATCTCTATATATAAAACAGAAAAAAGGACTACACCTACCTATGTTTGTTTGTTTGTTTGTCCGTAGTTGTTTAGCCAAAACGGTAAGAGATAGCGAAAAATGTCTCAGAATTGACCCCCCCCCCCCCCCCCAAAACCATTATCGCTTTGTCCAGAAAAATTATAAAAAGTTCAAAAAGGCATTGCTGTCCAGCAGTACGGCCATGCCTTAGTAAATTTGAAATTTAGTCCCGTTGCAAAGCACGGGCAAACGGCTAGTTAAATATAAAATTGACAGTATCAATAATATAAACAAGAAAAAAATAAATAAAATATATGGCCTTACTAAAGGGCGGGGTTATTGCCTATTGCAATCTCTTCCACCCAACCTCTTTTTTCCTCTGCTATGAAAGAGAAAGAGAGGTAGAAAGGAATAGGGAAAAAATCTTTTAAAGACATCCGGGTAAATTGAAGACACCCGCACAATTTAAGTGGGATTTCCGCCCACTGAAAATCCTATCCCTCTCGTGAAATTCTTGAGTACATCCTTGAGTCTCCTTCTTAGAATAATGTTAGGTAACACCTTTCAGTAGTCACCGTGGCTGAGTGGTGACTGGCTTGCACGTACAGTGACTGAGTTCAATTCCTAGCAGCGCAGCAATTTTCTGCAGTGCCGGATTACCCATATGGCGGATTTGGCAGATGCCAAGGGCCCCGCGCTTAATGGGGCCCCGCGCTTGAGCAGCTTACACTAGATATTATGAGATTTTAAAAAAACTTGCACTAGGTATTTTTGGATAATGAGTAAGAAGAAGAAATAAAAGGGGAAAAAACACATACTCACAGCAAAGTACATAAATTGAAAGAAAAGCGCGGGGCCCCCTATTACTATATCTACTCCTCGAATCAACCACACAGACATTAGCGGATTACCTACTCCAATTGCGGTAGTTGCCAAGTTCCCCGCAGTTTTGGGGACCCCGCGTTTCGGGCAGCTTACCCAAATTATAAGTGTTTTTGAATGGCCTTCAAGTCGGTTTTTCTGGATATTAATATTAAATAAAATCATAGACAGTTGAGCAAAATATTAAAAGAAAAACCACGGGCCCCCCTTAAAATCAACCACGTATATGAAAATCGGTAGATCTCTAAACCTATTGCCTGCGGTTCTTTATATAATATATAAGTATTATATAATTACTCGTATTTGAAAAGAGTAATATTGACGGACGTGAATATCGCCTTCGGTAATCTCTGCCATCAAACCCATAAATTGTCTTCTGAGTGCTCATCGACATCTTAACCAAGATCTTCATTATAGTCGCCTCAGACGCTTTTAATGTTTTTTTCAAGATATTTTTTTTGTATCTATTTTCCGAGTACTTTACCCCATAACTTTGCAAAAATTTCGCCTGCGGCGCCGTCAAATTTACTTATCATGATGTTTGGGATTGTTTTTCAAGACTTGCAATTCTAGTATGTATCATTAAAAGGGCATTTTCGAAATGCATTTCGAAAACGTCGTTTTGGATACTATTATGGATTAGTGCCCAAAACACTTGGCTTCGGTTTCAAGGTTCTAAAAATAGTATTTTAGAAAAACTCAGTACAATTTTGGGGCCCCGCGCCTTGAAAATGCCAAGGGCCCCGCGCAGCCTTAATCCGGCACTGATTTTCTGCCCTGTACTTAGAGATGTTTCGGGTCCACTCGTACCTCGTGAGGAAACATGAGTAGCTAGTTGTATAGAAAGCGAGCTGCGGTGGCATTAGAAGAAAGAATATCTATATTGGAAAATGATGAAAATTGGAGTTTCATAATGTTTATCTACCTAATGTGTAGGTACTGTTGTGACCTGCATATATCTAACTACACAAAAGGAACAACATTCATTCATTTACCACTCTTTAGTTAGTGGAAGGTAACCACTAGGGGAGGTTAATGCTCAAAACATTGTCACCTAACCCTCAGAGTCTTATTATTATGTGGTCAGCATTTCATTTAAATAAATGATGAAAAATCCAAACATTGGGTGGGATCCGATCCACAGATCCATGCGCTAGATTTTTTGCACTACCTAGAAGTCTTATAAAGGTGATATTATTATTACTACATAAGAAGCTTATGTTGCCAGGAGTTCCCACATTTTCCTGACAGGTCATCTATTCTTGCATATATTAATTATGTTTAGTAAAAAGTTTAACTTCAAGCTTTCAAAAGACAAAAAAGTTGAAAACAGGACAAACTTTTTTATGTTTTATTTTCAAGTGAAAGAGTTCAAATGTTTAATGAAGGGGATTTTCATATACCTTGAAGGTAGAAATATTATTCATTTTTTATGGAAAAAAACTAGAGCTTTATTTTTCAAAAAAAAGTTAATCAACTTTCATAATTTTTTTAAACAATTAAACAGTTTAAACTTTAGGTATAGGTTCGTATATCCAATCTATTTTAATTAATGAGTTCAGGATATTATTATTGAGAAATTTCTCAGTGTTGAATACATAGTAACATTGATTTTAGAAAGATTTTCCATTTATTATAGTTATTCTCATCATATCAGTGTCAACAGAGACAGAAAGAGAATAATAAAAAAAACTTAGGGCCAAATTAATAGACAAACTCGAGATCACAAGTTCCAGTCGGAATTTAAAACAATAAGCAAAAAAAGACTTGAGCACAGGAAATACAAAATGTCTTTTATAGCAAAATTAATAGACAAAATGGAGATCATTAGTTTCCCCATTTAGGGGCGAAATTAAGAGACAAATTCTACATCACAAGTCATTGCTAAGCGTCGGTTTTCCCTATCTTACACAGTACGCCATCCGTGACTTAGCGCCACAGAGGTATTACAAAAACGTCTATTAATTTCGCCCTAATAGACTTTTTTGTAATACCTCTGTGGCGCTAAGTCACAGATTGCGTACTGTGTAAGATAGGGAAAACCGACGCTTCGCAGTGACTTAAGTTATGAATGTTGCCTTTAATTTCGCCCTCAGATTACGCAAAATCTAGTCTTAAGTACTCAGAGGTATAACAAAAACCACTATTAATTCCGCCCTTAAGAAGCTCTTTGAAGCTCTCCAGAACTCACGGACCTACATTATTCAGGAAGTTTCCTCATACTCTCAACTCATTGAAGCAACATCAACGTCTTTTCATCGAAATGAAGAAAAAAACCTTGCTCTCAAATCCCAAGAATTCTTTCTTGACTTCGAAAAAACTTATTTCTCTCAATTTGTTGCAGGAACGAAAAAAAAGAGTCTACATAAAAAAAAGAGTCTACATAAAAGAATCTTTGCAAATGTCGCTTTTTTTCTCTCTGTCTGTTTTCACCCGAGCTGTAATGGCATTTAACATTAGTAGATTTTCCCCAGTGATAGCAGGTATACGGGTATACCTACAGGAGGCGACTGAGGGCCCGAGTTATTTTCGGCGTTTCGCACTATCAGTTTTGAGCGTCGCTGACATGTTCGTCGGCTAATGTATTCATTTGTTTTCCTGCTATCATTCATCATTATCACGTGATTAGCTTTATTAATTCAATACATGTTATTATAAAATAAATATTTCATTGAGTCTATCAACGGGGGGCATGGTTCCTTCCACACATGCAGCGTTGCCCCTCTGTACAGCCATCGAAATTCTTTGGTACAAATAATCTTTGGCCCTGCTATCTCCAGATGTTTCAATCAGTCTGTTTCCAAGATGGTCAACAAACTTTTTCATTTCTTTGCAGAAGGGGCCATACGTTTCTAAGGCAAGTCCTAAGAAGATGAAATCAGTTAATCACGAGATTACTCCCACCCAGGCGCGGCCGGTGCTAAGGAACTACGGAACTGCAGCACCCCTAGCTCTTTTAGCTCGTACACAAAGAAAATGATCACATATTTCTCGATCAATTAATGCATAATTATTATGATTGGCATGGTAAACAAACTCAAAGTCTTTAGATACTGAAAGAACTCAAAGAACGACTCTACGCCAGTTTATGTGGCGCCACCCCCTAATCATTTTTTCACGGGTCGCACCTGCTCCAACGTATTAATAATCCCGATGCTTGCATGGGACTCGAACCAGCGACCTCCAGCTTACGAGCCAGCCGACTTATCGACCGAGATACTGAGGTCAGGGAAATGTTTAATTTTATTGCTATTCGCTAGCAATTTTGAATACACTATATTTTTTTTTTTTTTTTTTTTACGAACATTGATGTAAAATTAGAGAAGCCATTTCAGTTATCGATAGCGCATAGCTTTCGAATTTCAGAGGTAGCGCAAGTTCGGTTGAACAAAGTTTTCCGTGCTCTTAGGTATAGTCCTGCCAGGTACTCAGAGTAGATCCTCTCCTGTACCTATTGAGCCGCAAAAGGTTTGTTTTCCAATGTTTATAAATATCTTCAAGATCGATGAAGATGAAAAAAAAAATACAAACTATTTTATTTGGCATTTCTAAAAAATGTCAAAGAAAAAAATGTGATATATTGCAAACCATAAGATTTTCTATCAAGCAGTTTTTAGTAGTTTCATAAACGATAAGACACGAGCCGCATTGGAATAAAAAAGCTGCCAAGGCCTCATGTTTTCTTGTTTTATTTAACTAAAAAAATAAGGAAAACTTTTAAATCTCTTCTCTGATTTCTCGGGGAAAATGTGTGATCTCTGGGTTAATGTAGTTTAAGTCAGTGTCTCTATCAACAGTGTAAGGCAAGCAGTTTTGTAATAGTTTCGGTGAACACTCATAATATTAAGAATAACGCCTGCTCAGCAGCAAGCTACTAATTTGGTTGGACATTCTTTTGAATAGAAATCGATTATTTTTTCTCCCTTCGGCCAAACTTAATGTTTATCTGAAAAGCGAAATCTACATACCTTATTTATCATCTGATTGAGTTGATTTCACTGTCCATCGGTCTTCAAAATGTTAATACTTGAGAAGACGAAATTTCGCACAGAGGTTCCCATTGGTGTTTGAATGTGTGAGGAGATTTTTCTCTCGTTATACAAGGAATGAGTATATCTACCTACGACACCTACGTCCTACATAGGAGTGTATTATTATATTCTTGAAATAAACAGATCTTCGACTTATTCTGATGTTTGCGAAGAATAGTGCGTCGCCCCAATCAATTAAATAAAATTATGTGCATAGATATCAGGCGCGGCCGGTGGGAAAATGTTTTGGGGGTGCTGCCACATAAACCGGTCTAAAATGGGATCTATAGAGTAGCTCTTTCAGTTCTAAAGAATTTGGGTTTACCAAGCCAATCATAATAATTAAGTATTAACTATTCTAGAAATGTGTGATAATTGTCATTGTATACGAACTATACGAGCTAGATAGGGCTCGTGAAAATTCTCTCTTGTTCTTTAACGTCTGCGGTGCTACAGGCTTCAGTTCCTCAACTCCTTAGCTCCGGCCACGACTAAATAGAATCTGCATAACTTCAACACCGCAGACAACAATGAAAGAGAGAGGTGTAGAGAATTGTAAGTTGGAATGAGAAGACGATGTTCAGATTTAACATGAAAAGATAAAATAGTACAGCATTTAGTATAACATTTAATAGCACGGCGCACGCTACACACTCCCCTGCCAGTGATGAAATCACGATTCATCGGTGTGGGGATTAGTTCTGGAATCTCTTGGGGAAGTGGACTCTGCGGCCGGATCATGTCGTTGTACTGGTTGGTTGAAGCGGGGGGCTGCGGCTGGTGCAATCTGCCTGGTGCTGTGGTGGGTCGGCAGTGTCGGTCATGGTGTAGGCTGGCTTCAGTCGATCAATGGTGACTGTGGTGTATTTCCCATTAATGTCAATCACAAACGTTCGGGAACTTCTCCTGATGACTGGGTAAGGTCCGTCGTATGGCATCTGGAGGCAGCGTTTGGAAAACTCTCGGCGGATGAAAACTTGGTCTGCGGTGTAGAGGTCCTTGAATACGAAGTGGGACTTGTCACCGTGCTGTGTTCCGCTGACTGGTTGAAGCTGGCGCATGTGGCTGCGAAGATCTTTGACGAACTCTATTGTGGGGTCTGGATCATCTGCCTTGGATGTGAGGGAACTCTGTTGTGGGGTCTGGATCATCTGCCTTGGATGTGAGGGAACTCTGTTGTGGGGTCTGGATCATCTGCCTTGGATGTGAGGGAACTCTGTTGTGGGGTCTGGATCATCTACCTTGGATGTGAGGGAACTCTGTTGTGGGGTCTGGATCATCTACCTTGGATGTGAGGGAACTCTGTTGTGGGGTCTGGATCATCTACCTTGGATGTGAGGGAACTCTGTTGTGGGGTCTGGATCATCTGCCTTGGATGTGAGGATCTCGCCGGGAAGTCTGAGTGGTTCACCGTAGACGAGTTCTGCGCTGGATGCCTTGAAATCGTCTCGCCATGCTGCTCGGAGTCCAAGTAGGACAGTGGGGAGGAATAGATATGTGATTATGTACTTATGTAGGTACATAAACATGAAATGTTTGTTCTAAATAATAGGAAATCTCCTGCTTTTCTGCCATTCGATAAAAAATAAGATGATAAATCTATGTTGATATAAGAACCAAGCTAAAGTACAACACCCTGTCTCTTACAAATGAAGAGAAATAAGTGAAATAACAGAATATGGAAAGTTTTGAAACTCAAGTAGAATATTTACCTTCACTCAGCCAATTTAATTCTAAAATCCATCATACACATACATAAATTACCCACTAAATATGGATTCAATTTACAGCAAAAGTTTTTATTAATTTACAATTTTACATTCTACAAGTTTGATTTGCTTGATTTTACATTCGCATAAATATTAATACAATTTATTCGTTTCTCAAACTTCCTCATGTATGTTGTTCTAACCTTCTGTATACCTACATACATAAGTACATATGCCTACATACATAAGTACATTCATACATACAGTATGTTTCAGAAAAGGTGGCCACCCCCTCGTAACTTTTGAACGCGACGGAATTTTTCAATTCTGTAAATTCCTAAGTATAGGAAGTGCCCTATGGCCCATCCTGTGGTCATATTTATTTTTGGCCCCGGTCGGCCCTTCCGTCTTTTAGGCCATATTTTTTAATTTTTCTCGAGAATTTTAAATGGAATGCTATATTTTTTATTCCTGTTAATTAAAGTCCAAGTTAGGTTGAGTATAATAAGCTTTTAAATTTTTCAAAAACCTTATCAGGGGCGGAGCTAGTAGGGTGCAAGGGTCAAAACTGTTACACGCTGTATATCAGCGTTAGTTTGATTTTTTAGTACTTTTATTATTTTCATAGGTTCAAAATATTGTTTTACACCATATGAAATCAAAAAATATTCTTGTTTACATCTAATCAGGGTCATAGAAGGGTTTTTGTAAAAGTACTTTTTTTCTTACGTCAATTTTTCCGTAAATTCATGGTGTTCTCGAAATTGGCATTTTTAGAGGTGAAAGTCTGCAGTGACATAGGTTTTTATGCTTGAAATCGAAAGAAAACTTAACGGAGAAGCGATTAAGATCATAAAAAAAGCCATTTAACCTGCTAGTTTTTTCACGACAGTGTCCGATAAAGTGGGTGAATTTCGTATTGGATATTTTGTTGTTGAGGAAACACAATTGGCATAGAAAATAAATAATACCTAATTAGGGAATAATACTTCAATAAACATAACTAAATGCGAAATTAAATGAAAATAATTTCTTCTAAATCAGTGCCGGATATTTTTTTTTTCTCTTTCTCTCTCTCTCTCTCTCTCTCTCTCTTTTTCACTTTTCAAAGTTCAAGTTGTATGAAAAATAATTATCTTATAATGCTACATACTTCTAAAGTCGGCCTAGGGGTCCCCTCTTGAGAAAATTTTAGTTGGTAAGTTGGTAAAATCTGTAGAAAACACATTGTCAATCATTCTGGAGTCAGTTCGATGGCGCTTTGAATGCAACGATTTTTGTAGGATCACCGAAGTTAAGCAACATCCAGCGAGGTGAAGACTTCGTGATGCTGGCATTCCGGCCTAACCCAGGCTGGGTGAGATAAATTTAATGTGTTTAGCAGGTTGGTGAGTTTCCTGCGAATGGAGTGTAACACCCCCGTTATGATATGACCATGCAGTTGAAACGTGATATTAAACCAAAATTAAAAAAAAAAAAATCATAGTGGTGTTGCTAGTAATGAATACCAGGTCTCTAAATAAAGGGCCATTTTTCCAGGTTGATTACCAAACTCTTTTTTTTAAGACAGATTTTTTTCACAAGATTTTTTTATTTAATTTCGTTTGTATTTATGTTTTGTGAAGATTAATTCTTTCATAAGGTATTATTTATTTTTTATACCAATGGTGTATCCCAAAGAAACCAGTAATTTCGCAATTTACACATTTCAACGGACTCAGTATGGAAAAACTAGTTTTCTTTTGTTTCAAAAAAATTGTGTTTTCTCAACAACAACAAAAATCTAATTATCTCGAAATTTAAGAAAAAAAAATACCAGGTCAAGTGCCAAACTCTTGAGGGTGAAAATTAAACCAGTTCAATGATTTTAAAGTGAAGAAGAGAGAGAGAGAGAGAAAAAAAAAAATATCCGGCACTGATTTAGAAGAAATTATTTTCATTTAATTTCGCATTTAGTTATGTTTATTGAAGTATTATTCCCTAATTAGGTATTATTTATTTTCTATGCCAATTGTGTTTCCTCAACAACAAAATATCCAATACGAAATTCACCCACTTTACCGGACACTGTCGTGAAAAAACTAGCAGGTTAAATGGCTTTTTTTATGATCTTAATCGCTTCTCCGTTAAGTTTTTTTTCGATTTCAAGCATAAAAAACATATGTCACTGCAGACTTTCACCTCTAAAAATGCCAATTTCGAAAACACCATGAATTTACGGAAAAATTGACGTAAGAAAAAAAGTACTTTTACAAAAACCCTTCTATGACCCTGATTAGATGTAAACAAGAATATTTTTTGATTTCATATGGTGTAAAACAATATTTTGAACCTATGAAAATAATAAAAGTACTAAAAAATCAAACTAACGCTGATATACAGCGTGTAACAGTTTTGACCCTTGCACCCTACTAGCTCCGCCCCTGATAAGGTTTTTGAAAAAATTAAAAGCTTATTATACTCAACCTAACTTGGACTTTAATTAACAGGAATAAAAAATATAGCATTCCATTTAAAATTCTCGAGAAAAATGAAAAAATATGGCCCAAAAGATGGAAGAGCCGACCGGGGGCAAAAATAAATATGACCACAGGATGGGCCATAGGGCACTTTCTATACTTAGGAATTTACAGAATTGAAAAATTCCGTCGCGTTCAAAAGTTACGAGGGGGTGGCCACCTTTTCTGAAACATACTGTATATGTGATATTTGTATACAGGAACTTTGAGAATGATGTCAGGGATTTGGAAATCATTTCCCGTGAAAGCTTCTGCAACATTAATCCATTCTGTTTTCGCTATAGTTCTAATAACATTCTCATTTATGCATGACTCGTACACTTGTACTTGGCTACTTAGTGTGTGTTATTCTGTGTTCATATAATTCTAACCCAGGTGAAATACATCAACACAAACAAGTAATCCCCAATTACTTGAGGATATGACCACATAAATATGAATAATAATACTCTTTAGTGAATGGTAACCACCAGCGAGGTTAATGCTCAAAGCATTTCCTACCACCAGACCTCAGAGTCTTATTATTATATGATCACAAACTCAAATGAGGAAAAATTCATGCACTTGGTGGGATTCGAACCTTCCACATGGCAAGCGAATGCTTAACCCTTATCTTGG
The DNA here is from genome assembly GCA_024516035.1 of Bactericera cockerelli. Classification (NCBI taxonomy): domain Eukaryota; kingdom Metazoa; phylum Arthropoda; class Insecta; order Hemiptera; family Triozidae; genus Bactericera; species Bactericera cockerelli. The sequence continues at coordinate 16,944,066 of CM044964.1, read as the reverse complement.
CAAAGAATTTCAATTTTTAATTTATTATTGGATGGTTGGATGATTATTGGATCAATTGGATGGTTGGATGGAAGAGCTCCATCCTGCCACTTTAAATAAAGCGTTTAAAAATTGAAATGATTTTAAATGTTCTGTGGAAGAAAAAATGCTTTAGGATTAATTTTTGGCCAATAGAGTAAAAAAAACTGATGGTATCCAAATATACACATTGCCGAGATAAGGGTTAACCACTGAGCTACTCGTGTACACTTGATTTACTTGAGGTCACTTGATCATAGTAAGTAAATACTTATTTGCATGATCGTCAGTTCTGTATCAAGATTGTCACCTATCCCGCTGCAGTATCAAGGGGGAAGATTATGTAACAATTAGGTACTTGATATACAATTATACATAATTATTATGTGTATCAAGTATCAATGGGATTCACTGGTGAAGATCGTTAAAGGTTAATTGTCATGATTCTTTGTTCTTTTAGAGTACTTCTAGGTATTCAAAAATTTAGAACATTTTTTGTTTTTAATAATAATACTCTTTAGTAGTGAAAGGTAACCACCAGGCGATGTTAATTCTCAAAGCATTTTCTAACCCTCATAGTCTTATTATTATGTGGTCACAAACTCAAATTAATGAGGAAAAATTTGTGCACTGGGTGGGTTTCGAAACAACGGATCCCTACGCTACCTGGACTACCAGACTAGCGCGTTAACCACTTGACTACCAGTGCACATTTTTGTATTTTTATTATTATACTTTTATAAGTATAGATTATTCCGCAAACATTTTGCTTTTTACAACATTCTCTCTCAACCCATCCTTCTTGAGCTTGTCAATTAGTCCTTCAAACACCTTCTATGTTCTGATATTCATGTACATCTAGTACAACTTCTCACTATTCTTTTTATACTGATTAAAATAGAGAGGTTAGTTGATGGCATGGACATTCAGAACTATTACCTGCTGATGAGAGCAAAGAAGCTTAAAACAGCTGTCCAGGTATGTTCTGATATTCATGTACATCTAGTACAACTTCTCACTATTCTGTTTATACTGATTATACTGATGTAATTTTGTATTTTTATACTATGAAGAGTAGGTAATTAACACGTTCGTTACCAAGCCAATTTTTTCAAGTTTTACGTAGGGATCAGGCGGTAAAGTCGCTGTTGCATCCTGGGGACCAAAAGTTTTTTTTTTTTTTGCATATTTGGCTTCGTATTTGTACAAGAATCGATCCTATATCTGTTCTAATACTAACAACCTACATCAAAAAGGCCATATATGGATGTCCGGTCCCTCGTTAAAATTTTGATAACAACCACATGTGTGTTTTCGGTCCCAAAGAAAAACACAAAAACATCCACATATGGCCGTTTGGTAACGAACGTGTTAAATAAAAGCCCCCTCCTCCCCTCAACAGGTACGCCCATCAACATCAAGAAGAACTCGGAGATCCTCCTGGGAGGCACGAACAAGTACGATCTTCTCTTCGGGGTGGTGACGTCAGAGGCCCTGGCAGCTTTCAGCAACTCGGACATTGAGGGGGGCTTCGAGGGGGAGAGGAGGGACAAGATCATCAGGACCTACATCCGCAACGCCTACATGTACCATCTGTCGGAGATCTTCTTCACTGGTTAGTGGGTTCTTTTTATTACAGTAGAACCCCGTTATTATGAAGTAATTGGGACCAGGGGTAGTTCATAATAGCGGGGTTCAATGTAAATGTTCATAATATCGGGGTTCCATGTAATCATAGGTAAAAGAAAGTTAAATGAGGCAAATTTCGGACATATGAAAGGGCGTACGCGTACATGTATTTGAATGTTAATTTAAGTACAGATTAGGTACATAAATACAAAATATGTATGTACATTGTACAAAGACCTATTGTGAGGATCTAAAGAAGTCAGTAATTCTTGAGAAATTAGAGAAAATTTCCAGTTCAAATAAATTTTTCGGGAAAAAAAGTTCATCTTATCCGAAGTAGGTACATAATATCGGGGATCATAATAACGGGGTTCTACTGTATTACTAATCATTATCATCATAGGGTGGCGTCATCGTGAACGATGGTAGCCAGACAATGGAGGTATGACTCAACACTTTTACCACCATGTTTCTAAGGAGGCTAATAATTGGCAAGGGCCCCCAGAACCAAGCCACTAATAGTTTTCAATAGTAATTTCGTGTCCGTAAGACAGGCATTGACACGTATATAGGACGGTGGTGAAAGGATTATATGGACTCCTAGATCCAATGTTTAGACAGGCTCCTTTCACGTCCATTGATTCTATTTGGTTGTAACGTCCTGATTTGAGATAGTCAGCCCTGGAGTTTCACCCTCCATTCGGTGGGAATCGTATTAGCTTCCCACATTAACCTCACCCAGCCTGGGTATAAGTATAAGTAGTGCTTTATTTAGACTGTCAGCGCAAGACAGGTAGTCCCATTATGCCAACAGTTTAACAAGGGTAGGGTCGGAAATACCAGCCTCATGAATTCGAAGGGAACATTTTCTGTGTGAGAAGTCTGCTCCGACCGGGCCTCGAACTCAGGATCTCTGGACTACGCGTAGGTTCTGTTAAAGCTCTACCCTCAACTGTAAATAGATAACAAAATGGTGGTATCACTATTTACTCTCAGTAAATGCTTTAGAGACGTACATATTTTATTATGTAGCTACCATATTATAAAGTGAAAATGCTGTTAGCTGTTCTTTGATGGATATTGAGACACGTTTTGTATTTTGTAATGCATCGAGAATTTTTCCCCAGGGGTATAAAAAAAAATCAGCTTACTGCAGAAAAGAACGGGAGAGGAAAGATAAAGTGTGGAAAGAAATAAAAATCTGAAAGATAAGGAGGGAGAGGGAGAAAGTGTTCTACAAAGAGATCGAAGTGTTACAAAGAGAAAGGAAAAGATAGACGAAAAGAAATGGTTTCTTTCTACAAATAAAAAAGAACAGAGATATTGTTAAAAAGAACAGTGATCAAGTAAAAAAAAAACTGGATATAGGAAAAACTTCGATATAAGAGAACAATTTCAAGGGCCAATTTACCTCTTTTTAAGGGAAAATAAACTCTTTTTAGGAGAAACCTGGATATTACAGAAAAAATTCTGGTCTCATGAGTTCTCTTATAACGGTTTAACTGTATAGTAATAAATAATAAGAGAGAGAAAAAGCAAGTGACGGGAGAATTAAGTAGACAGAATTAGATAAAATAAAAGTGAGAGAGAGAGACAGAGATACTGTTAATAATAATAACAAGCAAATGCTCAAAGCATTTTCTACCACTTAACCCTCAGAGTCTTATTATTATATGGTCAGTGGTCACACACTCAAATTAATGAGGAAAAATTCATGCACTGGGTGGCATTCGAACACTGGATTGGTGGATTCGAACCAACGGATCCCTACGTTACCTGGATTACCAGACAAGCGTGTTAACCACTTGACTACCAATTCACTGGTGCAGAAGGGAGTGAAAAAGAGATGGTTTGAGAGAGAGAGGGAGAGTAGAAGAGTAAAGAGAAAAGTAAAGAAGGTTGAAGAGGGAAAAGAGAGAGGGAGAGAAAGCAAGGAGAGAGTGAAAGACTGGAAGGTAAGATAGAGAGATGGATTGAGAAAAGGAGAAAGGAAAAATGTTAGAGGGAGAATATTCAAAACCAAGAGTGAAGGATAAGAGAGAGTGAGAGAAGTATTACGACAGGGGAAGAGAAGAGTGAATCTCGGAGAGAAGAGAGAGAGACTAAGAGAAGGTTAGAGAGAGTGAAAAAGAAAAAAGTAATAAAAAAAATAGAAAAAGAAAAAAAAGATTGGTTGTAAATTGGCTTGTCGCGCTGTGAGTAATTGAATGTGGAGCATTGTCAATATGGTTTATCTACTCTACATGCATTTAGAAGAAAATCTGCTTGAGGGAAGGAGAGGGAGAGAGAGAAAGAGAGAGAGGGAGATAGATGGAAATGGGAGGAGGAAAAGGGGGTGAAGAGGGTGTAAGACATAATAAATATAAAATGCCAGCATGTTGTGTTAAGTTTGCTTTAAAGCTTATAACAATATTCCTCGCATTCTTCTCCTTCCCTCTCTCGCTCTCTCTCTCCGTAATGTGTCAATGTTTATGTATTTTTAACCATAATATGCATGTTCTGATATACATAGTGTATGTTTGTACATGGGTTTTGTATGTCACGAGACATAGTATGTACAATTTGTAATACATAATATTATCTGATACATATTGCTGCTACTTTATTGCTTACAATCTTGAAGCGATACTTCGTATCCTTAGGCGTACAATGTATGTACACGTACAGACATGAAAGCTTTATATTTGATTTACAAAACATGCTTTTTATATGATAACGAAAATTTACATGACAAATTTTATTCAAGCAGGCGTCCACATGTTAGGTGAAGGATCATGTTACATCAGAATGATATAAACAGACTATTGCTCTGTATGGTAAATTTTATTGCAAGTTTTGGAAGTTAACTAGAGTTAAAAATTGATGAAGATGAAGATGAAAAACCAAGATGAAGGCTTGGTTCTGGGGGCCCTTGTCAATTATTAGCCTCCTTGTAGAGACAGTGGTAGAACTGCTGAGTCATTCCTCCACTGTCTGGCTACCATCGTTCACGATGACGCCACCCTATGATGATTGATGAAGAAAAGGACCCTTATTTCCTTATTTTGATCTTTTCTTTTTCCCCAATATTAATTTGTCAGAAAATTGCATGAACCTACCTTCTTCTATAAATATAATTTATTGAGTTGGTCTGACTATTAAAATAAATAAAGTTTTTACACGTTTGACACAAGAAACACATTTTCATGCGCATTTTTTTCTATTATAAGATACCTATTTGATAACATATAATTGAACAATTTCCAGGATCTTATTTACTTCTCTATAAGGGAAAATGACCTCTTTATAAGAGAAACCTGGATATATGAGAAAAAATTCTGGTCCTTCGATTTCCCTTATATCCAGATTTGACTGTATTATCATAATATGGTATGTATTTATCTCGTATATACTGTGTAGTATCTGAACATTATTATAATAATATTGTATACTGTGTGGTCTCACTTGTCGTCAGATTAATCTATACTTATAAAAGAGAGTTTCACTCACTGACAGACTGACTGACTCACTGATTCATCACTGTTTCTCCGAACTGGTAAGTCTTAGGAAGCTGAAATTTGGTAGGTAGCTTTGTCTTATAGTCTAGATGTGCAATAAGACGGGATTTTTCGAAATTCCCACTACAACACCTGCCATTGGCGAAAAAAGATTTTTTGCTTTACGGCCATGCCTCGGCCCGCAAAGCGGACGACAGCCCGCTTGTCTGATATATTATAATATTGTATACTGTGTGTATCTGATACACTATTATAATAATACTGTATACTGTGTGGTCTCACTTGCAGTCATCAACGAGTACACAGACTGGGAGCGCACCGTGCTTCACCCGATCAACACCAGGGACGCTACCATCGCCGCTATGTCCGATGCGCAGTACGTGGCGCCTCTGGTCCAGATCGGGGACCTCCTCAGCCGCCCCCAGTTGATATCGGGAGGCGGGGCCAACTCTAGTAGTGGGGGTCAAGCTCCGCCCTCTCCTGCCTCCACGGGACACACCAAGTCCTTCTTCTACGTGTTCGATTATCAGACCAAGGATGGCGACTACCCACAGGTATGTTAACTTAAATTAACCTCCAAGCAGTAATGCGCGACTTTTCAAATTTTTCAAATTTAGTTTTTCAGTTGTCTTGAAAATGCCTTCAGGAGAAGGCGAAACATGTCCACTCTGTGAACTTTTATAGTTGTTTCCTTAATAAATATAACTGTTCATATTTCAAATTTCTGTCGAGTGAAGACAAGTGTTTATCTTTTTCTCAATTAAATTAAGTTCCTATTTATTTTTATGATTTTCAAAAAATCACTTATGCGCACACACACCAATGAAATATTTCTGGTACTGCTCATTTGCTAATCAGGAGCAGACTAATTTGTCTACGGTTATTTTTTAAGATGAGATTTTTCCGTAAATACACATCCAGGACATTCTAAATTTCTAATGTGTGTGGGTGTGTGTATGTGGCTGTGGGTGTGTGGTGTGATGTGTGTGTGTTGTGTGCGTTTGATGGGCTGGCGAAGCGGCGGGTGTAACCCGCTAGTAATGATTATTCTTTGGTATCGGTAAGAGTAATATTGTTGAATCAAAACGACAGACTAGCAACGTTTCTAATGTCTCATTCTAGTCATGCACTGGACCGCAAAACGTTAAAGTTGACTTTTCGTTTTTCAAATCCATTTGTATAATAAAATTATACATTCATAAATAATTATATTATGTAGGATACATATTCCTAGATTTTCTTTTTTATTTTATCAACCAATAACTTTTCTCGTATTATAATTTCGGTCATGCCTCAACTCTGGTTTTTGGTTCCAGCGCATGGGCACGGCGCATGGTGAGGAGTTGCCGTATATATTCGGCGCCCCCCTCATCGATGGATTCAGTCACTTCCCTCGCAACTTCACCAAGTCTGAAGTGGCTCTCAGTGAAGCCTTCATTCTGTACCTCAGCAACTTTGCTAGGACCGGGTAAGTAGTTCATTCTGTACCTCAGCAACATTGCTAGGACCGGGTAAGTAGTTCATTCTGTACCTCAGCAACTTTGCTACGACCGGGTAAGAAGTTCATTCTGTACCTCAGCAACTTTGCTAGGACCGGGTAACTAGTTCATTCTGTACCTCAGCAACTTTGCTAGGACCGGGTAACTAGTTCATTCTGTACCTCAGCAACTTTGCCAGACCATTTTGTGAAATTAATGGCAAAAGAAAAGTTGTGTCGCCATTTCCAAATGGTAAATGATTTGAAAATGAAATTTAAAAATATACCAAAGTAATTTTAATTAAAAGACCTTTAAAAAAAAATTTGCAAGAAGAGGATTTGCGTATAAAATTTTTAACAAGGCCCCACTTGCCCCAACATAAGGACCAGCCCAAAAAAATTGGCCTCACTCTAACAGGTTTCATTACTCTGCTTTACAGTTCAAAATTTCAAACTTACTCAGAAGGCCCTTCCGAAGATCTTCAGGGGTTTATAGACTTATGTCCCACTCTGTAGTTACAAAATTCGATGATTTTATTTTAGCAGCATCGAATTTCAGTTTTTATGACAAGGGGTCTCTCTCCCTATTTTCTTATTGGGTGCTATTCTACCAACGGACCTAAATTCATTAAATAAATTTCCCATCCTGACTTTTTCATCATATTTTGCCTGGAACTTTATATTCTATATGGACTTTATCATTATTATGCCTCGAAAATTTCTTCACCATCAAGACTTGCCTCCTCTATATTTTAATATCTGTCTTTCACAAAGTCTACATTTTCTCTCTCTCTCTCTCTCTCTCTCTCTCTCTCCCTCTCTCTTCCACTATTACTCTTTCTTTGAAACAATTTAGACTTATCTGAAAAGAAATATTTTTATTTAATTTTTTAATGTTTGAAAATAGAAGTCATAATTGAAATATTTATAAATTTGTAAGTATTTGCTTTTTTCTCTCCTCCCTCCCTTCCTCCCTCCCTCCCCTACCCATCCCGCCCTCCATTTCATATTCCCCCTAATCCACCATGATAAAACATCTTCATTAGGGTTGATTATCCAGAGGTAAAATTTCCCAATGTCGCAAAGTGCTACGCGTAAAATTGTACCTCCCTAATTTTCTCGTCTTGAGATTTACCCAGGGGAATATTCCCCCCGACTTTTGTCAAGGTAAATTTTCTCCAGATTTTTCGAAGGTAAAATTCCCCTGTCTTCTGAATATTGAAAGTGGGTAAATCACGGGAACTGATGGAGGAGAATATGCCAGGGGATACGCGCGTGATTTTCATTTTTATCTAAATTTATAGGGAAACACGTTCCAATACACTTTCTCCCTCTCTCTCTCTCTCTCTCTATCTCTTTCTTTCTCTCTCTCTACCTCTCTCTTTCTCTCTCTCTCTCTCTCTCCATCTGCCTCTCTCTCTCTCATTCTGTCTGAGATATTCTGTCGTGTAAAACCTTAAAAACAAGAAGGTACAAATTAATGTAATAGAAATGCAATGGCTTGCAGATAGATTTTTTTTTTTTTTTTTTTTGATGACTGATAAATGGTAAATATACCAGAAAGAGACCTTAAAAAGTCTTTAAAGTTACCGAATTGGAATAAGGCGGATACGTATTTGTGACTTTTTTAGTCTTATGGGGCTTTATTTATTTTCTACCAAGGATTTTCTGGACTCTATCGCTGATATTTTAAAATTTTGTCAGCAATCATTTCGTGGATTCAGAACTTACAGACGTAAAAATTAAGTCTCTTTTTTTTCAACTTACAATTTTTAACACCCAGGAACAGAGTAGAAAAAATCCTGCCCCGCTGGGAATCGAACCCAGCTCACCGTGCGTGCAATGCCTAGCGCACTAACTCACTTGGCTACGGTGACTTGTTAGCCAATGTATTTTGATTTTCTCAAATTCTTAGCTCACATAAACAGCAAGGCTTTTATGACACCCCAGAAAGTCTGCCTCATTTTTTGTAAGCATTTTTTTTACGTGGAGGTCTTTTTGTGTGTTTACTTTTTATGAGGGTACTTTAACCCTTTTTTGAAAACGACATCAACGTTTAAAGCTGCCGAATCGATGTGGAAAAGTTTTTCTCAAAGCATGATCAGTAGGAAACTTTTCATTTGACTTAAAACCCCACGTGACCTTGCGAAAAAGTTGGGGTTTCAAAAGGACATTTGAAATAAATTTGACGGGAGATTTGGTGCTTTTAAGAGTGCATGAGAGATCTTTCTAGAATGAGGACCATGCTCCTTTCATGTTCCGTGTGCAGTGTAAGGGCCAAATTATGAAACAGGATTAAAGTTAAGCTAAGCCAGACACCCTCTCAAGTCGGAGTTTCAACCAATCACAACGCACTATAGCCCGACTTGAGGGACAGTCTGGCTTATCTTAAATTAAACCTTTTTTATATATATAAAAAAAAAAATTCTGAAGAAAAAAAACTAACTTTGGCTACTTGACATTTTATGTGAACTTTCAAAGGGTTAAAAGCTCACCTCTCCTCGAAGAAAGTAATTTGCCTTATTCAACATTTTCCTGCCATTGACATGGGGTTAAGTCTTTTTTTACAACTCTGTCACCGTTTGTACTAAATCTTGAGCAAGATTAAGGATTAGGGGTGCTAAAAATTTAGGAATCTAATAGTGTAGTACCGGTTTGTGAATTCAAAAGGATGCTTCAGGTTTAATAGGAATCCTAAAGGTTGCTACAGTTAATAGGAATCCTAAAGGTTGTTACAGTTAATAGGAATCCTAAAGATTGTTACAGTTAATAGGAATCCTAAAGGTTGCTACGGTTAACAGGAATCCTAAAGGTTGCTACGGTTAATAGGAATCCTAAAGGTTGTTACAGTTAATAGGAATCCTAAAGGTTGCTACGGTTAACAGGAATCCTAAAGGTTGCTACGGTTAATAGGAATCCTAAAGGTTGTTACAGTTAATAGGAATCCTAAAGGTTGCTACGGTTAATAGGAATCCTAAAGATTGCTACAGTTAATAGGAATCCTAAAGGTTGCTACGGTTAACAGGAATCCTAAAGGTTGCTACAGTTAATATAGGAATCCTAAAGGTTGCTACAGTCAATAGGAATCCTAAAGGTTGCTACGGTTAACAGGAATCCTAAAGGTTGCTACGGTTAACAGGAATCCTAAAGGTTGCTACGGTTAATAGGAATCCTAAAGGTTGCTACGGTTAACAGGAATCCTAAAGGTTCCTACGGTTAAGAGGAATCCTAAAGGTTGCTACAGATAATAGGAATCCTAAATTTTCTACGGTAAGTAGTAGGTAATCCTAAAGGTTGCTACGGTTAACAGGAGTCCTAAAGGTTACTACAGTTAATAGGAATCCTAAAGTTGCTACAGTTAATAGGAATCCTAAAGTTGCTACAGTTAATAGGAATACATTCGTTGGAATTTTTCTGCCTATTTTTTACCGACAATTTTTTTTTTTATCATTATTAGGTATTTTGCAAAGATTATACCCATATTAATTTACTGGGGTAGCTCTTCAATACTACAAAAGATACCTAATTATTTATTATTTTTTGCGTTTTTAACTCTCAATTTATGTTGAAGTAGGACTTTTGTCGGTCTTTCCGTTTATAAGGAATAGCTCAAAATCTTTTCAGATAAGCCATCTCATAGTTAACCCTTGACTGTCTCCTGTCCTATTTCAGGAACCCCAACGAGTTTCAGCACCGCGCTGAGATGACCTTGGCAGGAAGCAAAGAGAAGAACCGTTTCCGAAGTATATCCTGGGACGAGTATGATCCAGTGCACCAGAAATACCTGGAGATTAGTAAGTTTTTTAAGATAAAATTTATAATTTATTTATTTTGAATAGTAGTTTTAAATACTCCGAACGGTTTACCTGAAAAAGACGGGGCAAATTTGTTTATTGACTTTTGATAACTCCTCTGTTTTGGGGCCCTAGTTGAAGGTGGCTTTAGTCCTCTCGGTTAAAATGTATTTCAAACTGTAAGAAACTTTTTTAATATTCAAAACCTTATATCCAATAGCGAATTTTTCTCATTTTTCATAGTGATATAATGATTGAAGTATTTAATTATTTATCTTCTCTCCTCACCAGGTATGAAGCCCCGAATGAAGAACCACTACCGCGCTCATCAGCTGTCTGTCTGGTTGCGTCTCATCCCCGAGCTGCACAGGGCGGGAATGGAGGGCGGAGAAGGCGGGGCCTATTCTCGGCACAACGTGTTCAGAGTGCAGGAAGGGGCGGAGCTATATGAGGGCGTGGTCAGGGCAGATCCTCTCGGGGACGGTCGGCGACACTCGGTGGTGACCTCGCATAACGGTGAGAAAAGTTAGAAACTAGGTTTGAAAGTACATAAATTATGAGCGCATGAATAGGTCAGTGGTAAGATACTCGCTTGCCATGCGAAAGGTCACACGCTCACGCGCAAAAAGGGTTCGAACCCCCGTGCCGACAAAAAAATTGTACCTTCTGGTGTGCTCGTGTTGACCCAGCACCTAAATGGAAAGTTCTGTGTGACTTTTCGAGGGAAGGCATACTACGGGATGAGCAGGCTACAACACAGACCACAAGCGTCTATAATAGTGAAACATGTTTATATATCTTCGAAATAAAAATAAAAGAATTCATATCTACGAAATAAAAAAGGATGTGAAACAATTATATTAAAATAAAAAATGTAAGTATTTTCTTACAAATACTTCTTCCAGAGACTCTCTACTCTAGTCTCGTGAATGCTCACGACATCACCTCTTTGAATTGCCATTGAAATCATTCTCGAATCATCAAGTGAGGAAATGTCGTGAAGACGTCCAACATAAGAGAGAGAGAGAATTTTTTCCCCTAGATTTTGTATTTCAACTTTGAGAATAATTCAATGATATCATTTTTTTTTCTATTAAAAAGTACTCTTTTGAAAAGCAAATGCTAAATAGTAGATAATAGTACGGTAACGTTCATTTAACAAGAATGGGGAAATGTTATAAAAACAAACACTATAATTTATATTTCCATTATTAGAATCTATCAGAAGTTATATAGGAATGGACTGAAGTTATAAAAAGAGACAGGTTTAATTTTGAAATTGTAAACCAGACTCTGGTTGGAATGTTTCAGGCACGGTGGCTGAGATCATCCAGCAGCCCATCATCACCTCCAGCATGCCCAGCCACCAGCTCACCTCCTGTCTGAACCTCACCCAGCCTTCCCAGCAGAACCTCCACCCCCCCTATCACGAGCTGAGCCACCTGGACCTCAGCAACTTTGCCTCCTACAACACGGCACTCACCATCACCATCACGATAGGCTGCTCTCTGCTCGTCCTCAACATCCTTATCTTCGCCGGGGTCTACTATCAGAAGGACAGGAACAACTCGTCCTCCAACTGTCGAAAAAAGGACAGAAGCAAAAGAAAAAATTCCCTTTCCAACAGCAATTCAAGCTGTTACGATTCCTCGACCAACAAGAACATTCTCAACATGGATACCAGTAGTATCATTGTAGATATAGAGCGGGATATGATGCTGACTGAAGACAAGCAGCAGCATTGTGATCTCATGCTGAGCCATGCGCAGTCGTCGAGCAACAACAGTGTTGCCTCGATGAAAACATTATCCCATCTCGCGACGTTGCCGCGTAAACATATCATGAGCGACACCCAGTGTGTGACGTCACTGAACACGCAGTACAACTCGATGACGTCACAGTGTTGCAACAATGTGGCAACACTGCCGCGCAACATCACGTTCAATCCGGTGATGACGTACGACTGTAAACTGGCGCAGTCGCAAGATTGCAACTTCCGAGGTTCGCCGAATTTGCTCGAGTGTTCCCGAGCGGCGCCGAATGTGTACAGCGGAGGTAACCCTTGTGATAGTCACCCCCAGGCGAAGAACCTGATCAAGCTCAACTCCTCGACGTCCTCTTCATCAGGGTCCGCGGGTTCGAATCCCCCGGGGGGTAATTTGAACGAGATGCGCGTCTGATGGCGCAAGCGCAACACTGCCCGTCCCTTCCGTTGCCGTCTCTTGTACATAGTTGATCCTCTCTGTGTCTTATTATTGAAACTTGTCAAAACTGATTTCAACAAACACGTTGTTAGCGCAGTTGACTGGGAGTCAGGAGGTTGGAGTTCGTGTTCTGGCAAAGTAGCAAAAATCTGTGATTATTTATCAAGATTACTTATGTAAAATATAACATCAAGGTTACTTATGTAAATGTTCCTAGAGTAGAAAGTGGTAGTCTCTCAAGGGTAACAGAACCAACCGGTGAGGAGGACCAACCCTAATGCAATCATAGTTTTCTAATTGTAAACTTTCTGAGCATTTCAATAAGTTAGCTGGTTTAGATTTCATATGTATCACATTAAAAAAAGAAATATCCTATTCATAAGGAAATGTCCATCTGAATATTTATATTATATTGCTTGTTTCTAACCCCCATCCAGACAAATGAGTAGGTATATGTAAGGTACTTGTATCCAACCAGATTAAAGTTTCTAATCTAATTAGGCCAAACGTCCGTAAAGATCACTTATTGTCCTTTGTCCTGATGTATTATAAGTATAATACCTACCTACTACCTAGGTAGGTATTATTAATAATATCTTCTTTTGACGTTTTGTTCACCATTGAAAGAGGATTTCGAGGTTAATCAAAAGACTATTCCGAATTTTATTTCTCAGATCATTTTATAATTCCATGTTAAATTATTGATGTAAATAACCACTATTACAATGATGTATAGATATTATTTTATTTTACATTTATCATTGAATAATATTGTTAATAATTATTTATACAGTAAAATGAACAAACATTTATGTAAGTACACAATATTAAATGTATGTCTTCTTATTTTTTTATTTATATGGTTGCAGCTGATACTTTTAGAAACTGAAGCAGGATTTGGGATGGAAGAAATATTAGATGAGAAAAGGAGGATAGAAGATTTTTACTTTCTTTGGCATATTGAATGATTTGATTTGAAGGATATTATTATGGTTTGTTAATAAACTAAATTTTCCTATAATCTTCCCTCCAGCAAATAGAGGAAATAGAAACTTCAAATGAAAAAATTGTTACTAGGATACACAAGTTTTTATTCTTGTGATTATTAATGAATAACTTTCGCAACCAAAAGTCGCAGTATATTTACACATAATATAAAACAAACAAACATATACATAATATTAAGATAGTAAAATTATAGTCGTTATCACGAAAAATCCTGGTCTACGGTAGTAACTACTGCCCGTGGATCAGGTCTTGAGTTCAATCCTTGATTTGGGTAGACTTAAATCTGTTACCCAAGTAACGAACAAGTGAGAAGTGAGGCTTGACATCCGAAAGCAGGCTGGGTGAGTCTACTTTTGATAAATTATTCGATTCAAAGCGATGGAATGTGAAAACCACCCTCTCGATTACAGTGAAAGTGAATTTGATGCTTGAGAGAAGAGGGACTAGGCAATCTAGGAAGAAATGGGTATTTTGTATTTCCACGTCTTTCCTTCCTATCATCACAGCCCTATTAGATGTGTGATAGTTTTTTAATGATGACAGGTAAGTTCAAACATGTAGGTTGGGTAGCACTCAGTAGGTAGTACACTCTTGACTGCGAATACTAATTTTTAATAATAAAAAAACGCCGTGAAAATGGATAAAGTATGCAATAAGCTGTACTAGTAAAGTTGGCTTCATATTTTTTTCTTTGAAATCCACTTAAACGTACCTCCTTGTATACAGCTGATTTCTTTAAAGAAGAAAATCTGAGCGGGAAATTTCAAATATTCTAGTATCTCGATTTTTTCTGAATAGGTACCTACCTATAAAAAATATTATTTTTTAAAGTTAAAAGTTGTGACTATTTAAACCTTGTGACTATTCTGCAAGTTTCATTAAATTTCAATAGAAACTTCAAAATATTCGGTTCTCAACTTAAATTAACATATTACAAAAATTAAGGAATAATATATACAAGCTATTACCTATTTAATAAACAATAATCATGGATATTGGAGAACTATTATCATACAAAGTAAGTAAATACTATATTATTATTATGTTTTTGCCTTTAAACGCCCCATTAACTGCTGGAAACTTAACAACCAGATAACCACATTAACCTCACACAGCCTGGGTTGGGCATGGAATAGCCATCCAAGTCCTAACTTGGCTGGACATTGCTCAAATTCAGTGACCACTAAAAGTCATGTATTCAAGCCTCAGTCCTTATTAGCCAGACCTTGTATAATTATACTTTTTCCTAGACAATGATGGCAATATCGCCTCTGACAACACAAAGAGGCGTAAACAACATTTTCAAAATTTTACAGGAGAGCCAAAATGAGTTTTCTTGTGCATAAATTTTCTGTTCACGGTAGGAACATTATCACTTCCCTGTACCCGTGAATGACCATACAAACTTTTTCTGTTGCCGAATTTGATTATTTAACTGTGACTATTGATTTACGCCTATTTGATTTGTCTGAAAAAGAGAAAATGAGGGATATGCCTGATTTTAATTTTTGTTGTATCTTTTCTTTGGATTATATTTGGGTTACGTCTATTTGTGAGAACAAAATATAGCACAAGTAGACTCAATCTAAGCAATGAAAACAATTTCAAAAATTTGTGGTTTACGCCTCTTTGTGTTGTCAGAGGCAATATTATGTACAATTTTACATACTACTAAGCTTGCTTTCCATTAATCTAAAATCATATTTATGTTTTTCACAATTGTTATATCACAATTACTCACTTTACTAATTTTTGGCTTAACTTGGGACCTAAATCATCAATCTCTATATTACAAGTCTGTGATGCCTTATTGATCAAGCTACTAAGATCAGTATAAATTTAATATAATTTCACCTCAAATACTTAGTGGTATTCAAGACAGTCCAATACCACTTCAGTAGCTTGATCAATAAGGCAGACTTATAACCTGGAGGTTGGTGGTTCAAGTCTCAGTTTCAGTGTAAATTTAGTAGAGCAAGTTTGAGTAGATGTGATATCACATAGGTGATTGACATATATATGATAATTTTTTTAACAGTCCAATACCATTGCTAAATTTTACCTTGCATCACCAAAATCTACTTGTGAATTTTTTCACAGGATTTCTATCTTCATTTCAAAAAAAAAAAATACAAAAAACTGGATCTTAATCACTTTTTAATTTAAAATGACAGTCTGTTAAATTTGGTATAAACTTACAAAATTGCAGCTTCTAAATCAGAAATTTAAAAAAGTGTCTAGTATTTTAAAACAGGTTGCATGCAAATATCAACTTACCAGATTTACACCTTTAAAAATTTAATCTGCTTTTGGTGGACTTCATGAACACACTCTATACCTAGATAATATTTCTACAAAATGTCAGTCAATCAATGTGAACTATTTTCTTTTTGTTAGTAGACCATATTGATACTGAGATCTTTACCTATACTACACCTCAAAATACTAAATTTCTGACAAGAAGTTCTGCATCAAAAGTCCAGTTGAAAAAAAAAATAATAAAAAAGTACAGTTTTCGAGAACAGAAATATGTATGTACTTGTATGTATGATTTTTTTTTTTTTTTTTTTTTTTTTTTTTTTTTGTGGTGAAGCACAAGGCCTCTTCACAATTTTGTGAGTAGTGCAGCATTACTAAGAGTATCCTGTACTTTTCTATTACATTAATTTCTTTTTACTCTGTTAATGCCGCCACTGGTCATTACTCATACAAGTAAATACTCATTTTTCCTCATGAGGTATGAGTGGACCCCGATCATCCAAGTACAGAGCAGAAAAAATTCTGTCCCACTGGGAATCAAACCCAGGTCACCATGTATGCAATGCCTAGCACACTAACTCACTCTGCCATGGTGACTACTAGAACAGAAATAGAATTTACTTCACTTTTATCTGCATGTAAAGATATGGAGTTCAATGAAACAAAAAGTACAGCATTTATGACCTTTGGAAAATGATACTGTAAATGGAAAATTCATTCCAAGAAATTGAAATTTAAGAAAACTTTATGGAGAATGTAAATGCATAAAACATTCAACATAATCTGATTCCTACTGACAAAAATCAAAAACTGATCTTAAAAAAACTGTATCCAGAAATTCCTGAAAAACCAACTCCTGATGAATGGGTTTTAGGAAATAGTGATCTTGACATTATTCATCATACAATTGAATTTCCTATTTATGCCTGCCCAGGGAGTGGCAAAACAAGATGACATAAAAATGATACAAATAATAATTTTATAATTTGGCTCTAGGTAGGTATTAAATTGTTTTCCATTTCTAATTTTATTTTCAGCCAAAATCACCCAAACGAAAAGTCCACGAGGACAATGATGAGGAGAAAGAGAGTGTTGAAGATGCAAGGAAAAAACGAAAGATATCTTCCTCTTCCTCTACAAAAATGAAATTTCAAGAAATGGAAAGATTAGAGCAAGAAAAACTGAAGCAAGAAGAACTGGAGAGGGAAAGGAAAAAGGAAGAAGAGGAGGAGAAAATAAAAACAATGATTGAGGAAACAGATGACAAGGAAGTGATTAATGAGTTGACACTGAAGAAAATGATACTTCTCTTTGAGAAACGAACTTTGAAGAATAGAGAAATGAGGATCAAGTTTCCTGAAAACGCGGAGAAGTAAGTACTAATCCACTTGGTTCTTCAAAAAAAAAAAATGCAAGTGATGTAGTAGTTCAAGGTATTTGCTGGTAAACAGTTGAATGTACCCTTGAAACTTTATTCTCATCAATGTGGCATTTATTGCACTAAATACTTTAATACAAAATAAATTTGGTATACCTAGGCACTATTACCACCCCCAATCAGTTTTGTTTACTCCTTTTTTTTAATAACCATAAGGAAAAAATAGTAGCCATATGCCCAAAATTAACTAGTGCCCAAATGGTTAGAATTAATGGTTTTTATAAACAAGGTTATCAGAATTGTGCAAATAACATGAATTACTTTGCTGCTATTATTTTGATTCACTAATTTGATGCCAAAAAATTTTCTTCAGGTTCATGGACTCGGAAATTGAGTTGCACACTACCATCCAGGAACTGCATGCCATTGCCACGGTGCCTGATTTGTTTCCGCTTCTTGTTCAACTGAAAGCCGTGTCCAGCATGCTGGAGCTCTTGCTTCATGAAAATACAGACATAGCAGTGGCTGTTGTGGATCTGCTCCAGGTAATAATATTATATTATTACCTATCCATCTACTATTTATTTATTTATTTACACTTTATTAATAGGACATATTATATACAACACAAATAATTACAAATTAAAATACAATATAACAGAAGAAAAAAAATAAAGAAAAAATAAATAAATATACATATACATAATATATGTCCTAACTAAAGGGCGGGGTTATTGCCTTTGACAATCTCTTCCACCCAACTGTGGATTATTTTTAAAAAATATACTAATATATATAAAATTTTACTTTTCAAGTTATCATATTTGTGTTAATCACTTTCGTGATGTCACAACCACAATTACTCAAATTGCTAAAAATAATAAAATTGGAACTCAAACCACCGACCCTCATGTTACAAGTCTGCCGCCTTATCAGTCGAGCCATTGAGGTCGGTTGTAATTTAGTATACAATATTATGCTCAACCCATCATCATAGGGTGGCGTCATCATGAACGATGGTAGCCAGACAGTGAAGGAGAATGACTCAGCACTTCTACCACTGTCTTTACAAGGAGTCTAATAATTGACAAGGGCCCCCAGAACCAAGCCACTGCTGGTCTACTCCCTGTTTATAGTCCCCCAGCCATACTGCTCAACCTATTCATCTGTAAAAAAAAAAAAAAAAAAAAAAATGGTTTAAATTACTTAATCTTATTGTCAATAAAATTACAAAATTCCAGGAGCTGACAGATGTAGACGTGCTGAATGAGAGTGAGGAAGGCACAGATAGTTTGCTGACTGCCCTATTAGATCAGCAAGTATGTGCCCTTTTGGTGCAGAATGTGGAGAGACTTGATGAGGCAGTTAAGGAAGAGGCAGATGGTATCCACAATACTCTGGGTAAGACCTACTGGGACATTATATCACAGTATTATAATTACTGATTTTTTGATTTTATCCCTAGTGTGAAAAATTAATGATTCCTAAGGTACCATCTTGATTGTACCATCTTGATTTTAGTCAATGTATAAAAAGTTATATCAAGTGACTAACCTTCCTATGAAAAGTTATGTTAACTGGTATTTTATTTGAGACCACTATTTCTTTATTTTTTTTCTATTTTTTTTTTCTTCTTCTTCATTTTCTTCTTCTTCTCCTTTTTTATCTTATTTTTTCTTTTCTTTGTAACCATGATACAGTAACTATAATGTAGACGTTTGTGCTCTGTATTATCGCTTATACATCCCATAGTATACCTCCCTTCTGATGGGCAAGAAGTTGCACAATACTTCCCATTTAGGCGATAGGTCAACACAAGCGCTATACTTTTTACAAAAAAAAAGCTCTATGGATCGAACCCTGGATCTTCTTAAAGGCCAGCGAGTATCTCACAACTGAGCTAGTCGTCCGATTTTTTTTCCAATAACTTTATTATATTTTATTTTAATATTCATACATATCCTTCATTTAATAGTTACCTACTGCAATCCAATGTAATTTTCAGTATGTGGTGGATAGCAGCAAATAGTATTGCCTTATTTATTTTTTATTTTTTTTTTTTTCATGTCTTTTTTTTACTGATACTGTTGGCAGGTATCTTCGAGAACCTATGTGAGCTGCGTCCGGACATGCTGCAGGAGATTGGAAAGCAAGGCATCATCGCGTGGTCCCTCAAGCGACTGAAAGCCAAAATCCCATTCGACGGCAACAAACTGTACACCAGCGAGATCCTGTCCATCCTGTGCCAGAAGAACAACGAGAACCGAAAGCTACTGGGAGAGCTGGAGGGCATCGACATTCTGCTGCAACAACTCGCTGTGAGTACAAATATTTATTTCGTTCCCGCGTATTTCTGTCCCGGTAGCTGAGTGGTAAAGGCGGCACTCTGTGAATCCAGAGATTCCAGAGGTCGTGGGTTCGAAACCCAGCCGGGACATGACAAGTTATCCTCCCATTTGGGATTTTTACCACATAATAATATGTCTTGGGCTTACTGCTGGAATAAAAGGACTTAATAGTCCTAATCGGGCAGTATAAATAAGGCGATATTATTATTATAGAACAAAAAAAATCGTTCTTTTAAACTTGTTTTTCATTGTTCTTATCCTTTGCAAATTAGAACAATGAAAAACACACTTCCAATTATGGACACAATACTTCCTCGTGAACGCACCGCGCTGCAGGCCTAGTCGCAACGCGGCTATTAGTTAATACTCTTTTCTTGTTTTTTAAATGAACATTTACTTGTAGAGAGGTCTATTTTTTTATAACATTCAGATTTCAGAGTCCGTTTTTTTAATAATAATAATAATATCGCCTTATTTATACTGCCCGATTACGACTATTAAGTCGCATTATTCCAGCAGTAAGCCCAAGACGTATTATTATGTGGTAAAAATCCCAAATGGGAGCATAACTTGTCATGTCCCAGCTGGGTTTCGAACCCACGACCTCTGGAATCTCTGGATTAACAGAGTGCCGCCTTTACCACTGACCTACCGGACAGCTTCGATTTTCGATGTACCTCGTTCGACTATAGGTTGGTATGTTAGTTTGAAATAAATATTACCTTTTTCTCTATAAAAAAGGTAATATTTACCACCCTTGATCAAACTTTGTTTATCTTTAATTAATTATACCTTTTGACTGCACCTGTACATAAAAAAATTGTAAATAAAGATTGATCAAAATTGTTGAATAATAATGACCACCACATGACTAGAAAGTTCCGCTCCTGTTCCAGTACTACAAGAGACATGACCCCTCCACCCCGGAGGAGCAGGAGATGATGGAGAACTTGTTTGACACCCTGTGCTCCTGCCTCATGCTGGGAGAGAACAAGGAGAGGTTCCTCAAGGGAGAAGGGCTGCAGCTCATGAACCTCATGCTCAGGTAATTGTGGGTCACCCTGTAGTCTGTAGTAGAGTGCCATTCCTCCAGCACATTGTGTGCCAACCCAAAAAATGAACCTCATGCTCAGGTAATTGTGGTCACCCTGTAGTCTGTAGTAGAGTGCCATTCCTCCAGCACATTGTGTGCCAACCCAAAAAATGATGAAAAAGAATTGTCCAAACATACCTTTTTTTACAATTATGAGCGGCGAGGCAACCAATGTGCTAGTAGAGGCATGTCTAGAAATATGATTTTTTTAGACCTTACTTCCGGTATCTAATATTAGATAGTAAAATCCTAAAATAAACATTCCCATCAGTGCAAAAAAAAATTAGGAAAATAAAATCTGAATTTTAGTAATCTGACTTTGTCTATTCTTTTTGCACTTACCTACAAAAGTAAAATTCAGTAATTGATTGATTGATCACAGTATCTACTTCATGTCAATTCCTAAAGACCTGAAAATTTGTGCAAATGTTTCACTGCAAATGTTTCAAAGGGACACTTTCCCTTTAAAGTGCTGGGCGTAACCTATTACTTCATACAATACCTACCTATTACATTAGGTACCTTTACAGGTACCATACATACCAACATACAATGAGAAAATATACCCGACGACTAAAATTTAAAGCAGACATTTTTAAAAAATAATCAAATAGTGATTTAAAAAAAATACTGGCATACCTATAAATCTAAAAAAAATAAAAATAAATTCTGCAAAAACTTCCCATGCCGGGAATTGAACCCGGGCCTCCCGGGTGAGAGCCGGGTATCCTAGCCACTAGACAACATGGGATTGTGTAGGAGAAGGAGAAACTTCTGCTATATAAACTTGAAGAGCAACGCAGCAAGCATCAATGTGAGGTGATGACGTCACGCGTACCTCTTCAATAGACGATGCTGTGACCCCTTCTATCCTGCTGCGGTCTAAATTAAATTGTTTCAATACGGCGCTGTTAGAGATTTTTTGCACTCTATGTTTACTTCAAATATTTTGGGTGTTTAATTCTTCATTTTTTATGATAAATAAGAATTAGTATTGCATATTTTAAGCTCACGTGAAATACACTAGACTGATTAGACTACTAGCGGTCACAAAATTCCTAAATGTTTGATTTTGATTTTTTTTTTTTTTTTTTTTTTTTTTTTTTCCTGCTCTTCTTTTCCATTAATGAAGTTCTCATACAAAGGGTCATTATTTTGGCTTCAGAAACTTTTATCGTTTTGAATAAATTAAATTACCTAAACAAAGGAAAAACCACAAAAGGACCCAATTCAAGGAAAAAAATTGATGTTTGTTGCCAGAAAATACTTTGAGCATTAACCTTATCTGGTGGTTTATTTCCTCTAAAAAGTGTTATAATTATTTTCAATATTGATTTTTTTTTTATGATTCCATTACTTTCCTTTCTATAGGATAAGAAAAGTGAAAAGATAGATTTTTTAGATCAAATGATTTTTTTTACCCAAGAGTTGTTAATAAGTACAGTCGAACCTGGATAAAGAGAACTTGGATAAAGAGGAAACCCCTATAAAAAGGAAGGAAATCGTGGCCCCTTCATTTTTTGACCAAAAACCTGGTTAAACAGGAAATTCGAGCCTCTATAAAGAGGAATAGTATGTTTTTTCGGAAACTCGTCGCCCCGCGGTTGGGAGCCTCTATAAAGAGGAAAACTGTTTCATCTGAACCTCTGTAAAGAGGAATTTGGATCGAGCGAGCCTCTATAAACAGGAAAACCATTTCGCCAAACTTCTTTAAACAGGACTTTGTTGTGATTTGTTTAATCTTGCACACAATGTGTCGCTTATGAAATTAATTCTCACTCCTTTTTGTATCAGTCAGTTTCAGTTTCAGTACCTACCTTCAGTTCTTATTTGTTACTTGAGAGACTATAGTTTTCAATCATTGAGTGCACTAGCTTTGGTACACAGATATTTTGAAGGATGTTCAGGTTCTGAATTAGTGAACTTTGATCGTGTGTATGCTTTAGAAAAAGCAATCTCATGCACTAAATCAACCTGGAAACAAACTACACTCGACAGTTTCTTTGTCCCTCACTAATCTCATGTATACATTTATGCTAACATTTTTTTGTTTACCTAGGTACATTCTTCGCAGAAGTACTTAAAAAATAAAGAACCCCATGAAACCTTACATTATGGTCAGTAAATTTATTCTCTTATTAAAATTTCGCAGCTTGAAGAATCGAACCCCAGCACTGTGATTTAAAAAAACAACCATGTAAACCACTAACCGTAGGACAATATTCCTCTCGACCTGTATTTTAATGAACCTCTAGAAGCAGGAAAACGAAATTTAGAACCTCCCTAAAGAGGAAACCTTTTTAAAGAGGAAACCTCTATAAAGAGGAATAGATTGGCGGTCCCTTCAATTCCTGTTTATCCAGGTTCGACTGTACTTGGTGTCATTCAAGCTTCAGGTGGAAACCTGAAGCTTGAATGACAGCTTGATTCCTATTCCTCATTGACAAGATCAGGTTTTGCATGGTTTCTTGTGAATTGTCCTGATATTCTCCCCAGAGGGCTTGTTTGAGCTCCTTTGGGTTCTAGGGAGGTGGCTATAGATCCCAAACATAACATGTTAGTCAGGCCAAAAGTCAGACCGATTTCAGCCAATTCAAAGAAGTCTGAATGTAAGAGAACTATCAATCTTGGTATCAATTTTTTAAAGTACGATGAATTTTAAAATCCCTATCAAAATTAAGAAATATTTTTAAAATTGTCAGTTTATTTAAGTGCATTATTTCAACAAACTACATACATATACAATACACACTGGACGCCTTGTCCAGAACAATGGTTCTGGGCGTCCAAAGGGTTCACCCATAGGTATCAATCCTTCCGCCACCATGACATCACACATGGACTCGGAAAGTAAAGTAAGATCAATCATGGTGACAACACAGTTTCTTTTTTGTTTATTTATTTATCGTATAGCATATAGCATTAGCTTTTATTAACATTTTTCAACAACAAGAACAAATCAAAGTAATAAAATGGACCTACAGTTCTTCTTGAAGACATGTAAATGTTAATATTGGCAATATCAGGATATCTTATCACAGATTCTGATTGCTAGAAGTGTCAATCAGTATAAATCAGTATAAACAGAAAAGTGAGAAGTTGTACTAGATGTACACGAATATCAGAACATACCTGGACAGCTGTTTCGAGCTTATTTGCTCTCATCAGCAGGTAATAGTTCTGAATATCCATGTCATCAACTAACCTCTCTATTCTAATCAGTATAAACAGAAAAGTGAGAAGTTGTACTAGATGTACACGAATAGCGTTATCCAGGGTGCACGACGAGGAGGCGAATTGACATTACACCCCTTTTTTGTTGTTGTAATTGTTAATTTAAATGACCCCCAGGGAGCGCAAGGTGAGCAGGAACGGGTCCCTGAAGGTGCTGGACCACGCTATCTGCGGCCCTGGGGCCGGGGGCCGCGACAACGCCAACAAGTTTGTGGACATCCTCGGCCTCCGCACCATCTTCCCTCTCTTCATGAAGACCCCCAAGAAGAACCGGCGGAAGATCCTCACCATCGAGGAGCATGAAGGTATGAAGGGTTGGGTGGAAGAGATTGCCACAGGCAATAACTAAGGACCACGACCTGCCGATACAGAATTTTTTGTAGAATCTAGAATGTAGAAAAAATAATATTCTACCATATAAAACAAATTTGAAGAAAATCGGTTCAGTCGTTTTGGAGATACAAGTAATTTTGTTTAAAATCTCAAAATTGGCACGTGTTTACAATGTGAAACAATCACGAGGAAGTATTTTGTCCATAATTGGCAGTGTTTTTTCTTGTATATTTGTATCTTTTTGTTTTTCTTTATATTTCATTGTATTCTACTGTATATATATTTTTTGTTCTACCTAATAAAGCTTAAAAAAAATGACTTGATAGAACATGAAGGTATGAATGACTTGATAGAACATGAAGGTATGAATGACTTGATAGAACATGAAGGTTGATGAATGACTTGATAGAACATGAAGGTATGAATGACTTGATAGAACAGGAAGGTATGAATGACTTGATAGATCATGAAGGAATGAATGACTTGATAAAACATGAAAGTATGAATGACTTGATAGAACAGGAAGGTATGAATGACTTGATAGTAATTAGACTGCCCGACTAGTAGTAATAAGTCCTGGGCTCGTAATTGGAGCTCAGTGGTTCGAGTAACCTGCTGAAACTTGAATAGAATGTTCAGTATAGCTCTAGTCATTTATTCCTCATTTTAGTTTACATATATTTAATTTATTATGTACATGGATTTTTTACTTCGTACAAGAGTGGAGTTTTTGATACTTTTTCACTCAGAATGGATACTCTACTTCTCTGTAGCAATGGATTGCGA
Source organism: Bactericera cockerelli (assembly GCA_024516035.1). Lineage (NCBI taxonomy): Eukaryota > Metazoa > Arthropoda > Insecta > Hemiptera > Triozidae > Bactericera > Bactericera cockerelli. The sequence continues at coordinate 16,919,008 of CM044964.1, read as the reverse complement.
GTTAATACACCTGTTTCGGGGTGCGGCACCTACTTTTATCTCTTATTCTACTTGCAATGTTTCAGAACACGTGGTATCCATCATCGTGTTGCTAGCATGTTTCGGGGTGTTATTGACGCATATTCTACTTGTAATGTTTCAGAACACGTGATATCCATCATCATGTTGCTAGCCTGTTTCGGGGTGTTGTTGACTCCTATTCTACTTGCAATGTTTCAGAACACGTGGTATCCATCATCAATTCATCATTTTGCTAGCATGTTTCGGGGTGTTGTTGACTCATATTCTACTTGCAATGTTTCAGAACACGTGGTATCCGTCATCATGTTGCTAGCATGTTTCGGAGTGTTGTTGACGCATGCTAGCCTGTTTCGGGGTGTTGTTGACTGTTATTCTACTTCCAATGTTTCAGAACACGTGGTATCCATCATCATTTTGCTAGCATGTTTCAGGGTGTTATTAACTCATCTTCTCAATATTTAATATTTCATACAACAAACATGTCGTCATTCTTATCCCGACACATGGTGCCTACCAGGCTCGAGGTATTACCACGCTGGACTGCCAATGACAGTCGTTGTCGTAAGAATGTCCCGGCCCTGGTATCACCACATGTGGCTTGTAACTTATCTGAAATTACATCTACCAAAGACTTGAACTGCCGAGAAAATGGTCCCAGTGTTTCGACAGCCATATTAACTCATATTCTACTTGCAATGTTTCAGAACACGTGGTATCCATCATCGCCAACATGCTGCGGAACTGCAGCGGGCCCCAGAGACAGAGACTGCTCAGCAAGTTCACAGAGAATGATCATGAGAAAGTGGACAGACTGCTGGAGCTGCACTTCAAGTATCTCGACAAGGTGTGTTTTCTTTCCAATTACCAACTATACGTTAGTTACCAACTATTCCAATTACCAACCAACAAAATGGGACTCCCTGTCTCGAGCCGTCAGTCTAAATAAAGCACTACTATACTATACCATACGTTACATCCGAGAATATCTGTCCCGGTAGCTCGGTGATAAAGGCGGCACCCTGTGAATCTAAAGACTCCAGACGTCGTGGGTTCGAAACCCAGCTGAGACATGACATGTTATCCTCCCAATTGGGATTTTTACCACATAATAATATGTCCTTGGCCTTACTGCTGGAATAATGCGACTTTAATAGTCCTAATCGGGCAGTATAAATAAGGCGATATTATTATTATGCTTCCTCTCCCAGGTGGACGAGGCGGATGGGGAGGAGAGGGAGGAGGACGAGGATGAGAACTACCTGCGCCGCCTAGAGAGTGGCCTGTTCACCTTGCAGCTAGTGGACTACGTCATATTGGAGACCTGTGCCGCGGGGCGGCCAGTGTGAAGCAGCGGGTGCTGCAGATCATCAACCTGAGGGGCGGGTCCCTCAAGACCATCCGACATGTGATGCGAGGTGGGTGCCTGTGTTATTGTTATTAACACGTTCGTTACCAAACGGCCTTATGTGGATGTTTTTGTGTTTTTCTTTGGGACCGAAAACACACATGTGGTTGTTATCAAAATTTTAACGAGGGACCGGACATCCATATATGGCCTTTTGGAAGTAGGTTGTTAGTATTAGAACAGATATAGGATCGATTCTTGTACAAATACGATGCCAAATATGCAACAACAAAAAACCTGGGGACCAAAATTTGGTCCCCAGGATGCAACAGCAACTTTACCGCCTGGTCCCTACGTAAAACTTGAAAAAATTGGCTTGGTAACGAACGTGTTAATAATAATTTTACTTCCGAGAAATTTCTAATATTAGAAATCGGAAGTATTGTGTTCGTTTTTGTAAAAAAAAAAAATATTTTTTGCTCCGATTTCAATTTTTTTCTATTGAAAACTACGTCATAATAATTATATCGGTTTATAATAGTCGTAAAATAAAGCAACTTGGGATCTTCGTACTTGGTATAAAAAACGACGCAGATTTTTTTCCATATTTCTGGACGTTTCATAACATCCTGAGCAACTTTGGTTTTGTGTCCGTCTGTCGATCCGTCGGTCTGTTAAAAACATTCCTTGTAACGCACAAATCTCGGAAACTGGTCAACGGATTTTGATGAAATTTTGCACACATATAGGAGACGTTCTGTGGTTCTGGGTGAAAGAGACTATGCGCCTGACCACTAACTTTTTATTTAAACGCTTATATCTTGTGAACGGTAAACCCGATTTCGATGAAATTTTGTATTTATATAGATATTATAATTTTACATATGCTATTTATGTATTTTTTTAATTAAATATAAATTAACTCTGGTATTTAAGAAAATCCGAAATTTTCGACGAAAAAGTAAAAAAATAAGGATGACGACTTGCCGATACAGAATTTTTTGTGGAATCTAGAATGTAGGTTTTCTAACATTTAAATCAAATTTGAAGAAAATCGGTTCAGCCGTTTTGGAGATACAAGTAATTTAGTATAAAATCTTAAAATTCGCACGTGTATACAATGTGAAACAATCACGAGGAAGTATTGTGTGCATAATTGGCAGTGTTTTTATTAGTGTCTCTTGACTTGGGTTTCAGAGTACGCGGGGAACCTAGGAGATGCAGGAGACACTGACTGGAAGGAGATGGAACAGGAGCATATACTCAACCTGGTGGACAAGTTCTAACACGTCCAACTGTGGTACTCGTATTTTGAATTTAAAAAAAAAAACCTTTTTTTTGAGATTGTTTAAAAGGTAAGTGTGCCCGGGAACCGCTTTCGCATTACTTCAGGGCACTTTACCTTTACATCCATGCCATTCCGGAAACGGAAAATTTCGGTCAGAATTTTCCGCTCCGGCCGGGATTCGAACCCACAACCTCCGGGTCAGAACCAATGCTCTTAACCACTGAGCCACGGAGGTCGGCTTTAAAAAAAAAACTACTCTGTACAAATGATTGAAACTTTACTGCTGCTAGATAAGGTTTAGCCAACCTCCGTGGCTGAGTGGTTAAGAGCATTGGTTCTGACCCGGAGGTTGTGGGTTCGAATCCCGGCCGGAGCGGAAAATTCTGACCGAAATTTTCCGTTTCCGGAATGGCATGGATGTAAAGATAAAGTGCCCTGAAGTATTGCGAAAACGGTTACGGGGCACACTTACCTCATATAAAAGAGATAAGGCTTATCTAGCTTTATTTGGGGGAGCGGCTCCTGTTTTTGACTTATCCGCTTCCCTCCTTTATTATTTCAATTATTCTGTATCTTGTTGAGTGTTAAACTACTGTATAAAATTTGTGAAACTATGAAACTACATTCAAGTAAGTGTGCAGTTACTGTTCGATGTATTTACTCTAAAATTACTTTGAATTTTTGTAATAAAACCTATTACTGGGATACTCTAACTCTAAACTGTCTAAAGTTTGGAGATGAAAGAAAAACAATTTGAATCTTAATCTAAGAGAAAGTTAATATAAAAATACTTTTATTTACAGAATACATAGGCATTTACATAGGGTAGTTTATTACATTGTAAGTAGAAGTGTAACATTTTGTACATTCACAGTAAGGGATAAAAATGTTTTTAACTTTGGATGTGAAAACAGATGCTTATGGATAGGTTTTTAAAAGTGTCCGAAGATAAAAGTACAGTTTTAAAGCGGAATTAATAGAAATTTCAGTCCCTCATGAGTCACATGTGGTTCACAAATTTTGGAACTGTGTATTGTATTTTATATAAAAAAAATTCTCTCTGCTGTAGGAGCTGTGACTTCCAATCAATTTTTGTCTATTAATACAGCCTTAACGTCTCCTTTGTCGTTATTACTTTGCTTCTCTGGTAATCTTTTAGTATGCAAATACATAAATAATAATATCGTCCCATTATTCCTGCAGTAAAGCTCAGGACATGTTAAATGGTGAAAATATCAAATGGGAGGATAACTTGTCATCTTCCGACTGGGTTTCGAACCCGTGACCTCTGCATTACCAGACCAACGCCTTGACCACTGAATTACGGCATTTTCTTTTGTACATAATTGAAACGGTGCAAATTGGATAAATTTTATTTATTTGAATGACACTATGTGACACTGCATTTTTTCAAATTGTAAATATACTATGCTTCTTTTATTTTTTTCTTAAACCTATGAGATTATTAATAGTTTTACTTACATATTGTATGTGAGATATCTAGTGTGAAAGAGGCAGTTTCTTCTCGAAACTCTTGCCTTCTGTTGATTTCAACTCTTCAGACTCTTCAGTTCCAACCACAAGTCAATGGTTTATGTTACAAGCGTCGGGATGCTCTTTCAATAATCAATCCTCTTCGATTTACTTCCAAATTTCTATCTTCTTTCCACGAGACCAGATTTTTGTCATCGTTCTCGATTAGTTTTTCGGATCTGTTTGTGGCTCTGATAAAACATGACGCTTTAAACAAATTTTCAATCAATGTGCAACATTTAACTATTTTACTTCCCATAATTTTTAATGTTAGAAATCGGAAGTATTTTCGATTGTTTTGAAATATTTCGACCGTTTTGAAACATTTCGACCTTTTTGAAACATTTCGACCGTCTTGAAACAGTGATGCGACGTGCAATTTTCACTCAAGCTTTGGCCACCACCTCCTTGGCGGGCTCATTGAACACTCCCGCGAACAGAATGGACTGCGTCATTTTGTCGAACAGGAAGTAGAGGAAGGGATGGTTGGGACCATCTTCTTTCCATAAGACCAGATTTTTGTCATCGTTCTCGATTAGTTTTTCGGATCTGTTTGTGGCTCTGATAAAAACATGTCGCACTAAACAAACTTTCAATCAATGTGCAACATTTAACTATTTTACTTCCCATAATTTTTAATGTTAGAAATCGGAAGTATTTTCGACTGTTTTGAAATATTTCGACCGTTTTGAAACATTTCGACCGTTTTGAAACATTTCGACCGTCTTGAAACAGTGATCCGACGTGCAATTTTCACTCAAGCTTTAGCCACCTCCATGGCGGGCTCATTGAACACTCCCGCGAACAGAATGGACTGCGTCATTTTGTCGAAGAGGAAGTAGAGGAAGGGATGGTTGGCCACAAACTTGGTGGGCTCGAGCGGCCGAGAGGAGCGGAAGGAGAACACGGCCGTCGCGGCGGCCGCGGTGGTGCCCTCCTCGTCCATCTCCAGGCGGGCCTTGTGGATGGCGTCGCCGAACGAGATTTGGGTCGCGGACAGGCGGGAGAGATCGGCCGAGGGGCTAAACAGGTCTTTCACTCCGAGGGACGTGAGAGTCTGAAACGCAAAACAATGAAAATATTTTTTAGGTATAAATATTATATTTTATTGTGTTTTTAAACATTAATTGATTGATTTTTCCTCTTTTTTTGCACATATTAAACACTAGCGGGCTGTCGCCCGCTTTGCGGGCCGAGGCATGGCCGTGAAAGCAAAAAATCCTTTTTCGCCAATGGCAGGTGTTGTAGTGGGAGTTTCGGAAAATCCCGTCTTATTGCACATTTAGACTATAAGACAAAGCTACCTATCAAATTTCAGCTCGCTAGGTATTACGGTTTGGGCTGTAGAGCGATGATCAGTCAGTCAGTGACTTTGACATTTATATATTAAGATATTCAGAAAATTATCTTATTTTTTTTTCTTGAACCTCTAATTCTCAAGTCTATGGATGTTATGATTGAGAATTGGTTGTTCACCCATACGAAATTTTTCACCATACTGAAGGACTTATTCCATTTGGCACTCAATACTGCTGAAATTCTTGTGAGGACCTTCTCAAATTCTTTGTGGAGTACACCTTCAGTAGAACAAACCGTGGGAGTGAAAGTACTCTTTACATCTTCAGATGCCTGATCATACTTTGAATGCTTCTCATGGTTCTCAAATATAGATTAGCACGAAAGAAAGCTATAGCTTATTTACATGTATCTTCTTATATGTAGCCTCTACATCTTGTAATCTCATTATTTTCCTTTCAACAAGATACAAAAAGTAAAAATACTGGTGATAACGCAACTTTCAATTTCAGTAGATATATATGTAAATTATTTTCTAAAGGTTTATAATTTGACCAAGCTAATATTATAAATTTAACCCTTAAAAATTATTTATTATTACTATTTTAAGGGGGTTTAACGTCGCTACTATGCTAAATACTTATTCAGCTTCTTTGAAAGTCTATCAATAAATAATTGATGAACCATTTCCGAGCTATAAGAAGGAGAATCACCGGATAGACTTTACTTCCTAAAGACTTTACTTTCCTTTCAATAACATACAGAAAGTAAAAATACTGGTGATAACGCAACTTTCTATTTCAGTAGATATTTATGTAAATTATTTTCTAAAGATTTATAATTTGACCAAGCTAATATTATAAATTTAACCCTTAAAAATTATTTACTATCACTATTTTAAGGGGTTTAACGTCGCTACTATGCTAAATACTTATTCCGCTTCTTTGAAAGTCTATCAATATTTTTTTTTTTTTTTTTGATAGGGGTACCAATATATTGAGATTGTTTCATAAAAAATACTCTTTACAATCATATCTCGGCAACCTCAAACACTCCCGCCCCATCTTCACAACCAACACCAATTTTAATTGATGTACCTTTTCTTATACCTTTTCCGAGCTATAAGAAGAAGAATCACCGGATAATGATAAAAATGGTATTGGATTACCCATGATTTTGATCTCTTGTTTATGTTAAAATAATTGTATTGTAAAATTCGTAATTTAAGGTATTTTATTTTATTTTATATACATTATTTTACTTTGTAATTGCCTTTATTGTTGGGGCGTTAAGTAATCTTAAAAAAAATAAATAAAAAAACTCACTGGCACAAGGTTCAGATCCTGTGTGGCTGAGAACTTGGGGATGGAAATCTCCACCGGTTTCAGCATGTGGGAGTCCTCGGTGAACCGCTTGAAGGTGGTGGGGTCCTTGCGAAGAGCCGCCAGAATGTCGCCCACCCCGTCCCGGGAGGCGAAGGGTGGCAGCAGGAAGTACATGGACATGTTGCCCCCCTTGTAGGGGACTTCTAGGATGTGCGCGCGCAGCTCATCCGAGAGAACTGTGGAAGAGGAGGGGGATAGTTTACAGGTTTTCAAGTTTCCTCCGTGGCTCAGTGGTTAAGAGCATTGGTTGCTGACCCGGAGGTTGCGGGTTCGAATCCCGGCCGGAGCGGAAAATTCTGAGCGAGTTTTTCCGTTTCCGGAATGGCATGGATGTAAAGGTAAAGTGCCCTGAAGTGATGCGAAAGCAGTTCCGGGGCACATCTACCTTTTAAAAAAAAAAAGTTTCAAGAGGCTCTAATAAATTTCAAAGAATAAACTCTAAGGGCTACATTATGAAACAGGATTAAAGTTCACATCTTTGTCTGATATACCAACAAATCACAGCACATTTACATTAGATGTAATCCTGTTTTATAATTCGGCCCTTAAAATAAAATTGAAAAATTAACCAAACAGACTAAAAGTAAGCCCATAAAGTAATGTTGTTTAGGAGGTTACGAAATGTATCATTTCTTTTTTTTTCACTTTGAAAACGAGGCGCAAATAATCTGGTGTGTATGAAACACGGCTTTTCTTCTTCCGGTTCTGTCACAACCTAAGAAAAGTATTTCTAATCATTAAACAAGGCTTAGTGCAACGACATTTCATTCATTATTGGACGCCCGGCAAACTAACATATTTTTTTCCCCTCTCTCTTCCTTCTCTCCCCTCTCTCTCTTTCTTCTCCTCTCTCTCTCTCTTTCTCTCCTCTCTCCTCTCTCATCTACTCCCTCTCTCTCTTTCCCTCTCCTCTCTCTCTCTCTCTCTCTCTCTCCTCTCTCTCTCTCTCTCTCTCTCCTCTCTCTCTCTCTCTCTCTCTCTCTCTCTCTCTCTCTCTCTCTCTCTCTTCTCTCTCTCTCTCTCTCTCTCTCTCTCTCTCTCTCTCTCTCTCTCTCTCTCTCTCTCTCTCTCTCTCTCTCTCTCTCTCTCTCTCTCTCTCTCTCTCTCTCTCTCTCTCTCTCTCTCTCTCTCTCTCTCTCTCTCTCTCTCCTCTCTCTCTCTCTCTCTCTCCTCTCCTCTCTCTCTCCTCTCTCTCTTCTCTTCTCTCTCTCTCTCTCTCCCTCTCTCTCTCTCTCTCTCTCTCTCTCTCTCTCTCCTCTCTCTCTCTCTCTCTCTCTCTCTCTCTCTCTCTCTCTCTCTCTCTCTCTCTCTCTCTCTCTCCTCTCTCCTCTCTCTCTCTCTCTCTCTCTTCCTCTCTCTCTCTCTCTCTCTCTCTCTCTCCCCTCTCTCTCTCTCTCTCTCCTCTACAACAAGAAAATTAGAGACATTTTGTCACTCATATGGTAGAATATATGCATTAGATAGTTAGATACCCTTTATATTTTGATAACTTGTAAAACTATTTATAAGTATAATAGCGAACATTAGTATTGTTGTTTTCAATTGTAATTTTTGTAAACAATGTTATGTTCTAAAAAAAACTAACAAACGTCACTCACTGTGTCTGAACTGGCCCTTCTGCCTCATCATCTTGACCAGACTCTTCTGGGTGGGGCTGGTGTAGAACACATCGGGCTTGGTCATCGCTGGGTTGAATTTGGACTGCCACAGACCTTTGAAGTAGGCGGCATTTGCCTGAGAAAAAAAATCAAATATCGTTACTGTTACTATACACAATATTACACATGTACCTGTATTATGCGTCAGTTAGTTATTATAATTATATTTTGTCATAGACACAATCAATATCAGTATATACAGAAAAGTGAGAAGTTGTACTTCTCACTTTTCTGTTTACTCAAACATATCTCTGATCTCATCTCAAACTCAAACATATCTAACTAATTTTCTTATTCACTCGATTTTTTTTTTTAAGTTTTCATGTAGTTATATCTCACAAATAACATCTTCAACAAACAGTGAGGGTATACCCACCTTCAAAAGATAAAAAATCTTGTGCTGAAGGTGGGGAGAGTTACTGAAGTCGGTATTATATATTCGGTAAATAAACAATATATTCGAATTAATATTTAAAAAAAAAGTCAAACAAAAACCTCAAAAGTATTACTTAGATTATGAGGTATTTTTACAAGTTATTTTTTAAATAATAATAGACACTACCTATTTATACTGCCCGATTAGGACTAAAGATTCAGTATGCCAGAACAGTTGTAACACCATTAATAAATTTTCAAAATCTCAAACAGATGTCCCGGTCTGTCCCGGTAGCTCAGTACTAAAGGCGGCACTCTGTGAATCCAGAGATTCCAGAGGTCGTGGGTTCGAAAACCCAACCGAGACATGACAAGTTATCCCCCCATTTGGGATTTTTACCACATAATAATATGTCTTGGGCTTACTGCTGGAATAATGGGACTTTAGTATTCTTAATCGGGCGGTATAAAAAAGGCGATATTATTATTATTATTATTATAAATGGAATATTCATGCATTGGGTGGGATTCGAACCCACGGATCTCTAGCCTACCTGGCTCACCGAACTGGTGCCTTAACGACTCCACCACGGCTACTCACCAGGACGAGCTGTGTTCTCGAGTCCACCTGGTCTGGTGCTATCAGGTCCTTGATGTTGTTCTTGGTCTCCACCTCCACCCAAGTGTTGATCACCTTAGCCGCCTCCAAGCCATTGGCGAAGCTCATGGGCTGCAGCTCACCCTGGAGTATGGAATAAATGATTAAATTAGTCACTGCAGCTCTCCCTGGAGTATGGAATAAATAATTAAATTAGTCACTGCAGCTCACCCTGAAGTATGGAATGAATAATTAAATTAGCCACTGCCAAGGGGACGTTGAATTCACCAGGCCCCTGTTCCAGAAACACTCCACTCTCAAAATCCTCGAATCTCCGTTCCAACTGTCACACAACGTTGTCACAAAGGGTTGGGTGGAAGAGATTGCCACAGGCAATAACCCCGCCCTTTAGGTAGGACATAATTGTTATTTTCTTTTTTATTATTTATTTATTTTGTCATTTGTTTGTTTTTTTTTTCTTTCTTTCTTTTTTCTTTTCTTAATTTTATACTGTTACCTGTACTTTGTCCTCCTAATAAAGCTTAAAAAAGCAACGCACTCTGATTGGGTAATTTGAACGCAATAAACGAACTTTTTTTTCTCTCGATAATCTATTCATACAAATTTGGCTTTTACATTCTGATTTATTCATCAATAGCCCATTCCAGAAACACTCTCCACTCTCAAAATCCTCGGATCTCCGTTCCAACTGTCACACAACGCACTCTGATTTTTTTTATATGACAATTCATTTTTACTTTCCTTATTCTATAATAAGGAAAGTAATGGAATCACCCAAAATTTTCGGTAGTCAGTTTTTTTTCACAACACATAAAAAACTTCTCCAAGGACATCTTTCCGAGACAGTGTACTCAGCACTGAGGCAACGTTACCTCTTTGAACAGCGAAACGCACTGTGATTGGTTATTGTGTTCAAATTAACCAATCAGAGTGCGTTGTGTGACAGTAGAAAGGCAGATTATGAGGGTGTAGACTTTCTGGAACCGGGTTACAGTTCACGTTCTGTCACTGAACCTTTCGAAATTCGAACCCTCATGATGCTGACTATTTTCGGCCCCAATCAGGCTGGGTGAAGTTAATTTGAGTAGCTTATTAGTGAGATTCCATCAAATGGATGGTGAAACCTCCGTCGTGTTAACCATGCATTTGAAAAACCATGATTTGACCATGGTCGTTAAAAAAAAAGACTCATGGCCAATCAGAATTCACGATTAAAATTAGATCATATTTTTAAGGACAATGCAATCTATAATAATTGAGGAGCTGGCTACAAAAAGGGCAAATTGGCTTTTCTGCCCTTCTTGAATAAAACGGTTTATCAATTGAAATCTTTAATTGAGAAAAAGAAGAAAAACACTTGTCTTCACTCGACAGAAATTTCTGTCGAGTGAAGACAAGTGTTTTTCTTCTTTTTCTCAATTATGACGTTACTTGACAAAGTATCCCTCCTGCAAAAATATATGAAATCTTTAAAGTAAGATTAGCCCATTAATTTGGGTGCCAATGGGGCTTTATAAATAAATAAAATAAATCTCAAGTTGGTTCTATTCTTGCGGCCAGCTTCTCAATTGGCCTCTGAGGTGGTTACCTGGAAGATGTCCACCATGCAGGGTTTCACAGGGATCTGCTCGTTGATGAAGATCTTGTTGGCAGAGTTGAAGGTGTAGCCATAAGAGGAGTTGCTAGCACGCAGGCGCTGGTAGAACTTCTCCATCTTGTACACTTGCATGGTGTCTATCTTGTCCTGAGGAACAGTCATGGGTTAACCCCGTTAATATGTTAAAATCTATAATAAAAAATAATAATAATAATAAAAAAAAAACAGTCGAACAGAAGTTTCAGAACACATTCAAACAAAAGTTACCTAAATGTATCTGGGCGAAAGACGTGATTTTGTATATTTTCAAAGTTGGTTCAGAGTTCTTCAAAGAACAAGATTACTTGGGCATCACATAGGATACATCTTCTTACCTACATTAGATAATAATACCTACCTACAACTGTTCACTGTGCGACAAGTTAGTCTACTTTAAAGTTTATTTAAGTTAAGTTATTTTTAATTTTTTTTTATATTTATAAATAAACTGTCTCTCTCTATTACTCAAATCCTAACAAAGACTCTCCACTTCTGTATCTTCTTCTTGTCCCTCGTACACACATGCTCGTCGCTCTTACAATGCTTATTCCTTTTCAATGCTTACAATGCTTATTCACGCAAAAATTACTTTTCTTGATCTAGGCGAAAGACGTGACTTTGGATGTTTTCAAAGTTGGTTCAGAGTTCTTCAAAGAACAAGATTACCCGGGCATCACATAGGATACATCATCATACCTACATTAGATAGTAATACCTACCTACAACTGTTCACTGTGAGACAAGTTAGTCTACTCTAAAGTTTATTTAAGTTAAGTTATCATATTTGTGTCAATCACTTTCACACCTACTCAAACTCGCTTTACTAAATCTACGCTGAAACCGGGACTTCAACCACCGACCTCCAGGTTACAAGTCCGCCGCTTTATCGATCAAGCTACTGAGGTCGGTGTTAGGTAGGTAAATACGAGTAATTTACTACAGTATGATGTCATTTCGTCTTCTTGTGAGTCACACTGGATGACGCTCTAGGCAGGTTGCTATAAAGTACTGATAAGTATTAATGATCCATTGAGTACCTATATTCCGGTTCTTGTCACAACCTTTCTAGAAAATCTACTGGTATTATTATTGAGGTTGACAATTCAGATAATTCTAATAAGACACGTAGCTTTAGCTATTAATTTGTTGAAATTCTATCTGAAAGTTGAGACTGCTTTTGTGTAAATTAAGTCTGCATAAAACATTTATTGTTACGACGTCATACATTAAAGTTTCAATTCCATTTTTCAGAATCTAACTATAATATACCTAGGATCAATTCTACTATCAGTTACAGATACCAAATAATTTTAAAAGTGCAAGGATCAGATACCTAACCATTTTCTCGCCATCGCTACATCGGTGTCGTAGATAACAGTTTTTCACGAGAAACACTTAAATAATGTATTGAGATCATAAAAATGTAAAACAAGATAGCGGAAAGTTAGTTTCTAGACAATCAAGACCTACTTCTTCTACGGAGATAATTTTAAATTTTAAAGAAAATCAAAGAAGTACAATGCATCGTGGACCAAAAACTATAATATACCTATGTATTCATACCATTAGCTTTTGAAACACTAGAACCATGGTGCATTGAGGCCAAAAATATTTTTGAATTCATTGGCAACAAATGAACATCACTGGCAGTTCAAAAGCAAAAATATATCTGAATTTTTAAAATATTTCTTACCTTCAATGTCAACTCATCCAAAAATTAAACACAAATAAACGAAGACGGATTAGAGAATCTCTCACGTTACACTACTACCGGTAAACTAATATCTTTATTAGTTATCTAATATCATTAAAGTAAAACTAATATCTTTATTTTAAAATATTTCTTACCTTCAATGTCAACTCATCCAAAAATTAGACACAAATAAACGAAGACGGATTAGAGAATCTCTCACGTTACACCTCTACCGGTAAACTGATATCTTGGAAATTCTTGAGAACTCTCTTCAACACTCTCGGCACAGAATTCTAACACGGACTGAACGAGACTGGGGCAAAGTTACTCGGGAACTGACTATATGACTTCCACTGGTACTCCGTAGATCTCGCCGAGCCAAGGCTATGCATAGGGGGGTTCCGTAGTCCCAGCCTGGTAGGGACATTATCATAATTGAGTAGGACGTACGTACATCTTGGATGAACCGATCCAATGCATAGAGGAACGATAAACTAAGATGGGTGCTTACTTAATATTAGGTGTTTCAATGCATACATTATACCTACATCCAGGGTACATGGACCAAATATTCGACAGAGGAGAAGGCGACAATTTTCGACACTTTTTTCCACCCTTGTAAAAATTTAAATACAAAGGCAAGCTATCTCTGTTCTGGTAGTCTGTCCCGGTAGCTCAGTGGTAAAGAAAGGCGGCGGCACTCTGTAAATCCAGAGATTCCAGAGGTCGTGGGTTCGAAACTCAGCCGGGACATGACAAGTTATCCTCCCATTTGGGATTTTTACCACATAATAATATGTCTTGGGCTTACTGCTGGAATAATGGGACTTAATAGTCTAATCGGGCAGTATAAATAAGGCGATATTATTATAGGGTCATGGATCAAATATTCGACAGTGGAGAAAGCGACCATAATTTTCGACACTTTTTTTCACCCTCGTAAAAATTTAAATACAAAGACAAGCTATCTCGGAGTTTATAGTATTCCTCTGTACCTTTCTTCTGAACAGGAGTAATACTGAAATGTCTCCGTGTAAAATTTTACGAGGGTTGAAAAAGAAGTGTCTTTCTTGAATGAGATCCAGTAGCCACCAGTTCCAGAAACACTCTCCACTGTCATAATCTCCAAATCTCCATTTCAACGGTCACACAAAGCACTCTGATTGGTTAATTTGAACGCAAAAACCAATGAGAGTACGTTGTGTGAGTGTTTGTGGAACAAGGTCCTGGTATCATGCAGTGTTGACTGTAAGAAGGGTTGACTCTTCCAAGGGTTGGGTGGAAGAGATTGCCATAGGCAATAACACCTTTAGTTAGTACATCTTTATATATTTTGTTATTAATTTTTTTTTGTTTATACTGTTCATAATTTTTATCATTACTTGTTTGTACCTATTTGTATAAATGTATATATTATGTCCTATATTAATAAAGTATTCAATAATATCTAATAATAAAAAGGGTTTTACAGGTAGGTCCACTTCCTGTTTACAGTACCCCAGGGACCCAGCTCCTGGGAATTCCCACCTCATGCTCATTAAGAGAGAACAATGCATGGTGAGTGACACATACATATACAAATATACATATATACAATGTACATAACTTTATCGCCGTCATTTGAGTTTTCCAATACCAAAAATTGCAATCATTAGCGTGAATTTTTTCCACTTCAATTTGCTGTAAATAAGATATGTATGTCGTCGTTATGCTTTTACTTCCGAGTTTAGTTAACGATCCAGGTACAGATGAGTAGCTGATGATCTGTACGTTTCTAGTCTGCAGGTCATAATAATAACTCCAATTGTTATAATCTCAAGAGTAATTTTTGAGATTCAGTATTTGTTCTTTTTTGCTCTGTCTTTAAAAAAATCCCCGTACCTATTTGGAAAAATATTCGGTGCATATTGAGACACAGGTGCCACCTCCTTTTTTTATCATGACAAAAGAGTGAAAATAATATAAAAGATCTCTAGAGAAAAAATCCAAGCCAATGAACCAGATAGATACATGGAACTTATTTTGTTTTATTTTTTACAGCCAGTGTTCTGATCAGGATTAATTTCATTAATCTAATTCGTATCTCTGAATCTCTTGTCAATTAAATTTGTTCCTGATTTTTGAAATTTGAATCTTTTACCATGTGTTTAAAAAAGTTTTTTCCAGGCCGTCAGGGAAACAAAAAACCCACCGCCACCCCCACCACCCAAATTCACCCCCGCCCAAATTTTAATTACCCACCTTTACAAAAAATGCACTTCCAAGTGAAGATGTAGAAGTAGATGTCGAAATTTGTTCTTGTTTAATCAAAATTTATCGTCTTTATGAAAAATAGCGAAATTCCAGTGCATTTGAGAAACATACAATTTTAACTACCTAGGTACCTATTTTAACGAACAAAATTGAAAAAATGAAATTTTCAAGTTTGAATTGAATTGAGAATTACAAACTCACAATATGATGCATATCTCAAAAATCTGAACACAAAAACACATGGATATTGTTGAGGCAAAATGTGAATTTACAAACCAGATGGACATGATATGGGAAATTGGTGGCTGAAAACGGATTTCAAACAACGGGAGCTGAAAGCTGAAACCGATGATATGTAATCCACTATGCAAGACTTGAAGGATCATCATCTATGTTATAAGAAAAGAAATGACTCAACAATGCTAGTAAAATATTTCTGTTTTCAAATTTACCTACACAATACATGATAATTGCTAAAATTGTCCGATGTTAAATAAACGTGTCTTCTTATTTTTGCTCTCTTTGCCCTAGGTTTAATATTTGATGGATTTAAAAAATAGCAACGAGAACATTAAGGTGAAAACTCAGGCCCACTCTGCAATGCAGACAGAGAACGTCAGAAAATGTTTCCCATTCAATTTGTCAAATTTTCTTGGTTTGTACAATAATTTCTTGGTTTGAAGGCTCGCGAGGAAGATATCCGCCACTGGGAAACGATAGTCGTCAATATTAAAACGAATATTTTACAGCTTTTAAATTTTTACCGCCGTGAAATTACAGCTTAGCATCAGAAATTAGAGAGAATTGGACATGGCCTGAATTTTTTCCACACCAATTCGATTTCAAATCAGACATGACGTTAAGCAAACATGTTGTTGTTAATATCACAGACCTTAGTAGCTTGATCGATAAGGCGGCGGACTTGTAACCTGGAGATCGGTGGTTCAAGTCCAGGTTTCAGCGTAGATCTAGTAAAGCGAGTATGAGTAGTTGTGATACAACGAAAGTGATTAACACATTAATATGATAACTTGTTATTAATATTGTTGTTTTTCTTGTAAGAGAATTAATTGCAAAGTACTTTTCTAGAGACACATGAACTCAAACATTCTTCTAATTAATACCAGCTAGGGCATCTAGTCAGCTAGGAGCCCTCTAATATATTTTTTCATCTACGTAAAATGCTGGGAACAATGCAGTGCCCCTGAAAGCTTACTTATCTCACTCAAGAGGTTGTTAGTGGAATATTAGATAATAGTAGGAATAAATACATAGGACGTGAGGGCGATGAATCGTACATAATAATAACAGAGTGGTACTGTTTGTTTAATAGATATTATGCCGTCATAATGCATCTCATGATTCAAATTATCTATCCCTTCTCATTAAGTGCTAATTCCAGGGATGTATTCACTGCTCCACATTTCATAGTAATGATAAATAATAGACCTTTAGTTGAAGGTTCTGAAAGCATTTTCTACCACCTAACCCTCAGAAAGCTCTTTTTATGTAGTCAACTATATGAGGAAATGCTTTATGCTTTGGGTTAGATTTGAACCAACAAGTCCCTACGCTACCTGAATCACCAGACTAAGACCTTGAACACTGCCAGTATGTCTATCAATGCTTGGTTTAACGGCTTTAACGGAACTAGAAAATAGATAAAATCGTAAATAGAAGGATGTATTTCATTTCACCCTTCATTAATAAGAGAAATGCGTATTTAAAATATAGAAACTTGTATTGAATAAATAAAGTCATTTTTCGACTGAAAACATTTTCTTGAGTATATATTTTTTTTTTTTTTTTTTGAAGATTCTACTGAAAATTCTAAAGGCGATAAATAAAAACATGGATTTTAAATAAAATTAAAAATATTTATTTTGAACAAGTCCTATAGAAGCGGGGGGGTGGGGGAACCATCATTTCTGCAAACTTGCAAACTGTCCAAACATTTCACCAATTCTCAAACGAAGTCCATCACACTTGCTGAATTTGAACCATTTTCTGATTTTGTCTGTCAAAGTACCATATTCACATTTTTATTTTGAATCTTTGTTCCATTTTCTGATTTTTAGTCAAAGACCCATATATTCACATTTTGATTTTGAATCTTTGTTCCATTTACTGATTTTTAGTCAAAGACCCATATTCACATTTTTATTTTGAATCTTTGTTCCATTTTCTGATTTTTTTGTCAAAGACCCATATTCACATTTTGATTTTGAATCTTTGTTCAATTTTCTGTTTTTTTTTTCAAAGACCCATATTCACATTTTGATTTTGAATCTTTGTTCAATTTTCTGATTTTTTGTCAAAGACCCATATTCACATTTTGATTTTGAATCTTTGTTCCATTTTCTGTTTTTTTGTCAAAGACCCATATTTACATTTTGATTTTGAATCTCTGTTCCATTTACTGATTTTTAGTCAAAGACCCATATTCACATTTTGATTTTGAATCTTTGTTCCATTTACTGATTTTTTGTCAAAGACCCATGTTCACATTTTGATTTTGAATCTTTGTTCCATTTTCTGATTTTTAGTCAAAGACCCATATTCACATTTTGATTTTGATTCTTTGTTCCATTTTCAGATTTTTAGTCAAAGTACCGTATTCACATTTTGATTTTGAATCTTTGTTCCATTTTCTGATTTTTAGCCAAAGACCCATATTCACATTTTGATTTTGAATCTTTGTTCCATTTACTGATTTTTTGTCAAAGACCCATATTCACATTTTGATTTTGAATCTTTGTTCCATTTTCTTATTATTTTGTCAAAGACCCATATTCACATTTTGATTTTGAATCTTTGTTCCATTTTCTGTTTTTTTGTCAAAGACCCATATTCACATTTTGATTTTGAATCTTTGTTCCATTTTCTGATTTTTAGTCAAAGACCCATATTCACATTTTGATTTTGATTCTTTGTTCCATTTTCAGATTTTTAGTCAAAGTACCGTATTCACATTTTGATTTTGAATCTTTGTTCAATTTTCTGATTTTTTGTCAAAGACCCATATTCACATTTTGATTTTGAATCTTTGTTCCATTTTCTGTTTTTTTGTCAAAGACCCATATTCACATTTTGATTTTGAATCTTTCGAGATATCTTCTCATTGCTTGTCGAAGAACCAAATACATATGGTTTCTTGATGTTGAATCGGTGTGCCATTTGCTGATGTTGAGCCAAAAAAACATATCACTATCTTTTTGCGTCAACAATTCGCCAGTCCTTATGAATCATACTAGTTGCTGTTCTAACCAAGAAACCTTCCCATTTTTCGTCAATGCTGCCTCATTGACTTGGACCTGCATCAAGCATGTCCCGAGACACTGCAAACAGGTGCTTGGACGTCTCGCGAATCTCCGCATACTTGGCCTTGACGATGTCAATCTGATCGTCCAATGCGGATGCCATGTCAATCCATGTCTCAATCAGCTCGCGGTCCTCGCAGTCTCGATCCTGCTGAGCGCGAATGTAGGACCAAATGCGTTCTTTTCGCCGCAGCATATCCTTGAGGACGTAGCGATACCAAATCCCATCCTTGCAGACCTGCACCATTTGCAGTTTCAGATCCTCTAATTGCTCGACCTGGCCAAACATGGTTGCGAGTCTCTCGTCCATTGTCTCATGCATGTCGGAGGCTCTGTCAACACGTGCATGCTTCTTGAACCAGGGCCATTTCATTTGAGCGTAGCGGTTGCGAATCCAACGAAACATGGTGATGTTTTTATTCTTAGGAGACGAATTTAGTTTTTTGCTATTGTAAAGAAATTTTAATCGAAATGACTTTTTCACAAAAATAATACTGGTTTAAAATTCCAAAAAGTATTCCAAACATTTGAGCCATCGTAATTAAAAGAAATTTATGTTTTGAAGCACTATCTATAAACTCACCTTTGAATCGATCATCATCCTTGTCCAAGAAAAACATTTTCTCACTCAGGCTGGGTGGAGGAGCCAGGCCTGTCCCAAACTGCCCCGCTCTCTCTTGACTTGTTCCAACTTGTCCCTCTTCCTTTCGCTTCTCTCTATCTTCTTCTTCGTCTTCTGTGTCACTGGAATAGTATTCGAATCTGGCCCTCACGGAAGCGAATAAAAATTGATTTACAAATACCCTAAAAAGCCCACTGAAATTGACCCTAGAAAGCCTACTAGCCAGCGTCGATGGCATGTTGAATACACCGGTTCCCTTCAGAACACCGAAGTTAAGCGACATCCAGCGAGGTTAAGACTTGGATGGGTGACCATTCAAATTCTAATTCTCGTGACGCTGGCTTTTCCCGGCCCCACTCAGGCTGGGTGAGGTCAATGTGAGTAGCAGGTTTGTGAGTTTCCTGCGAATGGAGGGTAAAACCCCCGTCGTGATATGACCATGGCAGTTGAAAGCGACGTTAAACCCCACTTTAAAAAAAAAAAAAAAAAAAAAAAAAGAAAGCCTACTGAATTTGCCTGATCGGCAAATAAGTGGTTTTTTTATGAAGTCATATTTACCTAGTTGGATTTTTCAGTCTACTAGTTGTCTAGTTTTCTTCTGAAAGCATTTTCTACCACCTAACCCTCAGAAAGCTATTTCTATGTAGTCAAATAAATGAGGAAAATTATGTTTTGGGTTGGATTTGAACGAACAGGTCCTACGCTACCTGAATCACCAGACTAAGACCTTAAACACTGCCAGTATGTCCAACAATGCTTGGTTTAACGGAGCTGGAAAATAGATAAAATAGTAAATAAAAGTACGTAACAAAGATATCTCACTGATGTCCATTCACAAAAAATAAAAATAGAACCTCTCCCGTCTGACCACTTCTTCAATGTACTTTTGCTCGTACATATTTTTGCCAGATACGTTTCCCATAGTCTCGCCTTTGTTGTTGCTGTTGTTGTAACCATATTTGATACAGCTGGAGAGGGGGAATGATGGTCTTCAGCCAACTCTACGAGTATTTCAAAGTTGGCTCGTCCTGGACCACATATTTATATGTGCGATCAACCATCGTGAGACAAGAAAAGAAAGAGAGGAAGTCCGAACATCAGATGGGAAGATGCAATAGTAAAATCAATTGGTCTAAAATGGACAAGGATGGCACAAGACAGAGAGAGATGGAAGAAGCATTGGGACCTGCAGCATTGGCGAGAAATCGACAACGCTTGAAATCACGGGTCCATCAAGGTATCAAGTTATTATGATTGCCAAGTAAACAAACTCAAACTCTTCAGATACTGAAAGAGCGACTCTTTAAATCCCATTTTAGTCCGGTTTAATGTGGCAGCACCCCCAAAACATTTTCCCACCGGCCGCGCCTGGTATTTAGGCGCGGCCGGTGTTCATTATTATTATTATTAATAATTTGGTACAGATCGTGTTCGGAGGATTGCATAAGGGGACATATTCTTTCGTGTCTACGACAATTCCTGCCTTACGGTACGGGCCTGAGTCCATTAGTAGTGCTAGTACTCCAATAGAATGACATAATTATTTAATCAAATGACATAATTTATACAAATGCGGAAAAACTGACGTATTGTTGTCTTCTTTGAGTGACCGGATAGGTATGACTTCATCGATTATTTCAAATTATTTGTTCAGTCTGTATCTATGATCACATGGGAGTGCTTGAGATTAGATTTACTATGGTTGTGTGAGTGTGTCTGAGAGAGAGAGAGAGAGAGAGAGAGAGAAGAGAGAGAGAGAGAGAGAGGGAAGGAGGGAGGGAGAGAGAGAGAGAGAGAGAGAGAAGAGTGAACAAAAAACGAAGTAAGAGAGAAAGAGAAGATGGAAATTAAAAGAAGAAGAGAACAAAGAATGGGAAGCCTCCATTAAAAGAAATAGAAAGCCTCACCTAAGTGTGGTTTCCCAATCCATTGTTCTTACCTCCATGCTAATAACTTACCTCGAAATGAAAAATCTGTTTTTCCAAGAAGAGTTTGACACAAAGGAATCACACACATAAATAATTATTTCTGTTGTCGGCTAGCACTCCTACAGGCAGTGGTATAGCACCTATTTTCTCATGTAGGAGAAACACAAGCTTATTTTTCATTTCATTTTTTACATGCATCCGAGTTTTGGTCCGAAGAATGGCCTTAGATTTATTTTTCCTAACTCTACACAATGAGGCATTGCCGTACATCGTTATGGGCCTGAATTCGGCGCCGTATTTCTTGTACAGTTTTTTTTTTTTAAACAGTTTTTCATATCGTATAGGAATTTCCGGTACATGGTCTGTCTAAACTTTGCAATCATTTTGGTAATGAATAATTATTAAACAAGTTTGCCGTCAATCACACGACTGATGTTATTTGTAGAATTTGTATAACCCGCCATGATAAAATTGCCCGCACTTTGGACTTAGATTATTGACCTCCACTTTGGGAGCCCCCCGCCCTAACGATTGAGCAACTGAGGACGGTATTTTCTGGTAATGGTTATCTCATGTTTTATGTTAGATAAAAATCATGTAGAAAATTCTAGTCCTTAAAAAAATAAGTATATACCTACAAGACCTATGTACTTATTATATTTTGCGAAGGGTAACATTAAAGTCACAAGAGACAGCTTTAGCTGGAACAAGGCGCGGCCGGTGCTAAGGAGCTGCGGAACTGCAGCACTCCCAGACGAAAAGGAGGGATTTTCTCAAGTCCTAGATCGTACACAGTGAAAAGCATCACACATTTCTAGAATAATTAATGCATTATTAATATGATTGGCAAGGTAAAAAAACTCTTTAGAGCTTTAGATACTGAAAGGGCTACTGGCAGCACCCCCAATTTTTTCCCACCGGCCGCGTCTGGTTGTGACTAATAATAATAATAGTAAATCTAATAAGGGCCAAGCATAAATAAAGCTATGAAGCTCAGAAACCTAGGTATCTACATACCATAAGTGAACGTACGACCAAAAAAAATTAATAAGATAAAGAAAACATACTTTTAAACTATGAATAGTTATTTTTTTTATATTGAAATTTATAACAAACTCAATTAACAATAAACTGTACATATTTTCGTCATCTTCACAGTGACTCACAATTCAAGGAACTATGATATTATAAGTTCTGGGAAATCATATTAAAAAGAAATCACAATGCCTAGACCTGGCTAAGAGAATAGAACCTGTCTATTAACCTCCAACTCGCGGGTTCGATTCCTGCTTAGAGAAAAAAAATAAAATCCGGTAAACAATTTATTCCCGGATTGACAAGCTATCTTCTCTTTTAGATCCACTGCTTGCTATCCATACAGAAATCCACTGCTTGTTTCCCCATGAGATATGAGTGGACTCAGTAACAAATAAGTATAGAGCCAAAAAAAAACCGACCACGCCAGGAATGGAACCCGGGCCCCTTTCGTACAAGCCGATTGCGCTTACCTACTTGGAAAAGGTGACTAAGGCAAATATATCATTAAAGAAAAAATGAGTGTTTCACAGCCTTTCTCAATTCGTAGCCATGTGGTCTATGTTGTACTATTGTAGTGTAGCTTGCCCATCAGGGCCATCCCGTAGTTTGCCTCCCCTCTGATGGGCAAGATGTGACACAATACTTCCCATCTAGGTGCTGAGTCAACACGAGCGCACTGGAAGGCATCCCTTGCATAAAACTATAACCAGCTGGACATTCTTGATTTGATAACTTTGTGAAGTTACAATGATGATGAGGAAATAACCTTAACTCTCCACTACCTTGTTAAGTGTTGAATTGTTCTGTCCTCATAACTATAACCAAGTTTTGAATACAATTACTTTTCGTTGGTTTCTAATATTAGAAATGAGAAGTATTGTTTGTGTTCGTTTTCGAAGAAAAAAAAAAATTTATTTTCTTTGCTCTAATTTCAAAAAAACTGTCGGCTCTAGGGTTTGGACTATTTGGACTATAATATTAGAAATGAGAAGTATTGTGTTCGTTTTTGTAAAAAAAAAAAACAAATATATTTATTTGCTCCAATTTCAAAAAAAATTGTTGGCTGTAGGGTTCGAACCCGCGTCCCCTCGGGTCCTAGGAGCGGCGCCGCTGCGTCTTCATCATCTTGGTGGTCTTCTTCCTGCGCCTCAGATGATGCGGGCCCGGGTTCGAGTTCTTGAGGTTGCGTCGGATTTTCGTCTTCAGCTTGAGAGCCAGCTCCCGTCTCTTCAGCTTGAAACTGTCACCACCGCTGAGGGGGAAGGTGCAGGGCTTGCGCTGCCAGAACTCCTGAGCCTCTGGAACATGGGAAATTAAATGGCATTAGGAACACCAGAAATGGAACAAGAACGTGTGGCCCTTTGGAACATCGGAAATGAAGTGACATTAGGAACACAAGAAATGGAACAAGAAAACCTGGCCCTTTGGAACATGGGAAGTGAAGTGACATTAGGAACACAAGAAATGGAACAAGAACACCTGAGCTTCTGGAACATGGGAAATGAAATGGCATTAGGAACAAAAGAAATGGAACAAGAAACCCTGGCCCTTTGGAACATGGGAAGCGAAGTGACTTTAGGAACAAGAAATCCTGAGCCTCTGGAACATGGAAAGCGAAGTGACATTAGGAACGCAAGAAATGGAGCAAGAACTCCTGGCCCTCTGGAACATGGAAAGTAAAGTGACATTAGGAACACGAGAAATGGAACAAGAACACCTGGCCTCTGGAACATGGGAGGTGAAGTGACATTAGGAACACAAGAAATGGAACAAGAACTCCTGAGCCTCTGGAACATGGGAAATGAAATGGCATTAGGAACACAAGAAAGGGAACAAGAACGCGTGGCCCTTTGGAACATGGGAAGCGAAGTGACATTAGGAACACAAGAAATGGAACAAGAATTCCTGGGCCTCTGGAACATGGGAAATAAAATGGTACTAGGAACACAAGAAATGGAACAAGAAAATCTGGCCCCCTGGAACATGGGAAGTAAAGTGACATTAGGAACACAAGAAAGGGAACAAGAAAACCTGGCCCTTTGGAACATGGGAAGTAAAGTGACATTAGGAACACAAGAAATGGAACAAGAACACCTGGCCCTCTGGAACATGGGAAGTAAAGTGACATTAGGAATACAAGAAATGGAACCTGTCTGAAATTCCGCTTTGACTAATTTTCATTTTTCATCCTAGATGGGGATTGTGACATATCAAATCCAATGATTTTGAGGTGCTGCTTACGAGTTTGGCACTGATTTTTAACTATCTGTTACCATTGAGTCACCAGTGGCGGAATTTGAAAGTCGTGTGATGTTTACACCAGTAATTTGATTTTGTAAAGTAATGGAGCTGGTGCTTAGGTGCTGCGTTATTCAGCAGTGAGAACCCACTCAAACTCGGAGATGCAATGACGTAGTTTCATTTCACCCTTAATAAGAGATATGCGTATTTAAATTCTAGAAACTTTGAATAAACATAATATTTTCTTGACTTTAAAATAAATATTGAAGATTCTACAGAAAATTCTAAAGGGGATAAATAAACACATGGATTTTAAGTAAAATTAAAAATATTTATTTTGAACAAGTCCTATAGTAGAGGGGGGTGGGGGAACCATCATTTCTGCAAACTTGCAAACTGTCCAAACATATCACACATTCTCAATCGAAGTCCATCAGTAAAAGACCCATATTCACATTTTGATTTCGAATCTTTGTTCCATTTTCTGATTTTTAGTCAAAGACCCATATTCACATTTTTATTTTGAATCTTTGTTCCATTTTCTTATTTTTAGTCAAAGACCCATATTTACATTTTTATTTTGAATCTTTGTTCCATTTTCTTATTTTTAGTCAAAGACCCATATTTACATTTTTATTTTGAATCTTTGTTCCATTTTCTGTTTTTTTGTCAAAGACCCATATTCACATTTTGATTTTGAATCTTTGTTCCATTTTCTGATTTTTAGTCAAAGACCCACCTATTCACATTTTGATTTTGAATCTTTGTTCCATTTACTGATTTTGAGTCAAAGACCCATATTCACATTTTGATTTTGAATCTTTGTTAGATTTTCTGATTTTTTTTTTTTTTTTTTGTGAAAGACCCATATTTACATTTTGATTTTGAATCTTTGTTCCATTTTCTAATTTTTTTGTGAAAGACCCATATTCACATTTTGATTTTGAATCTTTGTTACATTTTCTAATTTTTTTGTCAAAGACCCATATTCTCATTTTAATTTTGGATCTTTGTTCAATTTTCTGATTTTTTGTCAAAGACCCATATTCACATTTTGATTTTGAATCTTTGTTCCATTTTCTGATTCTTTTGTCAAAGACCCATATTCACATTTTGATTTTGAATCTTTGTTCCATTTTCTGATTTTTAGTCAAAGACCCATATTCACATTTTGATTTTGAATCTTTGTTCCATTTACTAATTTTTATTCACATTTTGATTTTGAATCTTTGTTCCAATTTCTGATTTTTTTTTTGTCAAAGACCTATATTCACATTTTGATTTTGAATCTTTGTTCCATTTTCTTATTTTTAGTCAAAGACCCATATTCACATTTTGATTTTGAATCTTTGTTCCAATTTCTGATTTTTTTGTCAAAGACCCATATTCACATTTTGATTTTGAATCTTTGTTCCGTTTTCTGATTTATAGTCAAAGACCCATATTCACATTTTGATTTTGAATCTTTGTTCTATTTTCTGATATTTTTGTCAAAGACCCATATTCACATTTTGATTTTGAATCTTTGTTCCATTTACTGATTTTTTTGTCAAAGACCCATATTCACATTTTCATTTTGAATCTTTTTTCCATGTTCTGTTTTTTTTTTTGTCAAAGACCCATATTCACATTTTGATTTTGAATCTTTTGAGATATTTTCTGATTGCTTGTCGAAGAACCAAAATAATATGGTTTCTTGATGTTGAATCGATGTGCCATTTGCTGATGTTGAGCCAAAAAACATATCAATAGCTTTTTTGCGTCATCAATTCGCCTGTCCTTATGAATCATACTTTTGCTGTTCTAACCAAGAAACCTTCCCATTTTTCGTCAATGCTGCCTCATTGACTTGGACCTGCATCAAGCATGTCCCGAGACACTGCAAACAGGTGCTTGGACGTCTGGAGAATCTCCGCATACTTGGCCTTGACGATGTCAATCTGATCGTCCAATGCGTATGCCATGTCAGTCCATGTCCAAATCAGCTCGCGGTCCTCGCAGTCTCGATCCTGCTGAGCGCGAATGTAGGACCAAGTGCGTTCTTTTCGCCGCAGCATATCCTTGAGGACGTAGCGATACCAAGTTGCATCCTTGCAGACCTGCGCCATTTGCAGTTTCAGATCCTCTAATTGCTCGACCTCGCCAAGCATGGTTGCGAGTCTCTCGTCCATTGTCTCATGCATGTCGGAGGCTCTGTCAACACGTGCATGTTTCTTGAACCACGGCCATTTCATCTGAGCGTAGCGGTTGCGAATCCAACGAAACATGGTGATGTTTTTATTCTTAGGAGACAAATTTAGTTTTTTGCTATTGTAAAGAAATTTTAATCGAAATGACTTTTTCACAAAAATAATACTGGTTTAAAATTCCAAAAAGTATTCCAAACATTTGAGCCATCATAATTAAAAGAAATTTATGTTTTGAAGCACTATCTATAAACTCACCTTTGAATCGATCATCATCCTTGTCCAAGAAAAACATTTTCTCACTCAGGCTGGGTGGAGGAGCCAGTCCTGTCCCAAACTGCCCCCGCTCTCTCTTGACTTGTCCCAACTTGTCCCTCTTCCTTTCGCTTCTCTCTATCTTCTTCTTCGTCTTCTGTGTCACTGGAATCGTATTCGAATCTGGCCCCCACGGATGCGAAAGGGTTTGAAGAAGATTTATGTGGCAGCACCCCCAAAACATTTTCCCACAGGCCGCGCCTGGTCTTTAGGCGGTGTTCATTATTATTATTATTATTAATTAATTTGGTACAGATCGTGTTCGGAGGATTGCATAAGGGGACAATGGGACATATTCTGTCGGGTCTACGACAATTTCTGCCTTACGGTACGGGCCTGAGTCCGCTAGTAGTGCTAGTACTCCAATAGAATGACATAATTATTCAATCAAATGACATAATTTATACAAATGCGGAAAAACTGACGTATTGTTGTCTTCTTTGAGTGACCGGATAGGTATGACTTCATCGATTATTTCAAATGTTGTTCAGTCTGTATCTATGATCACATGGGTGCTTGAGATTAGATTTACTATGTTGTGAAGGAGATGGGAGTGTGAGAGGAGGGAGAGGAGAGAGAGAGAGGAGAGAGTGAACAAAAAACGAAAGCAAGAGAGAAAGAGAAGATGGAAATTAAAAGAAGAAGAACAAAGAATAGGAAGCCTCCATTAAAAAAAAAGAAAAAGAATAGGCCTCATTAAGTTGGCCTCAACCATTGTTTCTTACCTCCATGCTAATAACTTACCTCGAAATGGAAAATCTGTTTTTCCAAGAAGAGTTTGACACAAAGGAATCACACACATAAATAATTATTCCTGTTGTCGGCTAGCACTCCTACAGGCAGTGGTATAGCGCCTATTTTCTCATGTAGGAGAAACACGAGCTTATTTTTTTTCATTTCATTTTTTGCATGCATCCGAGTTTTGGTGCGAAGAATTGCCTTAGATTTATTTTTCCTAACTCGACACAATGAGGCATTGCCGTACATCGTTGTAGGTCTGAATTCGGCACCACCGTATTGTACATTTTTTTTTTTCGAAATAGTTTTTCATATCGTATAGGAATTTCCGGTACATGATCTGTCTAAACTTTGCAATCATTTTGGTAATGAATAATTAAACAAGTTTGCCGTCAATCACATGACTGATGTTATTTGTAAAAATTGTAAAACCCGCCATGATGAAATTGTCCGCACTTTGGACTTTGATTATTGACCTCCACTTTGGGAGCCCCCCGCCCTAACGATTCAGCAACTGAGGACGGTAGTTTTTGGTAATGGTTATCTCATGTTTTATGTTAGATAAAAATCATGTAGAAAATTCTAGTCCTTAACACATCTCGTGCTAAAGGTATTTCTCGGTGTTTCGCCTGAAGCCTCTTAAAATCTTAAGTATTCAATATATTTCAATGATCTAAATTGCAAAAAAATCCCCATAGGCCCCAGAGTTTAAACAACATACTAAAATCTATTGTAGTGTCAGTTGGAAGAGCCTGACACTGATTAAAAGTGAGCAACAACGTGTCAGGCTTTTTCAACTAACAGTCACTTTTTTGGAAAACTGGCTGTCAGGCGTTTTTAACTGACGTGGCACGAGATGTGTAAAAAAGATAAGTATATACCTACAAGACCTATGTACTTATTATACTTCGCGAAGGATAACACTATATTCACAAGAGACGGCTTTAGTTGGGACCAGGTGCGGCCGGTACTAAGGAGCTGCGGAACTGCAGCACCCCCAGACGAAAAGGAGGGGATTTTCTCAAGTCCTATCTAGTACAGTAGTACACAGTGAAAAACATCACACATTTCTAGAATAATTAATGCATAATATTAATATGATTGACATGGTAAAAAAAACTTGACCATGGCAGTTGAAAGCGACGTTAAACCCCACTTAAAAAAAAAAAAAAACTCTTTAGAGCTTTAGATACTGAAAGGGCCACTGGCAGCACCCCCAATTTTTTTCCCACCGGCCGCGCCTGGTTGTGACTAATAATAATAATAGTAAATCTAATAAGGGCCAAGCATAAATAAAGCTATTAAGTCCAGAAACCTAGGTATCTACATAGGTGAACATACGACGAAAAAAAATTAAAAGATAAACGAAAACATACTTTTAAACTATGAATAGTTATTTTCTTCATATTGAAATTTATAACAAACTCATCAATTAACAATAAACTGTACATATTTTTGTCATTTTCACAGTGACTCACAATTCAAGGAACTATGATATTATGATAAGTTCTGAGAAATCATATTAAAAAGGAATTAAATATTTCACAATGCCTAGACCTACCAAGCTGGCTAGGAGAATAGAACCTGTCTATTAACCTCCAACTCGCGGGTTCGATTCCTGCTTAGAGACAAAAATAAAATCCGGAGTGTAAACAATTTATTTCCGGATTGACAGGCTATCTCCTATCTTCTCTTTTAGATCCACTGCTTGCTATCCATACAGAAAGCTACTGTCTATTTCCTCATGAGTGGACCCAGTAACAAATAAGTACAGAGCCAAAAAAAAAACCGACCACGCCAGGAATCGAACACGGGCCCCATTGGTACAAGCCGATTGCGCTACCTACTTGGAAAAGGTGACTAAGGCAAAATATCATTAAAGAAAAAATGAGTGTTTCACAGCCTTTCTCAATTCGTAGCCACGAAGCAACTGCTAGTGTAGCTTTCCCATTCCGTAGTAATAGGCAATAATTAACACAATACTTCCCATTTAGGTGCTGGGTCAACAGGAGCGCACTGGAAGGTATCCCTTGCATACAACTATAACCAGCTGGACAATCTGGACATTGATGATTTGATAACTTCGTGAAGTTACATGATGATGAGGAAATAACCTTTACTCTCCACTACCTTGTGAAGTGTTGAATTGTTCTTTCCTCATAATTATAACCAAGTTTTCAATACAATTATTTTCGTTGGTTTCCAATATTAGAAATGAGAAGTATTGTGTTCGTTTTTGTAAAAAAAAAAAAAAAAAATATATTTCTTTGCTCAGATTTCAAAAAAATTGTCGGCTCTAGGGTTAGAACCCGCGTCGCCTCAGCTCCTAGGAGCGGCGCCGCTGCGTCTTCATCATCTTGGTGGTCTTCTTCCTGCGCCTCAGATGATGTGGGCCCGGGTTCGAGTTCTTGAGGTTGCGTCGGATTTTCGTCTTCAGCTTGAGAGCCAGCTCCCGTCTCTTCAGCTTGAAACTGTCACCACCGCTGAGGGGGAAGGTGCAGGGCTTGCGCTGCCAGAACTCCTGAGCCTCTGGAACATGGGAAATGAAATGGCGGCATTAGGA
The DNA here is from genome assembly GCA_024516035.1 of Bactericera cockerelli. NCBI lineage: Eukaryota > Metazoa > Arthropoda > Insecta > Hemiptera > Triozidae > Bactericera > Bactericera cockerelli. Next base: position 16,888,955 of record CM044964.1, on the reverse strand, counting down.
ACACCAGAAATGGAACAAGAACGCGTGGCCCTTTGGAACATCGGAAATGAAATGGCATTAGGAACACAAGAAATAGAGCAATAACTCCTGAGCCTCTGGAACATGGAAAGTGAAGTGACATTAGGAACACAAGAAATGGAACAAGAAAACCTGGCCCTTTGGAACATGGAAAGTGAAGTGACATTAGGAACACAAGAAATGGAACAAGAACACCTGAGCCTCTGGAACATGGGAAATGAAATGGCATTAGGAACAAAAGAAATGGAACAAGAAACCCTGGCCCTTTGGAACATGGGAAGCGAAGTGACTTTAGGAACAAGAAATAGTGAGCCTCTGGAACATGGAAAGCGAAGTGACATTAGGAACGCAAGAAATGGAGCAAGAACTCCTGGCCCTCTGGAACATGGAAAGTAAAGTGACATTAGGAACACGAGAAATGGAACAAGAACACCTGGCCCTCTGGAACATGGGAGGTGAAGTGACATTAGGAACACAAGAAATGGAACAAGAACTCCTGAGCCTCTGGAACATGGGAAATGAAATGGCATTAGGAACACAAGAAAGGGAACAAGAACGCGTGGCCCTTTGGAACATGGGAAGCGAAGTGACATTAGGAACACAAGAAATGGAACAAGAATTCCTGGGCCTCTGGAACATGGGAAATAAAATGGCACTAGGAACACAAGAAATGGAACAAGAAAATCTGGCCCTCTGGAACATGGGAAGTAAAGTGACATTAGGAACACAAGAAAGGGAACAAGAAAACCTGGCCCTTTGGAACATGGGAAGTAAAGTGACATTAGGAACACAAGAAATGGAACAAGAACACCTGGCCCTCTGGAACATGGGAAGTAAAGTGACATTAGGAATACAAGAAATGGAACCTGTCTGAAATTCCGCTTTGACTAATTTCATTTTTCATCCTAGATGGGGATTGTGACATATCAAATCCAATGATTTTGAGGTGCTGCTTACGAGTTTGGCACTGATTTTTAACTATCTGTTACCGTTGAGTCACCAGTGGCGGAATTTGAAAGTCGTGTGATGTTTACACCAGTAATTTGATTTTGTAAAGTAATGGAGCTGGTGCTTAGGTGCTGCGTTATTCAGCAGTGAGAACCCACTCAAACTCGGAGATGCAATGACGTAGTTTCATTTCACCCTTAATAAGAGATATGCGTATTTAAATTCTAGAAACTTTGAATAAACAAAGTCATTTGTCGACTGAAAATATTTTCTTGACTTTAAAATAAATATTGAAGATTCTACAGAAAATTCTAAAGGGGATAAATAAACACATGGATTTTAAGTAAAATTAAAAATATTTATTTTGAACAAGTCCTATAGTAGAGGGGGGTGGGGGAACCATCATTTCTGCAAACTTGCAAACTGTCCAAACATATCACACATTCTCAATCGAAGTCCATCAGTAAAAGACCCATATTCACATTTTGATTTCGAATCTTTGTTCCATTTTCTGATTTTTAGTCAAAGACCCACCTATTCACATTTTGATTTTGAATCTTTGTTCCATTTACTGATTTTTAGTCAAAGACCCATATTCACATTTTGATTTTGAATCTTTGTTCCATTTTCTGATTTTTTTTTTTTTTTTTTGTCAAAGACCCATATTTACATTTTGATTTTGAATCTTTGTTCCATTTTCTTATTTTTAGTCAAAGACCCATATTTACATTTTTATTTTGAATCTTTGTTCCATTTTCTTATTTTTAGTCAAAGACCCATATTTACATTTTTATTTTGAATCTTTGTTCCATTTTCTGTTTTTTTGTCAAAGACCCATATTCACATTTTGATTTTGAATCTTTGTTCCATTTTCTGATTTTTAGTCAAAGACCCACCTATTCACATTTTGATTTTGAATCTTTGTTCCATTTACTGATTTTTAGTCAAAGACCCATATTCACATTTTTATTTTGAATCTTTGTTCCATTTTCTTATTTTTAGTCAAAGACCCATATTTACATTTTTATTTTGAATCTTTGTTCCATTTTCTTATTTTTAGTCAAAGACCCATATTTACATTTTTATTTTGAATCTTTGTTCCATTTTCTGTTTTTTTGTCAAAGACCCATATTCACATTTTGATTTTGAATCTTTGTTCCATTTTCTGATTTTTAGTCAAAGACCCACCTATTCACATTTTGATTTTGAATCTTTGTTCCATTTACTGATTTTTAGTCAAAGACCCATATTCACATTTTGATTTTGAATCTTTGTTCCATTTTCTGATTTTTTTTTTTTTTTTTGTCAAAGACCCATATTTACATTTTGATTTTGAATCTTTGTTCCATTTTCTAATTTTTTTGTGAAAGACCCATATTCACATTTTGATTTTGAATCTTTGTTACATTTTCTAATTTTTTTGTCAAAGACCCATATTCTCATTTTAATTTTGGATCTTTGTTCAATTTTCTGATTTTTTGTCAAAGACCCATATTCACATTTTGATTTTGAATCTTTGTTCCATTTTCTGATTCTTTTGTCAAAGACCCATATTCACATTTTGATTTTGAATCTTTGTTCCATTTTCTGATTTTTAGTCAAAGACCCATATTCACATTTTGATTTTGAATCTTTGTTCCATTTTCTGATTTTTAGTCAAAGACCCATATTCACATTTTGATTTTGAATCTTTGTTCCATTTACTAATTTTTATTCACATTTTGATTTTGAATCTTTGTTCCAATTTCTGATTTTTTTTTTGTCAAAGACCTATATTCACATTTTGATTTTGAATCTTTGTTCCATTTTCTTATTTTTAGTCAAAGACCCATATTCACATTTTGATTTTGAATCTTTGTTCCAATTTCTGATTTTTTTTTTGTCAAAGACCTATATTCACATTTTGATTTTGAATCTTTGTTCCATTTTCTTATTTTTAGTCAAAGACCCATATTCACATTTTGATTTTGAATCTTTGTTCCAATTTCTGATTTTTTTGTCAAAGACCCATATTCACATTTTGATTTTGAATCTTTGTTCCGTTTTCTGATTTATAGTCAAAGACCCATATTCACATTTTGATTTTGAATCTTTGTTCTATTTTCTGATATTTTTGTCAAAGACCCATATTCACATTTTGATTTTGAATCTTTGTTCCATTTACTGATTTTTTTGTCAAAGACCCATATTCACATTTTGATTTTGAATCTTTGTTCCGTTTTCTGATTTATAGTCAAAGACCCATATTCACATTTTGATTTTGAATCTTTGTTCTATTTTCTGATATTTTTGTCAAAGACCCATATTCACATTTTGATTTTGAATCTTTGTTCCATTTACTGATTTTTTTGTCAAAGACCCATATTCACATTTTCATTTTGAATCTTTTTTCCATGTTCTGTTTTTTTTTTTTTTGTCAAAGACCCATATTCACATTTTGATTTTGAATCTTTTGAGATATTTTCTGATTGCTTGTCGAAGAACCAAAATAATATGGTTTCTTGATGTTGAATCGATGTGCCATTTGCTGATGTTGAGCCAAAAAACATATCAATAGCTTTTTTGCGTCATCAATTCGCCTGTCCTTATGAATCATACTTTTGCTGTTCTAACCAAGAAACCTTCCCATTTTTCGTCAATGCTGCCTCATTGACTTGGACCTGCATCAAGCATGTCCCGAGACACTGCAAACAGATACTTGGACGTCTGGAGAATCTCCGCATACTTGGCCTTGACGATGTCAATCTGATCGTCCAATGCGGATGCCATGTCAATCCATGTCTCAATCAGCTCGCGGTCCTCGCAGTCTCGATCCTGCTGAGCGCGAATGTAGGACCAAGTGCGTTCTTTTCGCCGCAGCATATCCTTGAGGACGTAGCGATACCAAGTCGCATCCTTGCAGACCTGCGCCATTTGCAGTTTCAGATCCTCTAATTGCTCGACCTCGCCAAGCATGGTTGCGAGTCTCTCGTCCATTGTCTCATGCATGTCGGAGGCTCTGTCAACACGTGCATGTTTCTTGAACCACGGCCATTTCATTTGAGCGTAGCGGTTGCGAATCCAACGAAACATGGTGATGTTTTTATTCTTAGGAGACGAATTTAGTTTTTTGCTATTGTAAAGAAATTTTAATCGAAATGACTTTTTCACAAAAATAATACTGGTTTAAAATTCCAAAAAGTATTCCAAACATTTGAGCCATCATAATTAAAAGAAATTTATGTTCTGAAGCACTATCTATAAACTCACCTTTGAATCGATCATCATCCTTGTCCAAGAAAAACATTTTCTCACTCAGGCTGGGTGGAGGAGCCAGGCCTGTCCCAAACTGCCCCGCTCTCTCTTGACTTGTTCCAACTTGTCCCTCTTCCTTTCGCTTCTCTCTATCTTCTTCTTCGTCTTCTGTGTCACTGGAATCGTATTCGAATCTGGCCCCCACGGATGCGAAAGGGTTGGAAGATTTCCCGAGTGGCTCTGTTCTGTACTCGTCGCCCGAGTGGGGTAACTTGGATTTGATTGGGTTGGGGAAGTTTTCTGAGTGTGTGTCATTATCGCTGTTGGTATCTGAAATAAGAATGATTTATTTTTTGTTGGGGATACTATTTTATTAATAGACAGTGTGACATAAAACGATTCATATCAAGGAAATGAGGTTCTATTATGGAAATGGTAGCAAAAAGGGAAAGGGACTTTTTGTGAGTCTCACGCTCATGTCACTCCAGAATATCAGTTGTAATGGAAGAAAATGTTTACAAATGTCTGATTCTATTGCAAAAATACCTGTAAAATCCATTACCGCCATCAAAACCACGCAAAATTCATACGATTTTGAGCCGCCGAATTATTTACGAGATTTAATAGCGAGTTGTATGGCGCCCGACCTGATCGGGTTTTTTTTTTTTTTTTTTTTTTTTTTAAGTGGGGTTTAACGTCGCTTTCAACTGCCATGGTCATATCACGACGGGGGTTTTACCCTCCATTCGCAGGAAACTCACAAACCTGCTACCCACATTGACCTCACCCAGCCTGAGTGGGGCCGGGAAAAGCCAGCGTCACGAGAATTAGAATTTGAATGGTCACCCATCCAAGTCTTAACCTCGCTGGATGTCGCTTAACTTCGGTGTTCTGAAGGGAACCGGTGTATTCAACATACCATCGACGCTGGCTTGATCAGTTTTAAGAGCGGGAATAGTGACTAGAGTTATAAAATTTCAAATTTCTAATGTCTGCTGTAAAATTCTACAAGATTCCTAGGCTCACCGCGACCTTTAGATTTACAGAGTGCCGCCTTTACCACTGAGCTACCGGGACAGACTTTGCACAACAGATATTGTAAGCTACCGGGACAGACTTTGCACAACTGATATTCTGCTTTAACACTTTGAGCCTATTTCACAAAGGACATGAGTACCATATATGACCCTCACCCGAAATTTGACTGTAGACATGAGTACTCTATATGGTATTCACGACCTTCCTTTACTTTGAAGACATGAGCACTCTCTATGGTATTCGTTTCTATGTGTTTTTCATAGGGAATAGGTTCTAGTGGTCCTTGGGAGCAATGTATGAGTGTTGGGCTCTGAAATTTGTGGTCCCTCGTGCTCACTCGCCGATCCCAGCTCTGGGACTCAAAGTGTTAAGAGGATTTTAAATGAAGATGTGTAAAATGAAATAAATTCTTCCCTTCCTTCTTTCCTCTCTACGCACCTCTGTTGAGCATCTTGAGCAAGCTGAAAGGCTCGTCCAGCTCCGCTTTCTTCTCCTTGCTGGACGTGAAGTAAGCCTCGTCCATCTGGTAGAATGTCTCTCCCGACACCTCCGCGGGCTGGTCTCGTTGTCTTCTCTTCCGCTTGGGAGCGCTAGCGTCGCCCTTCACTTTCACCTGCAGGAGAGACTTGCAGTCGGGATTCAGGGGATCGAACCGGGGAACCGCGAGCAAACCGTTCCTGAGGTAGAGAAAATAAATCAATTAATAAATAACAATCACTGAGCGCGCGATTAGCTCAGTGGTTAAGCACTCGCTTGCCATGCGGAAGGTCTCGGGTTTGATCCCCCGCGCCGCCAAAAAATTGTATTCAAAATTTGGTTACAGTTGTTTGTAAGGGATACTTTCCTCTGCGCTCGTGTTGACTCAGTACCTAAATGGGAAATATTGTGTCACCTCTCGCTCATCAGAGAGGAGGCATACTACGGTATGGGCAGGCTACAACACAGACCACAAGCGTCTATAGTAGCTCCTGTTTCATAGCTACGAAATAAAAAAGGCTGTGAAACACTCATCTTTAAAAAAAAACCTGTAAAAGTAAAATCCAGCAGTCAACTCTTCTTATTTTTTTACTTAGCGGGGAGGAGCTCTACCATGCTCCTATCAATGGTTTGTTGAATGCATCAGTTCTTTTGGATTCATGGGTTGAACCCAATATGTATTTTCGTAGATTTTTATATGGCTGTATGGAATGGCCTTGCCAACCAATACCAAAAAATAATATGTCGTACAAAAATTAACACGAAAGTTTATAGACAACTGAAGACTTTTTTAGTGACATTTTTGGCATGAATAAATAATATTCTTTCTAATCCAGGCTCTCAGTTGGTACTTACTTGGTCTGGTGCTGCTTCACTTTGTAACCCAACACATTCTCTAGGATCAGCATCTGCTTCTCCTTCTCACTCTGTTCCTCAACAACCTCCATAGCTCTGTCCTCTACCTCATCCTCGGCAAACCTATCATCTAGATTGAACCGGGTGTCATTGTTGTAAGATGCTTGAAGCTCTAGAAGCTGTGAGTAGAATCAAAGGGGGATTTAAATTATCATCATGGTGAGGACATCAAGAAGTATTACCAATAGTCAATACATCAAGACGTACTGCCACCAGACCGTGAATAAATCTCCTAACATTTCCAACAGAGTACCTACAAGAAGGCAAATAGTTGACAAGGGTTCCGGAACCAAGTCAACAAAAGTCTGCTTATATTTCTAAAGCAACAGTGAAAAACCAAGGGGGTATCTAGGTGAAAAAACAAGGTCTTTGTGCATGAAGAACGCTTTTCTATCATCAACTCAGCAAGGCCTTGGAGACACTAGTCTCTAAAATAAACTAACAATATCATGTTCAATAAATACAACAAAAGTAAATAACTGCAATATTGTAAGATTAGGCTCTATCAAAGGAATTTTTGCAATGAAATTGTTCACTCTGTTTTTGCTAAGGTAATGGCATGACATGACTAAAGCCGGGATCCTGAGTGCAACATTTTGTCTCACAACGTTTTATGCTCTACTCTTCCTTTAGGATCAAATGAGATCCAACCCTACTGGCTTTGCAATGCTTGGCAACATTAATTTCCCAATTAAAATTTGAGACAAAATGTTGCACTCGGTGGGATCCCATGCTAAGTATCACGAATGTTGCTCTATCATCAATAACCAACTAAAATAAACCTCCTATAGGTGTTATTTAGTTGGCAAATAGTATAAATGGATTTTTCTGTCTCAAATGACCTAGAATCTAAATGTTAAGCAATATCGATAGATAATATAATAAATATATTTTACCTTCAATCCCTTCTCTCCTTCAAACTGTTTCTTTATCTTGAATTCCTCCTCTGAGTCCTCATCTTCACTCTCGCTCCCATCATCAAACAGACTTTTCCTATCTTTCTTTCCTCCGCCAGTCTCAACAGTATCACTCCTATTACGGTTTGGATCTCTCCCATCAGCTCTGCTTGTAGTTTGGACTAGGTTAAGTTGCTGTTTAGCATTTAAGTCTGGATGGTGTGTTGGTTTTGTTTGACTTTGGTCTTCATCGTCTGAATCTTGGCTGAAAAATATTTTCTTGTTCACACTACTTTGTGGGCCGTCCTGTTGAATGGTAATGAAATACAGATATTGGTTTTACAGAGAAATTTATAGTGTGTGTAACAATGTTTGTTCATCACAGATATACAGTGTACTGTTTGATATTATTCTGAACAATGATCTCTCAATTTAGAGTTCATTTCATTAACCACTTAGAATATGATTTTTTGTTTTACATCTCTTTTTTATGAGTGTTGAAGAATGTTTGAGCAGGGGTCTGGAAGATTCTTATAAAACTAAAGAGAGAACAAGGGCAATTTTATTGATTTACCGATTAGGGAAGGGGATTAATCTTGTACTCTAGGTACTGTTTCATAAGTTGAAAATTGACTAAAATTATTTATAGATTTTTAGCAGAAAATTGTAGGCTTGTTTTTTGATTCTCAGCCCAGTTATGTAATGGATGTTTTCTAATTTGAAATTTCAACCACATATTAAGTAATTGTACATGCTGATGAAGTGATGACAAGTCTCATGATACTTACAACATTGGCTAATGCTTGTTTGATTGCTTTCCTCTTGTCAGATATTTCCTTGATTCTCTCTTCCATAGCATTTCTTCTCTTGTTTTCAGCATCCACATGATTCTTGGCTTGGGGTTTGGCAGGTTTCACATTGGATAGAGTATTGGTTTCTGTAAGACAATTGGAAAAAAAATGATGCAGTTAAGAGTTAAATGTGTTTCTTTGTCTTATTATATCACAGTTTTAGTGTAATGCAGATTTTCAGGACGTTTTCTAATATCAAAAATATTCTATTATCTTATTTTTCTCATAGCATTCCTACTACCACATTCTTTTATCATTTCTTTAAAGATGATTTAGTAAAGCGAGTTAGAGTAGATATGACATCGCGAAAGTGATTAACACATGTATGATAACTTTAAAATAAAACTTTTTAATCACTCATTACTTTCTTTTTATTAGGAATAATTTTTCTATCATTATTGGAGCAAATATAAAGCCTTAAAAGTAAAATGAGATGCCTGTGAAACTTTGAATGCAAAAATTATAATTACCATTGTTCTGAAATTGGGTGGATCTAGGAAACTTTGATCCTTCATTAATTGCAGTAGATCTTATTTCAGAATTAGCTTCAGTATCAAAAGTTATTTTCTTGTTTTTGCTTTGAAACTTGGGAAATCCATTAGTATTCTGTTCTTTACTGTCAATTTTTGAAAAACTTGTTTTCTTGGTTTCTGGAAACCCTGAAGAGACTTTATTTCTGGTCTCAACTTTAGGAAATGTTGAAACTTTTACTTCAGAAAATATATCAGCTTCTTTTTTGGATTGCACCTGTGGTTGCCTTGTTTTGACAAACTTGACAAAATGCCCACTCCTGTTATGTTCAGGAAATGAAGATATTGATTTGCTTGAACTAGCAAGTTTAGCATCTTCATTAGCAGTCTCTGTGTTTGGTTTAGATTTGAAAGCTTCAAAAATTTCTTCACTACTGTCAGAGTTATTGTCATCTTCATCTTCTTCACTACTCTGCCACACAGAACTAAACTGTTCAAATTGTTTCATGACATCATTTGTTTGGTTTACAATTTTATTTAAATTTGATTCCTTGTCTTTTGAATCACTGTCAGAGCTATCAGTTTCTTGTTTACTAAGAACTTTGCTGTTCTGTTGGATATTACTATTCCCATATTGAGATTTATTTACTGCATATAAATTTGTTGTGTTGTCATCGAAATCACTTTCTGAGGTCTCACTATCTTCACTTTCATTTTTACTCGAAACTTTGCTGATTTCTTTATTGATAGTACCTTTCCCATCATGAGAATTTCTACCTTCAAACAATTTGCTTTTAGTTTCGAAGTTGGGGACTTTATCTTCAATGATGATGTTTTTATTTTTGGGATCCAGCCTTTCTTTTTCCAATCTGGAGAGAAAACTTTCCTTTGCAAAATCAACAGTGACTGGATGTCCATTCCAAGCATAGCCATCTGATAAGTCATAAATACCTGAAATGAGAATGGGTTTATCAGAAAATAATACTTCCTCTCTAGGTGCTTTTTCTTTTTGTTCAAAATCTAGAACTTTTTGTTACCAATGTTTTTTTGAGGATGTAGTACCTATGGAATGAGCACCTAAAACTGAGTAAATCAGCGTTGGTATTTTTATGGCCATGACATGAAAAGGAGATGAGAAAACCCAATTTCTTTATAATTCACAGAATAAATTAAAATTGATCAAGAAGGATGATGATGATGACAGTGCCATTTCCTGATCCTTAACTTGATGAAGGTCACTATATGAAGGTCGCAATATAGTAAAAATTGCTTTCTATTTTCATTTATTTCACACCCATGAGTGGATATAAAAATGTATGAAAAACAATGCCCTTCTTATTCTAAAGAAAAGTTGCACAAGACTTACACTTTTGTAACCCATTTTTTGAAGCTCCAATTGTAACAAATGCAAAACATGATGGTGGTTGTAGAAATTTTCTTTCCTTAAGTTTACTTTCAGTATTTGTCCATAGGGAGAGAATTTATCTTTCAAGCAATCTTCTTTTGTATCAGCAGGAAGATTTCCAACAAATAATCTTGTACTCTCCATATTAACACTGTAAAATGGAAAGGAAGAAAAGTCAAAGATGGACCCAGGCTGCTACAGTCAGCTGCATAGCCAGCAGGGTTTTGGGGAGAAAATATGCAAAAGAATCATAGAGACAAAACCCAGAAACACCAATGATCTATGTACAATTGTACAATCAGGAACATGTTGTTTGTCACAACTCTTTATAGGTGTTCACAGGATTTGTAGGCTCCCTGCCTGACTCAATTCAATGTCACATGATTTCTGATGAGCAGCTTAGAACTCTAAGTGAGCCGGGATTTTCTGTATTTTGCAGAGAGGTGTACCACTGTCTCAGGCTTAAGGTAAATGTGAAGTAGGCGGGGGTGATTTGTTCATGAGGAAGCCATAGGTAAAATGTGCAAGATCAAAATTTGGTCTTGTGATGGCCACTTTCTTCTAAATACAATCAAATCTGGATATAATAGAAAAATATTCAGTTCAAATTTTACCTCTCTGCAATGAAAAACCCTTTACAAGAGAACAAAAATCCAGCCCCTTGAGTTTGCTTATCTCCAGGTTTGACTAACATAGCTTTTTATTTTACAGCTGTAAAACTTCCTATAAACTTCAGGTTTTAAGGACAAAGTAGAGAGTTAATATTTCAAAATTGACTGTCAAATCTTGAGGGGTAGGTTAACAAGGGGTAGAATACCTTTGTCAATATAACTTACAATTGGTATAAGTATTTCAGTATTCCTGTAGAAGTCTAGAAGATAGGGATTCGAAGACACGTGAGATGTGGTAATCTTGAGTTAGTTGAGGGGTTTGATTTTTAGACCATCAGGAAACATAATTATGTAAATTCAAATAAAAAACCGAGAGGAGTAGCTTGTAAATTATTATTTATTTAATAAATAAAACTAGAATAGGTAATTTAATAAATAATATTTATTTATTATCAATTTGAGTTTGAGCATGACAGCGACACCAATTTTTGAAATTTCGCGCTCGCGAACAGATTTAAACCTCATCAACAGATTTCTATAAATAACTTGGAAATCTGTGTTGAAGAGCACAGATTACTGATAAGGACACGTGCGCGAAATTTTGAAATTTATGTTATCAAGGTCCTAAATATTTTTAAAGAATATTCTAGTGGTTGTTAGCTTAGGAAGAAGTGATTTTACTCTTTAACTATTTATCAGAAAATGCTACATTCTTTAGATAAATGTGCCCTTAACTTTATAAAACTAATTTTCACGCCATACATATTAAGTAAACCCATTTGATCGAGAGAGAACATCTGAAATCACCTATAGTTAAATAAGATCTTGTCAAAATGAGTAACAATCGAAGGAACAGAGGAACAGAGCTTGGGGTTTTGCTTCTGATATCTCACTTGATGAACAATAATGATTGGGTTCCCCCAGTTACTCTGGGGACTGTTATTCTGCAGGTAAGTCTGAAAACATTCATGTATCACACCCAATATAGTGCAAAAATCTCAAGTGGAATTAATAGTGCCATCCCATGCTTTAGCATCCGTGTGAGAAAGCCATTATTTCTCTTCTAATTGTTATCTTTTGGTCAATACTCTGGGTCCTTAAGATGGTTAGGTACTCAAATGTAAATGTTGATCTAATATTAATTTAAATCATATAATTTCTTCTTCAGTCTGGCTGGGGGGCTAAAAGCAGGATATAAGAACAATAGTTGGAGTTGGTCACTAAACTTGTGGACATATGAACTATGTCTACCTTAGCTTAAATGTATGGAGATTCTAGAATTTGGCATTGGGCCAAATTTTGAGTATTTTGTATGTCTGGAAATTTTCTTGAAAAATTACATCATCACAATATGTATGTTGTCTATAGGTACGTAATAAAATACTTTAATACCCATACTATGATTCATCACTATTTTCAGATTTTGATCTACATGAAAGTTCTCATCCTGCCATTTGCCGCCAAAGAATTCTGCATCAGTGGAGCAAACATCTTGTTCAAAAAAAAGTATTCACTCTTGATGACATCAGCTCTTGAACATGGAGATGACATGCATTTGTATTACAACATGACATCTTTCACAATTAAAGGAAGGTGAGAAAAAAATACACATAGGGTCAAGGGGGGTAATTACGAACGATTTTGAGCTACATTTTATAAACATATCTGTAACCCTGTGTTGCTTTTGTAAAATCCATGTCTTGTGATTTTTTTGGTATATAGACTTATTTAGCATTCTAATGGTGCATTATAAATAGTTTTGTGCATACTGTAGTATCTGTTTAGTGGTGTTCTTATTTGCCCCCGCCTGTTCGCATTTACCCCCGCCTGACGGGGGTAAATGCGAACACATTATACAATATTAAAAACGAACTTTTTAATGGCAATATGTGCTTTTTATGTACAAATAATACACCAAAATAGTACTTTGTGTCTTTAGCCACCTGTATGACAATATGCAAAGTTTATGGACACACAGGATAGTGGTTTGAATCCTAACCACAAAGGTAGTCAGCTCTTATCAAATAGGGTATCTCTATCTTGCAAATAATAGTAATAATAATAATTTCGTGTCCATGAGATAGGTAAAGATACCTAAATCACGGTGGTGAGAGGATTATATGGACGCCCAGATCCAATGTCTAGGCTCCTTTCATGTCCATTGATTCTATTTGGTTTTAACATCCTGACTTGAGGTAAACAGGACGGGGGTCACCCTCCATTCGCTGGGAATCGTACCAGCTACCCACATTAACCTCACCCAGCCTGAGTGGGGCCGGAATCGCCAGCCTCACATGTTCGGAGGGGACAGAATTTTCTGTGCGAAAAGTCTGCTCCAACCGGGAATTGAACTAAGGATCTTTGGACTACGGGCAGTAGTCACAACCGTTACGCCACGGAGGCTGGTAATTAAAGCATAATAATAGTAATAGTTAATTATGAGAGCTTTTAAAAGGTGTTTTATATATTTTTTAATTTTTTTTTTTTACAGATTTTGGTCTTATCAATAGTTTCTAGGTCGTTGTCAATCTCAGATTTGTCTTCTTCTACCTTCATTTCTTTCTTCTTTTTTGAAACTGTTCCCCCTATATTTCTTTTCGTTTTCTTCCTTTCTTTTGCTATGTTCAAGTACACAAATACCTTCATTGGGTCCAATAGATTAGGGTACTAATATCTTGGTACTTCTTATATACAACCTCCCATTATTTCAGGATTTTGAGCCTTACGTTTGGAATATTCTACTTTGGTTTGCGGAATCTCAAAACACTGCCGTTGCTCTTCTGACAGCCAGGTTGCCATTAAAAACATCTAATACGATAGCAGATATCATTTGTGCTTCTGTATACAAAGGAGGTGGTTTCTTCATCTTGTAGTTCCGGGGCATTCTGAGTGTTTTGATAAATACAAAAAAAGTTATAGGGTAAAACAAATACCCAAAATATGCGTTCGTAATTACCCCATAACAAAAAAATGCGGGGTAATTAAGAACACCCAAAAACTATAACTTAAAAAATGGTTAAAACAATTATTTTTGTAAAATAATAACCAAAAACATGCTTATCAATAATTAAAAGTAAAATAATGATAAAAATTCACGTAACACTTACCTAAAAAATTGTTTTAAAAAAATCAAAAACTTCAAAAATCAATTTTTTTGATAGATCTATTTTCACTAGCTTACTAACTACAACTGAAAATAAATACTATCGAAAACTCGTGTTCAACCTGTAAAAACAATTCAAAATAATAGTATTCAACCACCAGATTCGAAATATCTTATCCTGTTTAGGTACAATGACCACTGTTCGTAATTACCCCCTGTTCGTAAATACCCCCCTTGACCCTACATTATTTTATGGGTGACCAGTATGAATCATTGTTTTTAATGGGAGATTGATCACTAGGCAGCCACCAGAATCGGTTGTTAAGCAAGCTGAAGAGCCAGTTCAAACCCATATAATAGATTAGGTGGTAGAGAAAGTTACAAGCTTTAAACAATGCCTCCTTATGCACGACTTATTTCATTGATCATGTAAATATGTATCACATAATCTTGTTTGTCTTATGGAGTAAACCATAAATAATTATATAGGTAATAAAATACAATACATTACCCACATAGGTAATCCAAAATAATTAGTTCATAAACAATTTTCAATTATTTTTTTTGTTTGTTTTATAGATATTTGGAGAACAAATATGGACCAATCAACTTTGCACTCCTGCTAGTGAGTCTTATTGTTATGTCAAGTGCATGCTATGTGGCAACTGCTTACTGTCTCTACATTTACTTTGAGCATGAATATGCCCATCTCATTGAATGTGCTGTAGGATTTTCTGGTGAGTTATGAACAGTTGTAATTATAGTACCTTTGTTTTAGAATTAATTTTATTCAGAATAATTTGAGTCATAGTGGCATCACTTCTTTGATTTAGGTACACAAATAATATAAATAATTTGTGTTAATCACAACATTACTGTGACAGTTTTTTTTTTTGGTGGCATTGGTTGGCAAGGCCATTCCATACAGCCAACTGTGACAGTTACTCTAACCTCTAGTTACTTTGGTGCATGATTAGCTCAGTAGTAAAATACTCTCTTGCCATGCAGAAGAAAGTCCTGGGTTCGACGCATAGAGCCAACAAAAAAATAGTATTCAAAATTTTGTTATAGTTGTTGTTAAGGATACCTTCTGGTACATTTGTGTTGACCCAGCATATAAATGGGAAGTACATATAATTATTGTGTCTTCTCCTCTGGAAGTACTTCTCGTCCATCAGAGGGGAGGCATACTACAGGATAGGTAAGCTACAACACAAACCACAACTACAGTAGCTGCTCTTTCATGGCTACGAAATAGAAAAAAGACTTTGGAACATTCATCTTGAAGAAGAAGAAGAAAAAAAAACCTGTCTTACCAAAATTACTAACCACCAACCCAACCTCCACTACAAGTCTACAGTTTACCATAGCTCTCAATCAATAATAAATTACTGTAGTACCTAAAGTTGTTCTTTAAAACGTATGAGACGGGTCCTATTTTCTATAGTTTGTACGCTGGGACGGTTTCAAATTAGGGTATGTGTTCCAAATATGACAAAAAAAAATGGGACGAGCGAGTACAAAAATATATCAATAATAGCATTATCTGTGCCCACCGTTGGGTCACGTTACAAGGGAAATTGAAAAAAAAAAAAAACAAAAAAACATGACCCACGGTAGGCACGCCGTCTCATATGTGTTAAACAATTCCCACAGGTGTACTGTTTGCGCTGAAAGTGATCATCACTCGGGAGAAGCCAGGGGAGAGCCACTCCTTGCTGGGGTTCTCCCTGCCTGCCTGGGCGCGGCGTGGGCGGAGCTTATACTCATCTCCCTCATGGTGCCCAACGCCTCCTTCAAGGGGCACCTGGCGGGGATAGTGGCGGGGCTGGTGTACACAGACACCCCTGTGGGGTCCGTCCTGGATGGGGTGTTCTATTTGATCTCAGGTGAGTGCCTTTATAAAAAAAAAAAATAAAAAAAAGATAAGTGTACCCCGGAACCGCTTTCGCATTAATTCAGCGCTTTTTACCTTTACATCCATGCCATTCCGGAAACGGAAAATTTCGGTCAGATATTTCCGCTCCGGCCGGGATTCGAACCCGCAACCTCCGGGTCAGTAACCAATGTTCTTAACCACAGAGCCACGGAGGTCGGGTTAAATTTAATCGAAACCTGACGCCTGACAGACTCTCAAGTTGGAGTTTTCAACGAAACACAGCGCACTATCCTGTTTTATAATTGGGTCATTTTTTTAATTTTTTTTTTTTTTTTTTTTCTTGTCTTGCCATAAACTTTTTTTTATCTATTCATTTGAATTTACTGACATCTAAAAAAAAAAAAAAATGGATATATATTTATAGTGAAAATTCAAAAGTATAAAAAGAATAAAGGACATTATTTTTCACAACACAAGTACACTGAAATTAGATATGGTCTTTTTTTTTAATAAAAAAAGTATAAAAATATTAAAATGGATAGATATTTCAAAAGAAGAAACGTCTGTTTTTAGTGTTAAAGGATATTATTTTTCACGACACAAATACATTGAAATTAGATTTGGTCACTTTAAAAAGAAAATATTGAGAAAAAAAAAAATAAGAATCAAGAGTTTAGTACTTTCATTTAACCTTCTCTTATTCAAATGTAAAGAAACTTAACAAACCTTTTCCCAAACTTGATGAGAGTTCACTTATGCTTCAGTGGGTCCACTCTTCCACCTCTTTCTGTCTAGAATTTGCTCTTTCTTCCATATGAAATTATTCTATTGTTTCATTTATTTTTTTCCCACAGGAAGGAAAATGTATCACAACTTCCGTCGCAGCCTATTATTCGGACTACCGGGTGTTCCATTCTTCCAGTCATCATCCTCTTCCTCCTCTTCCTCATATAGAAGAACAGAGGATAGATACAGAAGAACGGAGGATAGATCCGGCAGACCACCACCCTATGGCTTTAGATTTGGGAATCAAAGGCAGGACGATGATTGGGGACATGATGATTGGGGATATGAGTATGATATGAGGTAACTTGCTTTAGTGACTTGAAAGCTGAGGATCATACACTCATATTATATTCCATGTCTAGGTACTCGGATTATCCTCAGTGGCTGAGGTGCAACCTCTGGGATTATAAATCAGGATTAAGAGAATTACAAGGTGAATTCAGAAGTATCTGGAGTTTTTGCCTTGTATTTTTATCCTATACATATAGGTTATAGGGAATATTTTTTTTTAAATTGTAAAAATGTAAATGTGTTCAAAAAAGAATTATTAAATAACACTTGTCTTTTAATGTACTTAGGACAAAATTGATACACGTTTTCTTGAAACTCATTCGTTCTCAAGTTTTTATTTTTAACAGTTAGGTGGACGGTAAATAGAGGACTCTTGGATAGAAATAAATGCCCTGTTTTGTTTATTAAAAAAATCCTAAATCAGTTTCTTTTCGATGTTGCTAATTTCCTCTGTTTGACACCACGCAGTTAACATTGCTTTATCTCTATTTCTTGTTCAACAGATCCGGAGTATCCTTCAGGCAGGACAGAGGGACAAGTCCACCTTATGGATTTGTCCTGCGGAATCTTATGCGACTTGCGGACAGGTGGCACTAGTAAGGACTTTCAATTGAAGAGATTAATGAAGACCTAGTCTATTAAATTAAATCAAATCTCTGTCGTGATAATTATAGGTATTATTATCATCATGAAATTAATTAGACTGACTGGTATCATAGGGTGCCACCATTGTAATTGATGGTAGTAAAAAATGCAGATATATTTAATGACGTCCTAAAAGTCATCTTGTTGTTGTTGTAGTTAGCTTGGCTACAGCTGGAGGGGGAATGATGGTCTCCAGCCAACTCTATTTCAAAATTGGCTCGTCCTGAACCACATATTTCTATGTGCGATCAACCATCGTGAGGACTTGAACATTTTCTTTATAATCCATTAAAACCTTAGGAAATTGCAAGCTAGCCCTGGCTTGTAAGGGTTGGTCTGGTCATTTCGCTTCTCGTGTTTACTCTTTTTATTTTCCCGAGACGAAAAAAAAATAAAATTATAAGGAAAATTTAAGAAATATGAACTGAAACTATATCTTGGATTATTTATCAGCCATCTTACAGGATTGCCAGATATCATTCATAGTCCCTATACTTTAAATTAGAAACATGTAAAGCTGGGATTCCCCTGAGTGCAACATTTTCTCTCGAATTTTAAATGGGAAGTGTTGCAAATCTTTGCGAAGTCAGTGGGGTTGGATCTCATTAGATCCTGAAGGAAGAGTGGAGCATGAAACATTGCGAGACAAAATGTTTCGCTCAGTAGGATCCCGGCTTAAGAGTATCACCAATTAGACACACGTCCCTAGTAAAACTTAATGTTCGGTGCTCACATACGCCTCGCTATTTAAAAACGTGTTAAAGTTTATTGTTCTTATAAATTAAGTTTCTTTTACTTTAGTTACTAATACGTATATTTTTTTTTATTTAAATATATTTTTCTATGTCTCATCAAGTTTATTTATTTCTATCCTCAATTATCTATGATCAATAAATTAAATATAACTTAATGGTAGAATCCATACTTGTGTGGGACGTGACCTGTGTGGATACGCTCGCTGCCTCGTACATACAGCGGACCTCACAAGAGGCTGGCGCAGCAGCAGAAGTTGCAAGTGATAAGAAGATGAAAAAATAAAGAAGCTCTAACACAACAGTACTGTTTCTATGGCTTGGCTGTCGAAACACTGGGACCATTTTCTCGGCAGTTCAAATCTTTGGTAGACGTGATTTCAGATATGTTGCAACGCACATGTGGTTATACCAGGGCCGGGGCATTCTTACCCCAACGACTGTCATTGGCAGTCGAGCGTGGAAATGCCTCGAGCCTGGAACGATGACATATTTGTTGTATGAAGATACAGTTAAAGAAGTGATTTAGTATAAAATACTTTAGCATTGTTTTCACGAAGTTGCATCGTGATTGGTTGGCTGTTGGATCTATGGTATACTCGTACAGAAAGCCAGACCAGAGATAGGTGTGCAGTGGTGCACTGCACTGTACATCCATAACTCCACCCTCACAACTGCCTGATTAGGACTAATGAGTCCAATTATTCCAGCAGTAAGCCAAAGACGTATCATTATGTGGTCAAAATCCCAGATAGGAGGATAACATAATTAAGTTATTGTTATGTCCCGGCTGGGTTTTGAACCCGCCACCTCTGGATTGCCAGATAGACAGACGCTTTGACCACTGAGCTACTGCCGGATAGACCTCTGTGAGAGATCTGAAATTTGTTGATAACTAATCGAGTAAAAAACTGTAGTAGCCATACAAATAGGACTATAAGGCAGAACTGACCGCTTTTTCAATTGATAAATAAAATGAGCAAGGTGCCACCATAAATCCGTTGCCATAAGACGCAGAAAATAATATAAACACAAAAAAATGTTTCATGTCTCAAAACTGTAGAGCTTGGACAAAATTTCTAGGTGCCAGTCTGTAGGCAATTTTTTTGCTGAAAATTAATCCCCCTAAAAAAAAGGAATACGGGTTTTTTGTTGCGTTTTTTGACATTTTGAATAGTTTTCGAGAAACCCAGGTCTAGGTGAGACTCTATGTAGGTACATTTTTAATATTTTTAAGCTTTTCCAGATAATCTACCAAAAATATTGATTTTGGTGTTTTAAAGGTCTAAAAAAATAAGGAATAAACCCCCAACCCGAATCCAAGGATATAATTTTGTCATAAAAGAAATTTGTGGAGCTTCCAGTCGCGGTATTCCGATCGCTCCAAAACAGGAGAAGGTATCCAAAAGTAAAACCTACCTTACAATAAATAGGTTTAATAATTAACTTAAGTTAATGTAATTAATTGCATATATTTAAAAACAATAAAATCTATGCTCAATTTTATTGACAATGTCCTCCTACTTCACTTCTACTGATAGTTCAGCTTTTGCCACTATGTATTTGTGTGGTACATTGCATAATTACACAACTATCAGGCGCGTATATAAAAATCCTGTGACTGACCAGAGAACTCACGCCGAGGGAGTTTTGTGTTTTGTTTATAAGTTTTGCCAATCAAATCAATCAATCCATCTTTAAATTAAACTTGAAATAAACTCTTGTATCTACATAATTTGGTAAGTTTTTACTATTATTATTTTCAAATTCTCATTGATTTTTGTTTTCTATTGAAACCATCGCATATTCATTATTTACCCCCACCTACTTACCAACTGTTAGTTGTCAGGCGGCGCATCATGTCTATTGATAACAGTCATAGCATTTTGTGTGATTAGTGATAAGAAATTTGTCCTCAGACAAATAATATTAAAGTACCAAGACAGGTATTATTAGAGAGCAGTTTTTCTGGTGTTTGTCCTCTTAACTATCACTTGTTTACTTAGTTATGTAACAAATCAAAACAGAATTTGCCAGAGTCTTTTATCACTGAGTTCATACTTTCTGTTTGATGTAGGAAGTTATAGTTTTATGGACATCAACCTTTAAACTGAATAGTAAGTAATGCATTATTCTTTGAACCTAGAACATTAAAGTTTTACTATTAAACCAGTTTGATAGTAACCAGAAATAATCATTGACTTGTAAGTAGTAAAAGCCTTGAAATAATATGGGTATGAAGGTACTTAGTTAGTTGTAGGTAGGTATTAGTTAGTTAGCAGTTGAGAGAGAAAGAGAACCATTGTAATACTAATAATACAAATACAAATAAATGAAATTTTTGTTAACTATTGTATTCTATTTAATCTTTTTTTTTAATAATCTATTTTCAGATAATCTACCTGCTTATACTGTAGTTTCTAATATTTACTCTCAAACTTTTAATTTTATTTATTTTGTGTTTAATGTGTCTTAAAGTATTAGGTCATTTCTAAATAATCAAATACTTGATTGGCCAGCGTCGATGGCATGTTGAATACACCGGTTCCCTTCAGAACACCAAAGTTAAGCGACAATCAGCGAGGTTAAGACTTGGATGGGTGACCATTCAAATTCTAATTCTTGTGTCGCTGGCTTTTCCCGGCCCCACTCAGGCTGGGTGAGGTCAATGTGAGTAGCAGGTTTGTGAGTTTCCTGCGAATGGAGGGTAAAACCCCCATCGTGATATGACCATGGCAGTTGAAAGCGACGTTAAACCCCACTTAAAAAAAAAAAATACTTGATTGATTTATTTCAGATATCATTTTGTAGTTTTCTGAGTCAATTTATCTCAGCATGTGTTCCATGTCAATCAAGAACCTGTTGTTGCCGCTATTTTTCTCATCCAGACTGACAATATCCCTGTCTTCACGTCACTTCTCCACTGGTCTACCTAGTAAAATGAGATTTGTTCAGTTCAAACCTTTGAATGGCAATGGACACAGTAAGTATTCTTAAGGAATAAGTACATCTAACCACCTATAAGTAAACAGCAAGGAGGTAGCTAGTAGATAAGAAAATTAACTGGTAAATTGAAAACACCTAGTAGACCCCTTGGTTCACAATTTTACTATTCAAAGGCTGAGCACACTTTCAAATAAGTACATGCAAGCTTTGAGTACATGCAATGGTTACATGGGCGTAGCCACAGGGGTGTCAAAAGCGGATAAGTCAAAAACAGGAGCCGCACCCCCAAATAAAGCTCGATAAACTTTATCTAGCAACAGTAAAGTTGCAATTATTATTATTTGCTACAGAGAGAGAGCCACAGGGGTGCAGGGGGGTGGGCAGCTGCCCCCCTACAAAATTTCAGGTAGTATGCAACACTAGGTATTATTGATTGATTTTCCTCATTACTGGCCCCCTGTTAGCCAAAATCAGTCAAACCTGGGTATAAGAGAAACCTGGATACAAAAGAGAAAACTCACGTCAAATTTACCTATCTATAGGGGATAATAATCTCTATAAGAAAAATCTGCATGTACAAGAAAATATTTCCAGTCCCTTGAGTTCTCTTATATCCAGGTTTGAGTTCTGAAACCGATGAGTTAGAATATATTTTTATTTATTTTTTTAACAAGTTTAGTTCTCAAAAAAATATAGGTACATAATATTATTCTTCATTATTTTGACCAACATTTTTTTTTTTTCCAGATCCACAAAGGCTGGGTGTGCAGTTAGAGAGAAATGGTGACATCATCAACTTGAGCACAGTGGATTCAAGCATGCCCAACAATTTGGTTCAGTTCCTGGAGGGAGGAGCAGAGCTGCTAGAGAAAGCTAAGAGGTAAAGAGACAAAAAATCAACTGATACTGCAGAACTTTTTTTTCTCATTATGTAGTTACATTTAGTTTCTCACCGTGATTCATTGCATGTCATAAAAGTAGTACAGTTAGCTCCAATAGGTATAGAGTCCCAGTATGGTTGAATCTGGATAAATTAGAATCCAAGAGACAGAGGAAAAAGTCTTTTATAAAGAGTTTTCTATTTTCATATGCAATAATTGTATGTCTTTAAATAAAATTCACATAAAATAAATACCCTCTTTAAAAGAGAAGGCCCTTCCAAGGACCCTAGATATGTTGTTTTGGGTACAACTGGAGGTCTCCAGCCAACTTTATTTCAATGTTGGCTTGTCCTAAACCACAAATTTAAAAGTGCAATCAAATTCTATTATAATCTAGATTTACTGTATCTCAATATAGTTGATTTATTTTCATTTAACTTCAGAATGGTGTCCGAGTGCAAGTCCATGGTAAAGCTGAGTGAGGTAGAGATCCTGTCACCTATCACCCGCCCGGACAAGATCCTCTGCATAGCTCTCAACTACAAGGACCACTGTGATGAGCAGAACAAAACCTACCCAGAGACACCATTTTTCTTCAACAAGTTCCCAAGCACCATTGTTGGGCCATTCAGTGATGTGATTTGTCCTTCCAATGTGACCAGGGTAAGTATAGTAGGGCGGTGATACTAATGTCCTGACTGATAATTCTGGTTGGAGGAGGGGGATGATACTAATGTCCACATTAAATCTAATGTGTATGAACCTCAATGATGATATGCACCACTATAATCTAAAAAAAGTTAGATGGATTAGAAAACCCTGGCAATTTGTCTTTGTCAATCATTGTACTTTTTCTATTGACTGTGTTTAAAATTTCAAGGTTCCTCACTTTCTAGGCATAGTTTGTTCATGATAACACAACCATAATATTATGTTAAGAATGAAGCAATCATTCTTTTACATTTTTTTTGCTGTTGCATTATGTCTCTAACATACAGGGTGTAAATGACATATTCAAATATCTCAAGAACTACTGACAATAGAAAAAAAATTCCAAGATCATTTTCATAGCTCTAAAGGGGAGACCTATACTTGAGATTAAAAAAAAAATAAGTAAAAGGAAAACCAATACTACTATTATCTTCAGCACCTAAAAATATACTGATTTGATATGCCGCACTCATGGTCTAAGATGAAAAAAATCTCACACTCCCTAAAGGGTGTTAAACTGGGTGTGTCAAAAATTACAATTAGGGTTTTTTTAACTGAAAATTTTGTGTAGATCTCAAAAATGTCAAAAAAAATGGAGGGTATTATTTAAAATTCCAATGTTGACTGTGAAATAACCTTGAAGGGGTCATTCTAAAACATTCTAGAGGTCACCATTCAGTGTCCCTTTTAGAGCTTACAAAAATGATCCTAGAATATTTTTTTTTCATTGACAGTAGTTCTTGAGATATTTGAATGTCTTGTTTATAAAGGCACATCCTGTATAGGTAATTGAAGATGGGTTATCAGTGTGAGCACATCTTCACTGTCTTATTCTAATGTATTTGATCCCCAGTATATGGACTGGGAGGTGGAGCTAGCTGTGGTTATTGGCAAGAAAACGAAAGCAGTGAAGCCTCACGAAGCTATGGACTCAGTGTTTGGCTACACAATAGCACAGGATATATCTGCCCGGGACTGGCAGAAACCAACAAGGAATGGAGGCCAGTGGTTGTTTGGTAAGTGGACACAGGAACTCAGGAATGGATATTTGGCAGTGTCTTTCATAGGCAACTTCAGTCTTCATAAATTATGGAAGACCAAAATATGTAGAGAAGATTCCTCTCATTTGATATGAAACATACGAGTATATAAATATCAGTATTTATTCATAAATAATATTACTATAGGATAGGAAAATCAAAGGTTTTGTGATTGTGTTTCACAAGTTTTGAAAGTGCACATGGAAACTATGAAATGGGGAATTTATGTACTAAATCTTATCAAACTCAAGTATCAGATTTCGTCAATTTTCAGAACAAACTTTAAAGAAAAAATCTGGTTCACTATTTTATTGAGTTCTAAATTAAAAAAAAAAACACAAAATCAAAACTTTATACATATGTGTTACAAATTTCTGTTAATTTCACTTGAGTAACACAAATGTATTGAAAATATTAACATTTAAGCTAATTTCTACAGCTTAAATGTTAATATTTTCAATGCAAGTCAGTTTAACACCAGCTCATTTTGACAAGCTACTGTTCTTAACACATTTGTTTGTTTGTTTTTTTTTTTTTTTTTTTTTTTTTTTCTTCAGCCAAAAGTCTGGACACATTCTGTCCTCTGGGCCCCTCAGTGGTGATGAAGGAATATCTTAGTGACCCGCATGACGTCACTCTTACCTGCAAGGTCAATGGACAGGTCAAGCAGAATGCCAGCTCCAGCAATATGCTGCACAAGATACCTGAGATTGTGTCCTACCTTTCCGAGTAAGTTCAGAAATTCACTAATGTGAAAAGTTATGGTTTTTTCTCCGAGTTAATTAATGACATGGTGTTCAAATGCTTCAGTTGATCAAATCAAATGCTTTATGTAGATAAAGGTTGGATGGAAGAGAACAACCCTGCCCTTTAGTTGGGACATTTTTATTTATTTATCTTTCATCTTTGCTGCATTTTCAAGTCTCTTATTTTTGTTTCTTTATCTTTTGTAAAAATTGTATACTATGTACCTATTTGTCCTGCTTATAAAGCTTATTAAAATAATAATAATACCACAAAAAATTGATTGTATAGAACATAAGTGGTAATCCAACTCTCCTACGATTCATGAGTTGAGTTTCTATCCAATCCACATGCTAATGATACCAAACAACTCCTGGATTAAAGGAACTTTCAGTGCAAAATTAATATGTAGATAAAATCAGATTCAGAAGCTCAAGTAAGAACTTACATATATTTCCCCATTTATAATAATACGCAAAATTCAAGTCCACAGAGGTATTACAAAATGTCTAATAATTTCGCCCTCAATCTAAGTAATAACTTATTATTTCCATTCCAGGATGATCACCCTTCTCCCGGGGGATGTGATTCTGACGGGCACCCCTGCAGGGGTGGGGGTGTTCAGGAAACCCATCGAGGCTCTCAAGGTAAGAGGTCTCCTTGTTCATTTGGGTTGGGTGGAAGAGAAAGCCACAGGCTTTAACCTCGCCCCTTGGTTCACTACATAACTATTCTGTTGTGTTTTTTTTTTCATGTTATATTTTGTTGAATGTATAGAAGTCACCGTGGCAGAGTGAGTTAGCGCGCTAGGCATTGCACGCACGGTGACCTGGGTTCGATTCCCAGCGGGGCAGGATTTTTTCTGCTCTGTTCTTGGGTGTTCGGGGTCCACTCATACCTCGTGAGGAAAAATGAGTAGCTGCTTTAATGTGAGCAGCGACCAGTGGCGGAATTATAGGCAAAAATAGGATATTGGGATATTAATGATATGGAAAAGTCCTATAATTCTGCGCTACCCACTACAATTGTGATATAATAACACAAAGAAACACATTTTTTTTTTTTTTTTTTTTTTTGTTGAATGTATCATGTAGTTGACCAATTGTGTTAAATAATAATAATAGGTAATAATATTAATACCTTCCACGCGGGCGGGTTGTCTATATATTTTTTTAGAGATGAGAATTGCAGCTGTTTCAGAGCCTTTTTTATTTCGTAGCCATGAAACTGCAGCTATGACAGAAGCTTGTGATCTTTGATGTAGCTTTCCTATTGCATAGAATCTCCCCTGTGATGGTTAAGAAGTGACACAGTATATTACATATAAACAACTGAAACAAAATTTTGAATACAATTTTTTTTTGTATTCAAAATTTTACAACCAAGCTAATCGTCTACACTAGTTTATGTCAGTCAAGATTATTATCATAATCCGAGTTCCTCGTAATATAAATGTTTTTGCTTTCTTCTCAGCCGGGAGACATATTGGAGAGTGAGATATCAATATAACTGTTTTTGCTTTCTTCTCAGCCGGGAGACATATTGGAGAGTGAGATATCAATATAAATGTTTTTGCTTTCTTCTCAGCCGGGAGACATATTGGAGAGTGAGATATCAATATAACTGTTTTTGCTTTCTTCTCAGCCGGGAGACATATTGGAGTGAGATATCAATATAAATGTTTTTGCTTT
Source organism: Bactericera cockerelli (assembly GCA_024516035.1). NCBI lineage: Eukaryota > Metazoa > Arthropoda > Insecta > Hemiptera > Triozidae > Bactericera > Bactericera cockerelli. The sequence continues at coordinate 16,862,623 of CM044964.1, read as the reverse complement.
CTTCTCAGCCGGGAGATATATTGGAGAGTGAGATATCAGGGATTGGCAAGATTCAGAACAAGATCGTGTGATTCTGCATCCAGCCCTGGTGTCGTGCAATGGTGATCTCATAATGGTTGTGGCTAGACTGAACACTGAAACCTGAGGGCTCGATAGTTGAGGCTAGAAAGGGTACGGTTCATATGATGTGATGAATTTATGTTACTAGCACATTCCTGTATTTTGTTCAACCTAGGACCATGTTAATTATAAATTTATCAAGCTAAGGTAGCTGAATTTGTAAGGGTGGTAGTGATTATTAGTCTTGGATTACTTCTCAGGGTTCAACAAGCATTTAGGTTCGTAAGCTTTAGTTTTATTAATCCGCAATATGTACAAGTAAACTTGTGGACTACTCTCTTACAGTTTGATAATAAATAAATAAATAAATAAATAAATAAATAAAATAAAATAAAATAGCCTTTATTGAAGAGTTAATCATTTAAAGAAATTTACAAACATAAGGGTTTCAAAATACACTAAAGTTATCTCTTTTCAGCCTAGGTGGCAAAATAGGTAGTAACAAAATAATAATCTAAGTTTATATAATTATCAAAATATTATAAACTACCTATTTTTCACTATACTCATATTTACAGTTTTAAATTCTGCTAGGCTGAAGGCCTCTAATGGGGCAGTGCCCATTAGGATTTGGACTTACATAACTTTAGAAGTCTTCTAAAGTTATACATGGCCAATTCTAATAAAAATATACATATGATGCAATAAGATTAATAATCTCACTTTTCTGTTTATACTGATTATACTGATCTAATTAACATTACAATTAATTAACATTACATCAATCTTTTACCTTTTTCCCTAACCTTCTTCCACAAATCTCTATTTTTTGCCACTTCTTTCCAGTTATCACCTTCTATTGTTTGAAACTCGGCTTCCCACTTTTTCTTGGGTCTTCCTCTTCTTCTTTTCCTATTTATTTTCCAAAATTGTATTTCCTTTGACCATCTCCCATCTTCTCTCCTAAGTACATGCCCTGTCCAATTACATTTTAGGGACCATATTCTGTGACCTATGTTTTCTAATCTTGTTTTTCCCCTCACCCAACTGTTTCTTTTCCTGTCTCTCAAAGTAATTCCTAACATTGACCTCTCCATTCTTCTTATTACTAAATTTAGTTTTGTTAAATATTCTTTTTTCAGCACCCATGTTTCACAAGCGTATAGCAAGGTTGGCAGCACACATGATTGAAAAAGTCTCGTTTTGAAAATAATTTTGACATTTTTACTTTTGAAGAAGTCTTTATATTTAATAAATGAACCCCAGGCTAATTTTATTCTCCTATGAATTTCAGGCCAATCATCTTGCTTTGAAATGAGGCTACCCAAATAAACAAACTCTTCAACTTCCTCAACCGTTTCTTGTTCTATCTTCATATTTACCCTAGTCCCTATGTTTGTTGTTAATAATTTTGTTTTTGACATGTTTACTGTTAACCCAACTTTTCTTCCTTCTACTATTAACCCCTTGAACATTTCTTCCAATTCTTTTAGATTTTCTGAGAACAGTACTATGTCATCAGCAAAGCGTAGATGGTGCAGCTTTTTATTATTGATTGTTATGCCCTTATTATCCCATTTAAGGTTTTTGAAAACTTTTTCTAATAGTGCATTAAAATACTTCGGAGAACCAGGGTCTCCCTGACGAACGCCTTTCTCAACGTTGATCAGCGTATCCTCTATTTCCATTTTATTCTCCTTGGAGAGTATCTGTAAGAGTTCTATATACTCCAATCCTATTCCCTGTTCTTGGAGGGCTTCAAAAACAGACCCGATGCTTACTGAGTCGAACGCTTTAAGGTAGTCAACAAATAGCAGGCATACTGGTGTTCCATATTCTTCCGCTTTTCTCAAAACCTCTTTAACTACAAGGATGTGGTCAATGGTTGAGTATCCACATCTAAACCCAGCTTGTTCGGGTGGTTGATTCTTATCTAAAATACATGTCAACCTACTTACAAGGATTTTTGAAAAAAGCTTATAAGTGACATTGAGCAAACTTATAGGTCTGTAATTATTTAAGTCACTTTTGTCACCTTTTTTGAAAAGCAAACAGACCTTGGATATACTCCATTCCTTGGGGACATTTTTATTTTCAAGACATAAATTAAATAGTTTTGATATAATTTTCAATATTTGAGATCCTCCATACTTTATCATTTCTACAATAATGTTGTCCCTACCTCCAGACCTTCCATTTTTCATTTTTGAAAGTATTTTTAAAACTTCAGATTCATTAATATTTTCAACTTGATTCTCACAGTCTACTTTATGTATTCTTTGTTCACTCTGGTATAATTCTGTGTAAAATTCTGCTATTCTCTTAACAATTAAATCTCTATCTCTCAGTATTTCCCCATTTTTTCCTTTTATGTTCAAAATTTCAGTTTTAAAAGTATTTAACTCTCCTTTTGCTCTTCTCAAACTAGAATTTGCCTCAACTGTCTTTTTCAAAAAGTTGTTATTGTAGATCTGTATATCTTCTTCCGCCTTTTTTCTAATCCTTTTGCACATTCCTGTATACTCTATTTTGTTCACATTTCCTAATCTTTTTATATTCCGTCTCTTCTTCAATAGTTTCAGTGTACCTTCAGATAATTTTCTATGCCAAGTTTTTCTCTTTCTTTTAAATTTTCCTGCAGTTTCAATTAATATATTGTTCATTATTTTATAATCTCTTTCTATATTTTTTGTTAACTCACATCTTTCTAAATTTGCTTCTAAGTCTTTTGAATATCTTTCTTGGTTCACTCTCAAGTTTTCTCCATCTAATTTCTTTATTTTGGCGAATTTCTTTTTTCTTAAGTCTTTCTTTGGTAGCAATATTTCTACTCTAATTGCCCTGTGGTCGCTTCCAATATTTGGCTTATCTAATACCTTGTAGTCAATTATTGAATTTTTTTCTTTTGTTAAAACAAAATCAATTTCATTCTTCACTTGCCAATTTGGACTGATCCAGGTCCATTTTTCTATTTTATTGAAGAAGCTATTTACCACAACCATTCCATTTTCACATGCAAATTCAAGCAGTCTCTCTCCCCTTGTGTTCCTGGCTCCATATCCAAAGTCACCCATCTCCCGTTCACCATATTTTCTATGTCCTACTTTACAGTTAAAATCACCAATCAAATAAGTTTTAGTATTTCTATTCTGCTTCTCGTTTATCATAATTTGTAAATGGTTATAAAAAAATTCAATTTCCTCCTCTGGGCTATCAGAAGTAGGCATATAGACTTGGATAATCCTCAGATAAATGCTTCCTAAACCCAATAGAACTTGGACTATACGATCAGTATTTGATTTAAACATTTTGATGTTGTTTTTCCACTTCTTATTGATTAAAAAGCCAGTTCCTCTTAAGCCTTGTCTTTCCCCTACATAATATAAGATATTTCCACTTTGCAAGTTTAAACATTCTTCTCCTATCCTTCTTACCTCAGCCAAGCCCAGTACATCCCAATCAACACCTTCTAGTTCTTCTTCTAATATTTGTAATCTGGCCTCAGTTCTTAAAGTTTGAATGTTATAGGATAAAATGAAAAAGTTACTTCGTTCTGAAAAAATTCTAATTTTTGCAGAGGTTTTATTTTTGTTTACAATTTTTAAATTTTTGCCGCTGTTGTTAATTCCTTTCCTTATTGTAGCCGAACAGATGTTTCCATTCAAAAATCTGTTGTTCGCTTCTTCTTCCTCCTTCTCGTTCCACTGCATTCGTTGCTAGGCCTCTTCGGTTCCTTTGTTCCCGGTCGTCTCAGAAGTATCTTGTTTGTCTGCTGCTCCCATTGTAGTGATAGTCGTTTCTGCCATTATTTGTGTGTTTTCTGCGGCTGCTTTCGAATGATTCTTCTTGGTGTAGAGTTTGTCAACTAGTTTTGCTATTTCGGGTCCTACTTCTGAACCCACAGTCCCAACCGAGCTTGACCGCGGTCTCTCCAAACTTTTACTAAAAAAACTATTGATTTTCCTTTGGTTCACAGCTTCTCGTGTCTGATTTTTAGGTCTTCCTCTAGGTTTGTCGGCCAGTATAGCGTCCGATGGAGATCTGCTTCTCTTCTTGTTGGTGGCTTGGTTAGTTTGACTGGAACTCATGCCCATTTCTATGTCTCCTTGATCATCGTTTTCTTCCTCCTTGTCATACTGCTCATCGTTAGTCCATAGTTCGCCTTCTACCCAGAGTTTGTCTCTCTTCATGTATGTTTGTTTCCCTTCATCTTTGAATTTCTTCATGATTTTTTTCAAAGCTTTTCTTTTCTCGACAATATCCTTACTGTAGTCTTCATCTAGGTATATTTTTGTATCCTTCAAATTTCTTCTATGACTTATTACTTCTAGTTTTTTCCTCATGGTGGTAAATTTTACTAGGAGAGGGCCGTCATCTCTATTTTTATCAAGCTTTAGAATACTATCTATATCTTCCTCTCTGCAGGTCACTCCGATCTTATCTCTGATCATGGTAAAAACTGCTACCTCTCTCTCTCTCCAGTCACTTAAAGTTCCAAGTCCATAAATTAATATATTTTTACGTTTTCTGTCTTCATTTGTTTGAACTTCCCATTTCTCGATTTTTTCTTCTAGTAGTACATTTTTACTTTCCAACTTAGATACATTGTCGTTGAGGTTTTTTGTTGCACCTTTCACTTTTTCTTCGATCTTGGAGTCCATGAACTCAACGATATCGGTTTTCAATTGTCCGAATACTTCGTTAAGTTTCGAAATTTCCGCTCCTAACGCTCCTCTTATTTCTGTCTGGATTGCGCTTTTGATCTCTGAAATTAATTCTGCATTCGTCATTTTAATGTAGCAAAATGCACCGGCGGGGTCTGAAGAGGTTTGAAAAAAAAATAATTCAAGCGTATTTTCCTTATCAGTTACAACTTTGTTCTTTGGTGTGAAGTTGGTAATAAACTTTCACTGAGGCATCACTTCTCCTCTTTTCGAATGATCATGGAATGGAAAAACATGGAAAAAATGATGATAACATTGATAACAAAATGACCGTTAATTTTTTGAGGTTATGAATTTCAGATTGTACACGAAATAAAAAACTTGATTTTTTGCACTAATACTATGTTCATTCTTACTTTTTCAACTTTGCACATATAAAGTAGTGGCACTTTTATTATTTAAACTCAACTTTTTATATCAAACTTATTGAAACATAGTAAAACACCCAAAAAAAAGTGGAATTTATCAAATCGCGAATTTGATAATAGGTACTATTATTTTCATTTATTTCATTAGTCTGTCCCGGTAGCTCAGTGGTAAAGGCGGCACTCTGTGAATCCAGAAGTCGCAGGTTCGAATCCCAGCCAGGTCATGAAAAGTTTTCCTCCCATTTGGGATTTTTTACCACTTAATAATACGTCTTGGGCTTACTGCTGGAATAATGGGACTTCGTAGTCCTAATCGGGCAGTATAAATAAGGCGATATTATTATTATTTATAGTAGTAGTTTAGTGAAAATTATGGTATTTTCTCATGATTCTTTAAGTTTCTTTTTGTAAGTAGTGTTTGTATTTTTGTCTAGTTCTGGGTAAATGTTGTAAAATAATATTGCAATCTTAAGAGTAATGTACTTTAGGAATAAAACCTTGCTTCTTGTGTGACAGAAATTATTTTATTTTTGTAATATAAATGTTTATTTTCCCAAAAAGAAAATCCAATGTCTTTTGTTTTTGTCTTTCAGTAATGTTAACTTTTAAATTTCTTCACAAGAAATCGGAAAGAGAGTGATATGTTTACAAAATACGGTCAGGAGGGTGTGACCACTTTTGGCCTTGTCCTTGGTAAATACGAGGTCTGTCCCGAAAGTTCGTATAAAAGTGTTCTGGCAACGCTGGAAGGCAAAGTGGGGAGGCAATTTGGGCTATTTCCCCTTCTACAACATCCAAACAATTCTCAGTGTGCGTTCGATCGCCTTACGATAAAAACTGGATCGTCCCGGTACCTGTGAAGTGACCCCTCTCTCTATCACTCGTCGGCATGGAACTCTCAGTCATTCAAGAACAGCGCGTCATCATCAAATTTCTCGTAAAACTCGGCAAGAATGGGCACGAAATTTTTAATGATCTCAACCAAGTTTATGGAGATGATGTTTTCAAGGAACCAACAGTCCACAAGTGGGTAAAAAGATTTCGTGAGGGCCGAGAAAGTCTCGAAGATGACCCTCGGTCAGGACGTCCTTCCACTTCCAGCACTTCTAACAATGTGGAAAGAATTCGATCCTGTGTCCTGCAGGACCGTCGTTTAACCGTCAGACAGGTGTCTGAAGAGCTTTCTTTGAGCAAAACAACTATTTGGCGCGAGAGGGGCGGTGGATCCTCCACCACGACAATGCCCCCGCTCACACCTCTCTCGTTGTGCGTGAGTTTCTGGCTGCCAATTCGATCATAGCGACTGAACACCCCCCTTATTCACCGGATTTGGCACCCTGTGACTTCTTTTTATTCCCAAAAACAAAATTGGTGCTTCGGGGGCGGCATTTGGGGGACGTTGAGGCCATTAAAGCAGCAACGACGAGTCAGCTGAAGAGACTTCAAACTGAGGACTTTCAAGGAGCCTTCAAACAGTGGAAACGGCGTTGGCAGAAGTGCATTGTGTCCCAGGGAGAGTACTTTGAAGGAGACAAAATTGAATTACCCGATTAATTGTAATATAAAATTTTTATTTCATTTTTATACGAACTTTCGGGACAGACCTCGTATATTTCAAGTCCCCAGAAATGTATTCAGTCGATCAATCTGATGATTTCTTGTAATGATAATTTCCATTCTAAATGGGAAACCAGGTCAGGGCCAAAACCTTGGAGGTAACTAAGTGCCAGGGGAGAGATAGAAGTTAATCAGACCTCTACATTCTTCTTTGGAACAGTCAGATGCTTGAAATGGAACTAAAATGATATATTATGTCAGAAAATATTCTTTTGGAAAATAGTCAGTTACTATACATTTTCTCTCAACAGTTAAGAAATCCTCAAGTTAACAACAATGACTTATTGTAGTCACAAGCAGTTGTAAGTTCAATAAGAATAACCAACTTTCAGCAAGGTAGGGTAAGTGACCTGTCTTTTCAAACCCTTAAGATGCTACTGCTGGTGCAACTTAGGTCAGATAATAGCACCTTTGCGAATGACCTTAAAAGTTAAAGTGCAAAAAAAAATCCTGGAGTCGAACCAAGTAAGATTCCTGTGTTAAAATCCTAGTTTTCGATGTAAAGTTGTAAACTTATGAAGCAGTTGTAGCAGCTGAATATTCTAGTCGTGAAGAAAGTTTTCCTAGGAGACATATATTATGTAGATGTGTAATGAAAAACAGGATTCAAAATAATTATGTAAAAACTTTTATGTTCTTTTATTTTTATTAATTTTTTAACTACAAAGAAATTTTAAAAATTACAATTACAATACTTAAAAAATATTTCTGTTTTAAATTTTACATTATTTAAATATAATTTATTATTTACTTTGTTTATAATAACATGAAGAAATTACACGGAATTGAATTTCATTTTCTGCATTTTCATACAAAGAAAAAATATATATAAATCATGTGAGGATATTTTATTCTTCAAATAATTTTCAAAGTTGATGATGAATATAACTGTGCCTGAGCCGAGCCCCCTACAGGTGAACCATTTTAATACGGATGTACATTTTATTGTTAAATATTTTATCTTCTTTGTACAATATTTTACACTTCATATTCAACAAGCGGAGAGTGGAATGAAGGGGGCTGCGAGAAGTTAACAATGCCCACAGAAGCAACATGAGTTCCTTGTTCCCCTTACAGATTGGATCCTCATTTAAACCACCATTTAAATATCTTGGACTAAAGTGTACAAAGCTGAAATAAATTATTTATACGCGGATTATGACACTTTGACTTATTTTTCAATAATTGCACGCATGTCATTCATTTTAAAAACAATGTTCAAGAAAAAAGAATCATATATAAATATTCAAATGGTGTTTAAAAGTAAAGCAAGAGAGAACTTTTTTAATTAAGTATTCAGCATTTCATTTGTTAAGACCTCATGTGAAATTAGCTTTCTGTTGCAAAGATGTTAGTTGAAATTGAGCTCAAATCTATGCACAAAATCTCGACCTCAAGATAATGCAAAGGTGTGTTAATTACTATTTATAGCAGAGAAAACTTGATCTAGAACAAAACAAAATAAATCTCAGTCAAAAATAATTAATATTGAGAAGTGAATTACTATTGTAAATCTAAAATGATAGTTAAAAAATTAACTGAGAAAAAACTAACTTACAAAAAATATACAAGGAAAAAATTGTCGAATTATAAAAAAATGAACCAACGAACTAAAAAAACTAGAAAATGAAACTTAAGCTTATAAAAGAAAAATGAATTATAATGAAATATTAATAATAAATTGAAGGTGAGAGGGGACCTCATGTTCCCAAGCTTTATTTGAGTAGCTTTCTATTCTTGTCAACAAACATTGGAATCAAAACACACTGGAACCCGTGACCCTCTGATTAACAAGCATGGGTAAGAAAGACCATCATTCAATCAATAGCACGTAAATATTTTACACATTACTACTGCAAAGTTTTATTTGACAGCTTTATAAAAAGACACTCAGTGAATTTTACACGTTTACTGTAAATATAATAAATTGTAGGCTGGCCAGTAAAAAAAAAAGACTAGCCTTTCAATAATCATGTGGGTAATAGTGCTGTGATAGATCATCACTTTCAAGGATGAACAAATTTTTTTACACAACCAGTGGGAATTTCTTACAATGTTGTGCAAAGAATAGCATTTATGATTGATAAAACAAACCTCATGACCTAAAAGAAAAAATAACTTAAAAGTAAATACAAAGAAAAAAAAATGTTTCAAACTAAAAACCTACAGGAGAAAAATTATATAAAGCACAAAAAATATCAATTAAGATAAAAAGAAAAGAAAAAATATGTATAGTTAAATTAAAAGGGAAAAATGTACAACTATTCTACTGAAATTATATGATTTTACTTGAAATGTAAAAAGTTGAGGAGGAAATTCATATTTGAACGCACAAAAAAGGACTTCTTTTTATTTAACTAAGTTTATTAAAAACTCGCCACTAAATATTGAGTTTTATTGTTTTTTATATGGGTGACATTTTATTTGGGGATAAATATGAACAAAAAATACATTGTTGTTAAAAAAGAAGATCATTGTTATGTTACAGGGAGTGCTGAAATATACAAATGAAATAAGGATTAGGCTACCCACGCGACATAGAAGTTTGGAATTTTCTTCATCCTATAGGCTGAGCATTGAGCACACAGTTTCTCGGTCGAGATAAAACAATAAAATATAAAAATCTAGAGTAAAAACAATAGACATATCTCTACAGCAACTTTACATATGATTTTTACGCTTTGTAACCAACAGGTTTCAGTTTTTACAAGTTTGGAAAATTTACATAAAAGTATAAAAAAATCTTTCTGTAATTTAGCAGTTTTTTTAATTAGATAATATAGATATTAGTTGAACGACTTCACAAAAGATTCTAATGTACATCGTGTATGTACATTACATGCTACTCATTGTCTTTACAAAGTTAGGAAAGGGGCGGGAACAATTTATTTGTCTTTACAATTTTTGTCTACATGTTTCAGTGGACTTTTATACAAAAGTATCTTGAATGTATTTTTTAAATTAACAAAGAGATGTACATGGAATTGATAACGTAAAAATTACTAAAAAAATATATTATGGATGAAATCATCAATGAGTGTTGAGATTGAATACATCCGAGAGCTAACTATCTACAAGGTATGTCAAGGCGTCCGCTCACTTTGTTTTATGTATGTACAAGAAATGCATTTCAAATTATACAGCGTCCGATGGTGACTCACCAAGAATCTTGGAATTGATTTCTACTGGGTCTGAGCTGCGTCCAGATTTCACTATTTATACAAAACTAAAAGAAACAAAAAGAGAAGAATCTACACAAGAGAGACAGAAGAAGGACAAGGAGACAATTCATTAAAAAATTAAGCGTTTCATGTTTTTTCTTTAATTCTTTTATCACAAAATCTAAAGGGAGGGAGGGGGAGTATAAACGGGGAAGGGAGGGGGAGGGACTTGAGACCTTGAGAAATTATGTGTTCATAAAGTATGCTAAATGTCTATGTTTCAACAATATTACCACAACATTTCCTTACCGCCAAGCCCTAGAATAAATACAAATTCCAAACTTCTATTTCATGATACTAAAATCTTATTCAGCATCGATGTCAATTATTGTAGACACTACTTGTGTTGTAATTACAATTTTTTCAAACAAAATTCACGAAACTAAAAATTCAATTAGTATAAACAAAAAAAATATGCTATTTTATTAAACCTGTGTTCGCAATAATATCGGTAATGTTTTTTGCTTTTTAAAATAGGAAAATAAAATGTCCAACAGTAATAATAATAATTCATAATATAGTTACTAAGATACTTCATAAAGAAATGTAATTTAAAATATTATAATTTTAATTAAAAGGTAGGTATGTTGAATTTTAAATTTAAAATAATATATTGTTTAGAATAATGTCACAAATGTCAATGCAAAATAATTAAGTTAGAAGAATCTACGATTCTACGCTATCATTTCAATGTAACTCAGCAAAGCACTCTAATTTCTATTTCGCCGCTCTTGATATTGTTTACCTTTTTTTAATTTTGGACTTGATTACAAAAATACTACCAAAAATAACGTACAGACAGCTATCTCTAGTATTGCAGATTTATCATGGACATATTTGAAAAGAAGTTTGAGCAGTACTAAAAGACGCCCCGTCATTTGATGCCTTTCTAAACAAAGCTCTGATGACTTGCACATAATTAAAAATGAATTTCATTAATGTCGGTTAGAACAAAGTGCCAGGTATATGTATGAAGAAAGCACACTGTGATACCAAGTCTTGCATTATTTAAATATATTTAACGGGGATGGCTGGCCTTATTTATCAACTATCCATCAGTCAATCTCTCGAAAAAGAAATGTTTTGCCCGTGAAAGCACAACCTTAGTATAATGTCAGTATAAGTGTTAGAACATTATTAGAAAAACAGGCAATGAGTGGAAAGTTACAAATTGTTTTTACTTTTATAAGCCTCCACAAAATAACTAAGTCATCTATTACAAAGTCTAAATAAAGCACAAATTAGTTCTACTTATGTTACGTGTAGTTTAGTGCAACAGGAATAACACAGATTTATAATTTTCATTCCCATGGTACTGCATCAAAAGGTCCAGCGCTGCTCAGTGCAAGATGTAAAAAATAAATAAAAAAAAATACATATATTAATGTTCTAAAAATAGTGTATTGCAATTTACAAATTAGATTTAACTACTTCATAAGTTGACTATGCAAAAAATGTGTTCAATCTGTATTTCTAGCTATGATTTACATACACACAAAAATATTCAGTTCTTCTATTTGATCAATGTACACATCACTTTTATACATGGGAAAGATAAAGCAACAAGATTTTCAACTTATTTTTCAATTAAAATATTTTTTTGATGATGATGAAAATGAAGAGGGTGGGTGGAAATTGGAGATTTTTCCCCAAGAATTTTATATTCAAATTCTAATCATGGAAGCTATGTCGAGCTGTTGTAAGAAATGTTGGTATATCTCGTGGTTCATCCAGACAAAGAAAAAATATTAAATTTGAATGCAGCTAAAGGAGGTATGATACGATAAAATTCCTCTTAGATTACTCAATCAACATAATTATAACACTAAGGTGTGCTATAGTTATAGTTTGAGACATGTAACAAATTTCATGAGATATAAAACAGCCGTGTCACACATCACATTCAATTTTAACCAGTTGCCAAAACTTCTTCGACTTTCACAATGAATAATAATTATCATTTAATTATGAAATAAATCACCAAATGAGTTAGAAAAGAGAAATCAAAACCACACAACTAATTCATTCAAACAAGGGGGCCAAGTTGGATAAATTTATTAAGAGACACGAGAGATAGTTGAAGAACTTTTCTTAAGAGGACCAACAGATGACACTCCAACATTCTTCAACATGGGCAATTGCTCAAGTTTCCAGCTATGACCAGTGATTGGCTAGCAGTAAAATTTTATCGTAGAATAAATTGTGAAATTAAAAGAAATATCTCACATCCTCTAATAAAATTTAGTATTAATGTACTGTACTGATCATGTATGATAGGATGGGACAGATAACAGAAAATTAAAAATAAATCACACACAACACCAAGATAACAGCTCCAATAAGAATATCATAAGAGTATATTAAAATATTTAAAATTAATTTTAACTACATGAATGCATTATCTGGCATGCTTGTAACAAGAAACGTGTCAATTCCCATCTTCTCTTACTGATCATCATTCACACTGATCACATTTCATCATACAACCAACTCTCCTACTTAACAGGATAGAAAACTGGAGATAACCAAAATCAAATTTCGTACATTTGAAATATTCAATCGATAAATATAAATAAATCTACATGTGTACAATTTACCTTGTTATTCTGATGGCAAGGTAGACTAAATGTGGAGTAAAACAATTTGTTAAGTTGATAATGCTCATATTCAAAATTGATTTATTTTAAAAGATTAAAATCTGAGATGTTATAAGCAAATCTATAATATGGTGTGTTAATTTAAATCATTTGCTAAGGTAGTTGATTATATGTCAACATTTATACATTTGTAAACACAACTACAAAAGCAACATAATTTTGTGAGAATTTCATAAATAACAACTCACTTCTACCAAATGCTTTTGTCACGCGAGACCTATATACCCTTTCTATTCTTGTCCGTATATTGAAACATCAACAATCTTGTCAACCTCAAACTCATATAATAGTAAATATTTATAATTATTATTTAAAAATGAGGATAATATGCTTTTATATTTTATGAAACAAATTTAAATATTACAATATTTTCTTACAAATTACAATATTTATATAATGTAGGTACTAACTAAATTTATTTAATCAGTTATCAATACCGGAGGGGAAAAATAAATTATATACTTTCCAATCAAAATGAATAGCTCCAAAAAACATGAGAGAAAAAGAGAGAACTCTATAAAAGAATCAAAGCATTCGAAAAACTATCCCATTTTGTGGAGCAGTCACCATCATTCAGTTCTGTCATTTCTCTAGGGTAGGGAGCGAGTGTCAGTTGCATAGTGTTTAACCGAGTTATACAACTTCGTAGAAAAACGCTTTAATAAACAATCCGGACCATGAGTCCACGGCTGTTTTACTCAACGCTTTCCAATGAAATCGCTGTCGCCTGCATGGGACACCACTCCCCACCTTCAACAAGACAGGAACTCCTCCCCCTCACTCATCCCGGGGGAGAGGAGACTCTTCTGAATTTCAAACATAAATTTCCCCAACTTGTCTACTTTTCTCTGCCACGTCTCTCTGTTCCCTCAGACCAGTCCTCACCCACCCGCGCTCGGGCAGGAAATATTCCACTACACAGCAGACCCATGCATTAGACAAGGAAATATTTAACTACACAGACAGACCCATGCATTCGACAAGGTTTTCAAACAAGTGCTTGTGCACTGAATAAACCCAAACTCAATTTGCGAGAAAGATCGTCAAGCCGTTCAGAGGTGGGAAAGTGTCTAAACCTTTCAAGAGGCATGAGTTTCGAAAATGTTCCGCAAAGCCACGGGCGGGGGGCGGGGTGTGAGGTCATCGAAGCAGAGAGCCAAGGGGCGGCGGGCGGCTTACATGACCCCGTTGGTGGGCGGGGGTCCGATGGGGCCCAGGTCGGGCACCACATGGGCGGGCGGCACCCCGGAGGGCGGGGCCTTCATGAAGTATTTCTCCAGCTTGGCGATGATGTGCTTGCCGTAGGTGTACTTCTTGAGCGAGGTGAAGTGGGGCTTGATCTTGTGCATGAGGATCTTGCGCTGGGCGGGCTCGCACACGTCCAGCATCTTCTGCACCACGTAGTTGGCGTACTGGTCCTTCATCATGATGTTCAGGGCGCTGCGGGGAGGACCAAGAGTGTCAACATTAGCCAAGCCTTCCTTTCATTTTTCTCAAGAAGTGAATTTCAAATTCTAGCACATCAAGGGCGAAATAAATAGACGTTTTTGTAGTACCTCTGTGGCGCTAAGTCACGGATTGCGTACTGTGTAAGATAGGGAAAACCGACACTTACCAACCACTTAAGTTATTGATGTTGTCTATTAATTCCGCCCTAAAAGATACAAGGTGTTTTTTTTATAGAAAATTTCAGAATCAATTGTAGGGGTGTCTTTCCAGTCAGTCCCGGTAGTGGTCAAAGCGTCGGTCTGGTAATCCAGAGGTCGCGCGTTCCAAACCTAGCCGGGTCAGGTAAGTTATTCTCCCATTAGGGAATTTGACTACATGATAATACGTCTTGGGCTTACTGCAAGAATGGGACTTATTAGTTAGTCCTAGTCGAGCAGTATAAATAAGGCAGTGATATTACTATTACAGCCGAACCTGGATATAAGAGAACTTAAGGAACCAGGAATTTTCTTCTTTTATATCCAGGTCTGTCCCGGTAGCTCAGTGGTAAAGGCGGCACTCTGTGAATTCAGAGATTCCAGATGTCGTGGGTTCGAAACCCAGCCGGGACATGACAAGTTATCCTCCCATTTGGGATTTTTACCACATAATAATATGTCTTGTTGGGCTTACTGCTGGAATGATGGGACGTTAATAGTCCTAATCAGGCGGTATAAATAAGGCATTATTATTATTACAGACCCAAATTTCACTTGAAAAAACTATGTCTATTCTTTCTCATATCAAGTTTTCCCTTATACTAAATCTAGTTCTGCGATATCCAGAGGTTCCACTGTACTCCTCACAAAGCAAAGTCAATGAAAACCTTTCAATTTTTTTTTATATTTTAGCATTTATTATACATTTTTGTATGTGCGCTAGGTACAAGGTACATGATATATCAAGGAAGAGTTAAAAGATATAAAAATTACATTGATAAAATCAGGTGGTAGATAAAGGTAAAACATGATATATCAAGGAAGAGTTAAAAGATATAAAAATTACATTGATAAAATCAGGTGGTAGATAAAGGTAAAGGTAACTCTGATACATTTTCAGGACTAGTGGATAAAAAAAATAAAAAGTAAAATAATAATAAAAATGGTATAGAAAAACTTATTCAATGGAAATAGAAAAGGGCGGGGGGCGGGGCACTCACTTGTCGTTGAACTGGCACACCTCCTCGATGAGCAGGGCGCGCTCCGCCCGCGTGGCGTGGGTCACACACTTCTCCACCACGTTGCTCGCGAACTTGTGCTGGGAGAGGGAGAGCACCTTCCCACGCACCGCGTTGATCAGGACAGACTTGTCCTCCGGCTTCCCGTGCTCTGCGGGACGAACAACAAACGTTTTATTAATATAAAACTATGGATTCTTTAAATAATATCAATAAAGAAAGTACCCAAAATAAAAATAATAATAAAAATGATAAAACCATAAAGCACATAAGAAAGAAAATAACAGATAATAACTTAATAATGACAAAAGCTGACAAAAGGGTGACGTCATCGTGAACGATGGTAGCTCGACAGTGGAGGAATGACTCAGCACTTCTACCACTGTCTTCACAAGGAGGCTAATAATTGACAAGGGCCCCAGAACCAAGCCAATGCTGGTCTACTCCCTGTTTAGAGTCCCTCAGCCAGACCAGTACCTTACGAGATCAAAATAACAAAAATACGAGATATTTTCTTTATACCTATAACAGACATACGAGGCAATGTTCAAGTTCAATTTGATTATTTCTAAGAAATTAAAATATTGGTAGAAGAGCGATATTTTTAAGAAATTACAATATTAGCCGTCGTGATATGACCATGGCAGTTGAAAGCGACGTTAAACCCCCCACTTAAAAAAAAAAAAAAAACAATATTAGTTGCCATCTTGCCTACAACTGGGGGAGTGATGGTTTCTATCTAACCTTTATTGAAAAGTAACCAACACAAGTTAGTAGTGGTTTCTTACCGACCTCAGTACCTTGATCGATAGGGCGGCGGACTTGTTACCTGAAGGTCGGTGGTTCAAGTCCCGGATTCAGCGTAGATTTAGTAAAGTTAAGTGGTCAAGGTCTCTGCCTGGTATTTCAGGGGTTGTGGGTTCGAAACACAGCCGGGACATGACAAGTTATCCAAAGATTTGGACCACATAAAAATACGTCTTGAGATTACTGCTGGAATAGTAGGACTAATTAGTCTTAATAAGGGCAGTACGAGTATAAATATGACGATGTTATTATTATGATTATACTTAGGTAGGTATGCAGAGACGATTTTGTAATCCCTATAGGGTTCACTGTAGGGTAGTCTCGAGCTTGCTATAGGGAATACTTCGACCTTGACAATTATTTATTAAAGAAACATCTGATTGCACATGTGCACAGACGCTTTAAACAAACGTCTCTCAATAACAAAATCAGCTGAAGAGACAAAAGACCCAAGCATCCCTACAGTGAGGACTCTGCATACAACCCCAAGTGTTGGTACACTCACCGAGCACATGCTGAATCACATAGTTCCCGTACTGGTCCTGAATGAGCTGGTCCAGATTGCTGTGCAGCTCCTCCAGTATGGGCGCCACCTGGTCTGGGGTGCAGTGCTCCAGGATGCGCTGGATCACGCGACACCCGTAGGGGTGGGTGGAGAGGGAGTATACCTGGGGGGGGGGGACCATTCAGATTAGAAGAATGGTCATTCAGGAAGAGAATGCCAAAGGCATTATCACCACCCTTGATCAAACTTTGTTTATATTTAATTAATTATACCTTTTGACTGCACCTGTATATAAAAAATTGTAAATAAAGATTGATCTAAAATTGTTGAATAATTATAACCCTCGTGATGCTAGCTATTCCCTACCTCACTCAGGCTGGGTGAGGTTTACTTGAGGAGCTGGTTTGTGAATTTCCAGCGAACAGAGGGGGAAATCCCCTTTGGTAATATGACCATGCAGTAGAAAGCCACGTTAAACCCAAATTAGAATAAAAAAATTTAAGTGGCAGAGAATGCCTAAGGAATTAACTTCGCCCCGGATTACAAAACAATTGTAATTAAAAATTAATATTAATCTTTATTTCTTTTTGTACATACTTCTAAGTTTTTTTTTTATATAATTTATTGTTATTTTTTGTTGTGTTGATGATTGTTTTGTAAAAAAAATAAAGTGTGAATAAATAAAAATGCTGGCTATTCCCCCTAGCCTACTCAGTCTGGGTGAGGTTTATTTGAGGAGCTGGTTCGTGAATTTACAGCGAATAGAGGGGAAAATCCCCTTTGGTAATATGACCATGCAGTAGAAAGCCACGTTAAACCCAAATTATAATAAAGAAAGTGTGATATGACCATGGCAGTTGAAAGCGACGTTAAACCCCACTAAAAAAAAAAAAAAAAAAAAAATAAGTCATACTTGAGACATGAAGGTCTTCTGTGCACTGGTAGTCAATTGGTTAACGCGCTAGTCTGGTAGTCCAGGTAGCGTAGGGATCCGTTGGTTCGAATCTCACCCGGTGCATGAATTTTTCTGATAAATTTGATTTTTGACCACATAATAATAAGACTCTGAGGGTTAAGTGGCAGAAAATGCTTTGAGCATTAACCTCGCTTAGTGGTTACCCTCCACTAAAGTGTGTTATTTTTTTATGGTAATTTTGCCCCGGAACCGCTTTCGCATTACTTCCGGTTATTATTATTATTATTATTATTCCGCGTGCATAAAAACTCCATATATTACTATTGTTAAGGGGAACGTCTCAATGTCTCAACAGTGTCTATAGTGGTGTATGGACTGGCGTAGGCTATGGGAGCCTGTACATAACTACTGCACACATGGTTGCAATGTACTTACCTGTCCCTATACATAACTACAGATTACCATAGGCAATAACCCCGCCCTTTAGTTAGGACATATGTTTCTATTCTTTTTATACAGGGTGGACCAAAAAAACATTTACACCCGTTAATGGTAGATTACTGACGACATTTCTAGGACGGATCTGCAATCCGTTTTTTCGGATTCGCCTTTATAACTGCACAAAGTGATTTTTTGCAACTTTCTGAAAAAGTCCGACTTTGGCTTATTCTTCAGGTCAGAACTTTTTTCCTGTTTAAGATGAGTTGATTCTGAACATTTCTGCAGAAAGCCAACAAAATTTCGATGTTTCTAGCTACACTACTTTGTTTTTTACGGTTTGGTTTGGCATCTTTTTTGACACCTGAATAGAAAAAAAATTCTCATGTAATTTTTTTACACTTTGAAACACTCAAGATTTGCCCGAGCAAATTTTGGCACAGACATGGGCAAGTTTGATAAAAGTTGGCGGCCAACCCAAGGATGCTAAAAAATAATTTTACGATTTTTTATCACGTAATCTTCTGGGAAAACGAACCAGGTAAGTCTCAAAAAAAGATGTTCAAAATCTTAAAAGTGTTGACCGTGTAGGGTCGTCTTGTACTCAAAGAGTAATTAGCTATTTATGTCTGATAATTATTTTCCTTGGAATTAATTAAAGGCCAGTCAAATGAATGATTGTTTGTTTCTCGATGATAGTTTTCAAGCATATTTTTCTGCATTCTATGAAATATTATCTTTAAACTACTTGAGTTTTTTTAGTACAAGTTACATAATTATTATTATTATTTGGATATGCATTTAGCATATGGAGCTGCCAACAGGAACATTTGGGATCACGTGAAAAACATAGTTTACGAAATACCAGTGGAGACGCAAGAGTAGCAGAATCTGGTAGCAAGAATCCTGTTGGCATTCGATGATCTGACAGAAAAATCTGGAATCTTCCGCAACATTCGACGGAACATGATGAAGAGGTTCAACCTTTGCATCCAGGAAGGTGGACGCCACTTCCAACAGTTCCTCTAAGGGAATTGAGAAGGGAGAGAGAGAGAGAGAGAGAGAGAGAGAGGCAGAGAGCGAAAGAGAGAGAAAGGCAAGAAGGTGGAAAGACAGTTCTGAGTTAGAACTAAGGTACTAAAGTCACCATTGGTTTCATAAAATTGTGTGAGGAGAATCCATAGTGTGTACTATGGCTAAATAAAAAATGGCAACAGTCTTTTTTATTATGTAGTCATGAATTTTTTGCTGTCTCTGGCGTTCGGACCGGGTAGACTAGCTTACCACTGAGCTAATCGTGCGCGTCTAATCGTTTCTCATTGAACATACTAACACAAAATGTTTTTTAAAATACCTTTTTGTTTATATCAAAATAGTATAAAACATAATAAAGACTGCAAAAGTTTATTAATTTTCAAAATATTATCTTGTTTTTTTCAAGACTTCTATTAAGACTTGGCAATCGGTAAATATGTGTTATTTAATTAGTATTGTTTATGATAGAAGAACCTACCTACATATTTACCTGGATTTATTTCATAACCTCTATTTTCGTTTGGAAAATTCGCTAGTTTTTTTTTTCTCTCGTAGGGAAGCATAAGAAAAACCATCCTTACATTATCAAGGCAGTCTCTCAGGGGCTTACATGAATAATAATTATGTGTATTTTGATACCAATAGTATCTGAGATAACTCAATTTACAGATGGTATTACCCCCAAAAAAACCATAAGTTGTTGGTGT
This sequence comes from Bactericera cockerelli, assembly GCA_024516035.1. Classification (NCBI taxonomy): domain Eukaryota; kingdom Metazoa; phylum Arthropoda; class Insecta; order Hemiptera; family Triozidae; genus Bactericera; species Bactericera cockerelli. Next base: position 16,842,903 of record CM044964.1, on the reverse strand, counting down.
TACAACAGGTCAGATACAGGTATGAATAAAATATTCCATCAGATTTTTTTGATAATTAAAATAATATTGACCGTCGAGAATTGAACCTCGGTCATGCATCTTACACTTTTAGCACTACCACATCTAGCTAACACCACTGACAATCTGAGAAGCACGAAATTTATCATTTGAATTTTCCTAAACTGGCTGATGAAGGCATGTGAGACCGCGGTTTTCAAAAAAAGCAATGTAAACAATTTATGTAAACAATACAAGACGCCCTTACACAGTCTACAGCTAGAAAACTCTTAGGATTTTTGAAGAGTTTTTGGCAAACATCTAATCATTTTTCCCAGAAGATCACGTGATAAAAAATCGAAAAATTATTTTTTAGCATCCTCGTGGCGGCCGCCAACTTTTATCAAACTTGCCCATGTCTGTGCCAACATTTGTTCGGACAAATGTCGAGTGTTTTATTTAGTAAAAAAGTTTTTTTGGGTGTTTTTTTTCTGTTCAGGTGTAAAAAAATATGACAAACCAAATCGTAAAAAACAAAGTAGTGTAGCTAGAAACATCGAAATATTGTTGGCTTTCTGCAAAATTGTTCAGAATCAACTCATCTTAAACAGGAAAAAAGTACTGACCTGAAGAATAAGCCAAAGTCGGACTTTTTCGGAAAGTTGCAAAAAATCACTTTGTGCAGTTACGAAGGCGAATCCGAAAAAACGGATTGCAGATCCGGCCTGGAAATGTCGTCAGTAATCTACCATTAACGGGTGTAAACGTTTTTTTGGTCCACCCTGTATTATTGTATATATTGTTTCCATTTTTTTCATAGTTTAAATAATTATTTGTATTGTACATTATGTCCATTTCATCATTATAGGGTGGCGTCATCGTGAACGATGGTAGCCAGACAGTGGAGTAATGACTTAGCACCTCTACCACTGTCTATACAAGGAGGCTAATAATTGACAAGGGCCCCCAGAACCAAGCCAATGCTGGTCTACTCCCTGATTATAGTCCCCCAGCCAGACTGCTGGTCTACTCCCTGTTTATAGTCCCCCAGCCAGACTGCTGGTCTACTCCCTGTTTATAGTCCCCCAGCCAGACTTCCATTTATAATGTGTAAAATAATAATAATAATAATAATGCACTCACCTGTCCCTGGAAGGCGTTGATGATGAACTGCAGCGCATGCGGCTCGACGCACTCGATGCACTTCTGCACCACATGGTTGCCGTTCTGGTCCTTGACGCACTTGAGCACGTGACCGTCCAGTTCCCGCACTATCTCCACCTGCTGGTCCGGGGAGATAGACTCCAGAGCCTTCTGGATCACCCGGCACCCGTACATCTGCAGTGCCAGGGGGAGCACGTGTCCACGCACCTGCCCACACAAGAGTATTATTAGTAAGGGTTTTTTTTTTTTTTTTTTTTTTTTTTTTAATAAATATACAAGAAAAAAAAATGTCCTGGAGGACCTGGCCAATACAAGTGTATTATTATTATTATTAGTAAGGGTTGGTTGGGTGGAAGAGGACCTGGCCAACACAAGAGTATTATTATTAGTAAGGGTTGGGTGGAAGAGTATTGTTATTAGTAGTAAGGGTTGGGTCCGGGGAGATAGATTCCAGAGCCTTCTGGATCACCCGGCACCCGTACATCTGCAGTGCCAGGGGGAGCACGTGTCCACGCACCTGCCCAGCACAAGAGTATTATTATTAGTAAGGGTTGGGTGGAAGAGTATTGTTATTAGTAGTAAGGGTTGGGTCCGAGGAGATAGATTCCAGAGCCTTCTGGATCACCCGGCACCCGTACATCTGCAGTGCCAGGGGGAGCACGTGTCCACGCACCTGCCCAGCACAAGAGTATTATTATTAGTAAGGGTTGGGTGGAAGAGTATTGTTATTAGTAGTAAGGGTTGGGTCCGGGGAGATAGATTCCAGAGCCTTCTGGATCACCCGGCACCCGTACATCTGCAGTGCCAGGGGGAGCACGTGTCCACACACCTGCCCAGCACAAGAGTATTATTATTAGTAAGGGTTGGGTGGAAGAGTATTGTTATTAGTAAGGGTTGGGTCCGGGGAGATAGACTCCAGAGCCTTCTGGATCACCCGGCACCCATACATCTGCAGTGCCAGGGGGAGCACGTGTCCACGCACCTGCCCAAGACAATGTTATGATCATTTAGTGGATATAACAAATCAAATTTATTCATTTTATTTTTATTAAATCCGCAGAACGGACGTATAATTACGGGTCAAGCCCTTTAAACATAGTTACAATTAATAGACAAGTAAAAATTTAATAGACAAGTGAAAAAACAAATTGAAAGATTTTAAATGACTTTCCGTAATGACTGACTCAATACTTGTTTTGATAAACGGTATGGCTCGACCGATTTGATGTAACAAAGGAGGTTGTACGTCTAATTTTTTTTATACGTTTTTGAGAGAACCTCAAAACGATAATTTCAATTATTCTAGACACCTATTCAAGTGACTATTTAGTCTCTATCTAGGATGGATGATAAGCAGAGAATTAGGTCGCTTTTTAACTTTTTTTTTTTTTACAGATAATATATTTCTGCCATTTGCAATCCAGAGGGCAAAGTACTCAGAATACTTGAGCAATTTCCTCTCTGGATTACAAGTGAATTTTTTTTGGAATAGCAGAGAATTGTAATAAGTGAAAGAGAATGTTGGTTTATTTATTTTTTACAGATAATATATTTCTGCTATTTGCAATCCAGAAGGCAAAAGTACTCAGAATACTTGAGCAATTTCCTCTCTGGATTACAAGTGAATTTTTTTTGGAATAGCAGAGAATTGTAATAAGTGAAAGAGAATGTTGGTTTATTTATTTTTTACAGATAATATATTTCTGCTATTTGCAATCCAGAAGGCAAAAGTACTCAGAATACTTGAGCAATTTCCTCTCTAGATTACAAGTGACATTTTTTGGAATAGCAGAGAATTGTATCTAGTGAAAGAGAATGTTGGTCGTGTGAGTGTGAGTGGGGGGGCCGTTCTCTGTTTAAACTCCTCTAGCCAGACACTGGTCTTTTTATTGTCATGGCCATAGGCAATAACCCCGCCCTTTAGTTAGGACATATGTTTTTTATTTTTTTTTCTTTCTAATTTACTGAATGCGAATCCATTTTTATAACACGCAGACCTACTTAAACTATAAATTAAATTATCACTTAACTAAAAATAAACCTATCTATTTCAACAGGAGTTATTTTGAAAATATCAATTCCTGCATGGCTGGCTCTATTGCCTATAGTTTGTAGCCTTTGCATAGGTGAAAATATATAAAAAAAACTGCTGTTTGACTGCTGGAGTAAAGGGACTTTTCAGTCTTACCTTAGCAGGTATAAACAAGGTATTATATTCTATTCTATATATTTTCTATTCTTATTCTTCTATGATTTTTTTTTTTTTTCTCTCTTGTTACATGTCAACAACTAGAATTGAAGCCCGTTCCACTTTCTATAATATCTTTCCATTTTCTTATATCTACTTACCCTCTACTCTGTCAATGTTCTTTTATCCTATATTTATGTATTGTATTGACGATTGACTATGTCCACTTGTGGACCATAAGGTCTATAAACACTAATAAAATAAATAAAATTTTACCTTCTGGGCGAGGGTGGCCTTCTGGTCGGGCGTGCCGAACTCGAAGAACTTCTGGATCACGTAGTTCCCGAACACGTCCGTCATCAGGTTGTACGCGGAGGGCAGGATCTCCCCGAACACGAACTGCTTCTCCTGCACGCTGGCCCGCTCCAGCTTCTGCTGGATGAAGCGGGAGCCGTGCTGGTCCTGCGAGAACTCCACGATGTGCTGGCGAGGTCCCGGAGGGTGAGGCTGGAGAAGTCGTCGCCGCCACAGGGAGGGGAGGTGATCCTGAGGAGGATCGGGACACAGGAGGGGCGAGCATGTTAGTTTAGATTAACATTGACTCACCTTACACTGAGCCAAGATTAACACTGACTCACCTTACACTGAGCTGTGATACTGAGGAGGATCGGGACAGGAGGGGCGAGCATGTTAGTTTAGATTAACACTGAGGCAGTATCAGGACAGGCCAGGGCGAGCATGTTAGTTTAGATTAACATTGACTCACCTTACACTGAGGCAGGATCAGGACAGGCCAGGGCGAGCATCTTAGTTTAGATTAACACTGAGCCGTGATTAACACTGACTCACCTTACACTGAGCCAAGATCCTGAGGCAGGATCAGGACAGGCCAGTGTTTAGATTAACACTCGCTCGACACTTAGAGCAACATTTTGCTTCTAAACATTTTGCGGCAACCAATTCTGTATATAAATGATTTGATAGTTCACATATACATCTTTGTATTTTATACTATAATGAATATTATAGGGTTTTCTAGACAAAGGGAACCAACCCTGTTTAACACTCGCTTCCCACTGAGCGACTGAAACGATCAGGAACTTCTAGAAGTTCCTACAACATATATTATACCTTAAAAGTTATAGTTTGTCCCGGTAGCTCAGTGGTAAAGGCGGCACTCTGTGAATCCAGAGATGTCTTGGCTTACTGCTGGAATAATGGGACTTTAATAGTCCTAATCGGGCCGTATAAATAAGGCGATATTATTATTATTTTTTCCTTGGCAAAGGGAACCAACGCTGTTTAACACTCGCTTCCCACTGATCGCAACAGTTTGGGAACTTCGCGATGTTCCTACAGGAACTTGTAGAAGTTCCTACAACATATATTTATAACTAAAAGTTCTTTCTGAGACCTTGTAATGTAATGTAAAATTAAATTTACACACAACATAAATACATAGTATATGGGCATCTTGTACAAAATCAGATTAATATCTGAGGCCTCCCCATGTAAAAGGGGCATCTAAACAACTGGTTTTAAGGATATAAATTTATAAATTTGAAGGAAAATAATAAATATTTAACTATTTATACAGTCGGAGAAAAGATAAACAAAAAGCGTATGGAAATGTAGCGTAGAGTCCATTACCTGAAGTCCTCGAGCACGCGGGACCGTGTCTGGGCCGCCTTGTCGCCCAGGGAGGGGTGCCCGCCCAGGCCGCCACTGGTGGGCGAGGGGCGCACCAGCTTGGCGAACAGAGAGCCCGTGGTGCCCGCGGCGGTGGCGGTGCTGGAGCCGAACATACCCCCGCCGCCCACGCCGGTGCCGTTCGTGATGAGGGAGCCTGCGGAGGGGGGGGTGAAGGATGAGTTAGGGTTTTGTGTTCACATTATCGCAATAACCCCGCCCTTTATTTAGGACATATATTATGTATATATATTTATTTATTTTTTTCTTCTATTATATTAATAACACTCTTTAGTGGAAGCAAGTGGAATAAAGGCAAGGGAGATATATACTCTTTAGTGGAAGGTCAGCATCAACCACCGGGCGAGGTTAATGCTGAAAGCATTTTCTACCACCTAACCCTCAGAGTCTTATCATTATGTGGTCACAAACTCAAATAAATGAGAAAAAATTCATGCACTGGTTGGGATTCGAACGAACGAATCCCTACGCTACCTGGATTATCAGACTAGCGCGTTAACCACTTGACTACCAGTGCATTTTATTGTATTTTAATTTGTAATTATTTGTGTTGTATATAATTTGTCCTATTAATAAAGTGTAAATAAATAAATTATTATTATTATTATTTTAATCTTTATTAGATAGAAATGGACATAATGTTCAAAACAAATAATTATTTTAACAATGAAGAAAATGGAAACAATATATACAATAAACATGAAAAAGAATAGAAAAATATATAAAAACATAGGTCCTAACTAAAAGGCGGGGTTATTGCCTATGGCGATCCCTTCCACCTCAATCCTCAATGTTCACACATTGAGGCTGAACATTACGATATGAAGAGACAACGAATACGAGTGCAGTGTTGCAAATCACTGATCCAGAAATTATAAAAATTGTTCCCAAGTTGTTTACACTCAAGAACGTTTTAGAAGAAAAACACATGTAACGCAAAGGAGAAAAGGCGCGATTACAAAGAATAAAATTACTAACCCTGCTAAAAGCGCCAAGACAATAACTGTCTTTTGAGCTGACAAGGTTAATGTTCCCCGCAAGATATAAATTATGTATTACAATTGTTAAAGATTTTGTGTAAAGACTACTGACTAGTACTGAACAGAACTTGGGCAAAGTGAATGAAATGGGACCTCTACATGTGTGTGTTGTTGTAACAAAAAACCATATCTTTGAGAACACGGCGTTACTATCTGACATAGTTGTAGAGTTCATTGGAAACTCAATGCACTTAACACTAGGACCGCCACCTAATGAAGTCTATCGGTCTATTAAATATTTTTTTTTTCTTCTTCCTTCTATATCTTATTTTGTAAATACTATTGTTAATTTTTTTTTTATCTTTGTTAATAATTTATTGTTGTATGTATTGTATAAAAAATAAAGTGTAAATAAATAAAAATAAAATAAACAGCAACTCACCGTTGGTTCGGAACTTGGACATGGCGGCTTCGGCCCCCGGCGCGGCCGAGAGGAGAGAGGAGCCGCGGGGCACGGCCGGCGTGGAGATGAGGCCGCCCAGCTGCAGGCTGGTGGAGGAGGAGAGGGAGGGGGGCGGGGTGAGGGAGCCCGAGTTGAGGCCCAGGGGCTGGGAGATGCGGTGACCGTGCCTGGGAACAAGAGAACATGGTTAATGAATAATAATAATAATAATAATAATAATAATAATATAACCAGTTACTAAATCTAAACTGTGTCCCGAAATTGTTCGCTCCCGACGAAATAAATTTTCTAAATAAATTTAGAGTTTGACTGTCAAAATTCGTTGTTATTTTTCTCAGTAGATTTTTTTTTTTTTTTTTTCTCCCCAGTAAATTTTAATACTTATTGTCCAAGTTTATGTGAGAAAGTATGAATTTACTCCTCACATAAACTAAGAAAAACTGTAAATGAAAGTACAAGTATCTCCTTCATAATAATAATAATAATAAGCCCCAAAAACACCCAATTTGGGCAAGGGCATTTATTTGCAGATGAACTGCGAATTTAATGTTTATTGATATTGTTGAGTCAACTCTGAGGTTACAATACAATACAAAGAAAAATGCAATACAGAATATGAAGTGCAATATAATACAATACAATAAAATACAAGCATGTACTGTTTTTCTTAGGTTTTCATCAATACGACCCAGTTTATTGGGTCTGAAGGAAATGGTAGTAGAAAAAGCAATTGCTCTTTTTTGTATTCATAAACATTTCCTTTTCATCACAAGTGATTGCTCCGTGCTCAAGTTAGATGAGATGAGCTATTAATGAAAGGAAAAGGTCAACTTTATGAATATCCATGTACCATTTACTTCCAAAGAAGGAAAAGCAATTGCAAAACTTTATGAATACAGACTGAAGCCATTCCTTTGATTATAGCAAGGAAAAGGTTTTGATTCTTTGTATGAATACAGACGGTCCTCTGTTCCATACATTGCATGTGTCTAAAAAAAATTTAATGCTAAAAAAAAATAATTCACTGTCAGTTTTTTCACCGGAAACATACATAGGGTTGTAAATTTTCCAGTCCCCTGAGTCAAAATATTAATATAATAAGTTCGTACGGCAATGAATTCACTAGTAATAGACCTCTCTTTAAATAAACACCATACGTCTGTAATGAAAGCTTTGACTTCTATAGCTGAAATTGACGGATTTTGATGAAATTTGGTATTTTTAAATTTAATTTCGATAAATTTTGTTAAGTTAAACCACCAAATTCCGCCAAAACGAAGTTGTTTAAAAAAACATAATTTATGGTTTTAATAACAAATTAATTTTATATTTTTATTTCAAACGTTAACTGAAACAAACTACCAGGCGGTCTGCCTAGTAGTTTGTTTCAGTCGGCATGTTTCGCGAATACAGATGACTCCTGACTAATTTATGACCTCGGTGTTTTAATTATTTACAAACCGTTCGTTTCATTTGGTGATATTCATTATGCTAAAAAAAAAGGCTTTCGAAACCAGTATCAAGCACTCTTTTACATTTCTAAATGAACAATTTTTTTTCCTACTTTAGTTTGATATTGAAACATTCATTTCGCTCCCCCCACCACCTCGAGCTTTTGTTTCCAGTGAGAGGGACGGTGAGTAGAGAAGAAATAGAAGTTTATTCTCTATGATGCCTACTGGGGACTTTCTCCTTGTCCCTCCACTTGCCTCATCTCTTTGGTTCTGCAGTTCTGCAGAGTACAGGGTGAATCACGGATTCAGGGCTCGACTTTCAAAACATTAAACCCAAACATGAGCAAAAAAAATTGAAATCGGAGCAATTTTTTTCTTTTTTTTTTTACAAAAATGAACACAATAATTCCCGATTTTTCCCGAAATTCTGGGAAGTAATATAACCAGAAATTTGATTTACGTCCTGTGTGAGTCTATTAGAGTCTTTTCTGTGACGAAATAATGACAAATATGTACGAAGTTATTGTGTTATTATATCACAACTTTACTGGGTAGCATAGTATTATAAAACTTGAAATTTAATCATTTCTCCAACATCTAAATTCCTTCTCGTAATGCCACATAAAACCCATAAAATTAAGTACCAGCAGAAAATTACTGCCCTGCTGGGGATCGACCCCAGGTCACCATGCGTGCAAGGTGACTACTTCTTCTTTGCTCCCTGCTCTGTTGGTCGCGTAGCGCTTCCCTGGTAACAGACTAACGTATCAGCGATCCCTGAGCTCAAGTCTCAACCAGGGCAGGGTTTTTCCATTATTTTGAGGTATGACCACAATGGTAGCCAGAAAACTCCCAGAGTAGAGATATAACTCCTATTCGGTTACCTCGCGAAGTCAAGTATAGTATAGTATAGTAGTGCTTTATTTAGACTGTCAGCTCGAGACAGGGAGTCCCTTATGCTAACAGTTTTCCCATTATGCTAACAGTTTATTTTTCGGTCACACTATTCAAATATTCTTTTTTTTTTTTGAGGGAAACATTTGCTGACTTCAAACACAGGCGTTTTTTTAGATAAGAGCCCGTGAAAGGATTTTCTAAAAAAAAAACCACCCATATTAATTTGTTTGATAATTTTGCCCCGGAACCGATATACATTACATCAGGGCTAATTGATCAGCTACTAGCTGTTCTCCTATTCGGTTACCTCGCGAAGTGAAGTGCTTCCAACGACCTCTTACACCCACTTATTTTTTCCTGTCACACTATTCATAATCTATATGATTATTATGCTCTAAAAGGTTACGAATTCCCAAGCCTCCTGCCACACGATTAGGAGAAGGGACCCTGTCGAACGGCAAATTGAAAAGTTTCATCGAAAGTTGAGTGGGGGCGGGGATAGGTTGAGAGAAAGCTTTCATAATATATCGGAACTCGAGCAGAAATATTGTCGAGACATGACTGAGAGGAATAAGTTGATTGTAACTTAGGCGGAGATTTTATTCAATACGTTCCATTTATTTTTCAATAGTGTAAGCCTACTTCAAGTTGAAACCAATGCGCAGCACAATACTTTCTAAACTTTTTAGGTAATTCAGAGCATAAATAATGCTCTTAAAATTCAAGTTGGGCTAGAGCTCTGTTATGAATATTTTTCCCATCGAAATACTTCCATCGCATTAAAAATAAATATGCATTACTTTATTACCAACTCGTTATTATTATATTTTCATACAGCCACAGAATTATGAAGGGTGTTTCTGGTTTAAGGATACCTACAATGTACGAAGTAGTAGTGCTCTATTTCTCGTTTAATACCTACAATAATAATTATAAGAGTATAGTGATGCTCTATGATGAAGTAATGTCATTATGGCAACAGAGCAATAAGTACATCTCTTTAAGGTTAAAAAGAGCTCTATTGGAACTATGAGTACATACTGAACAGCTAAGAGCCATTGGTTTTCACTGCCTTAGACAAGGAATTTTATTGTTGAATTTTTCTTAAATATATTTATGTATTTTTTCTTTGTTTCACAGCCTTTTTTTATTTCGTAGCCATAGAAACAGAAGCTTGCGGTCTGTGTTGTAGCTTGCCATATTATATACATTTCTTAACACGTATGAGAACGGTCCTATTTTCTATAGTTTGTACGCTGGGACGGTTCATATTAGGGTATGTGTTCCAAATATGGAAAAAAAAAAAAAAAATGGGACGGGCGAGTACAAAAATATATTAAAAATTGCATTATCTGTGCCCACCGGTGGGTCACGTTACAAGGGAAATTAAAAAAAAAAACGTAACCCACCGGTGGGCACGCCGTCTCATACGTGTTTAAAAAGGGAAGTGAGGGCTTTCGAAAGATAATGTTTTTGCAAAAAAAAAAAAAAACAAGACAGATCTGCAGCAGTGAATAGCACCGAGATAGTGTGATAGATTGTGACAGTGAGTGGCAGAGAATGCCTAAGCATTAACTTCGCCCGATTACAATACATTGTACATTTAAATTTATTAGTAACTATTATTTTTTTTTCTATGTCTTATTTTGTAAATACCTATGTTAATTTTTTTCATTTTTTTAAAATTTATTGTTGTATGTATTGTTAAAAAATAAAGTGTAAATAAATAAATAAATGAGTGGCTGGATGCTTACCGAGAGCGCCGTAGTTCTGCGGCCACTTGGGTCGCCCGTAGTCGAGAGAGGGGAGAAGGCAGAGGTGTTGCGGTCAAACGAGTCCCGGCGTCCCGTGCTGCCCGTTCCTAGGCCCAGCCCTGTCAAGCAGATGAGGGAGACACACAGGTGAGACGCTTGGTACAGTCGTACAATGTTCAGTAGAAATAAGGACATGAAATATAATTTTTTTCATTATGTACAAAATTTAATGGCAGAAAAATGTTATAAAATTTAATGACAGAAAAATGTATAGAAAGTGACCAGAAAAAAAACACGGGTTTTACAAAAATTTAAAAAAATCATTGACAGAAAAATGTAAAAAAAAAAACCAGAAGAAAATACAAGGGGGTCATTTCATTATGTACAAAAATTTAATGACAGAAAAATGTATAGAAAAAAAACACGGGGATAATTTTAGAGAGGGTAGGTGGAAGAGATTGCCATAGGCAATAACCCCGCCCTTTGGTTAGGACATATGTTTCTATGTATTTTTCTATTCTTTTTCAATTTTATTGTAATTATTGTTCCATTTTTTTCATTGTTAAAATAACATGGGTTTGATGGCAGAGATTGCCTCAGGCATAATTACGCCCTTGTCAATATTATTCTTGTCAATAAAGAGTTATAATATTATATATTATTATTATTAATTATTTGTTCAGTGCATATGTCCATTTATATCTAATAAAGTGTTGAATAATAATAATAATTTTATTATGTAAAAAAATTAATGACGGAAAAAATGTATAGAACAATAACCAGAAGAAAAATACAAGGGGGTTTCAGTCGTTTCCAAAGAAGATAGATCCAACAGTAATTACGAGTACAGAAATCGAAAGATACAATAAATGCTAGGACATTGAATGAAATGAACATAGTTGAAATTTACATAGTTTTGTATGTACAATATATAATATATACTTTTAAATTATTTACAAATGCATGAAAAATACATAAAGAAACACGTACTACTAATTTACATTCTGTCAAAACACCAAAGTGAATTCAACTCACTGAGACTTCTATCTTCTGAGTACTAACTGACAAAAGAGATAGGAATATTCAAAGCACAAATCTAGTTCAACAAGGTAGATTTCTATCTCTTCTTTTCATCACTGAAAGAGTAAATAAATCTCAAAGATTTTCTCCAGAACGAATTCTGTCACATCGAAAAAAAAGAGCTTCAAAAGACTAACTTTAGATCTCTCATTAGCATGTATTTTTTCATCAGTGTAAATATTCTCAGTTAAGAGAAGAAGATATCTCATCAAATAAAACATCAACATTAAATTAAACTAAAAAGTTTCACTTTAGACGTGTTCTTTCCTAGTACCTAGTAAATAATCAAAGTTTAAAAATGAGAAGAAAAAAAATTAAGTAATAAATTATAGTAGACTTTGAATATGTCAACCGAAATATAATATTTATAATAATTTCAGCATTGCTACGAAAAATCTAGGATAGTAAAATAAAATAAAACGACATTACTGCAAAAAAAAAAAAAAAACTCAAAACATAACCGTTAAATCAAACAATTCTGAAAACAAAGGAAATAAAAACATTATTAGAATGCAGAATAAACAAGCGGGTGCACAAAATCTGTTGAAAAAAAACCAAGTTGCTGAAAAAATACTGAAGTGAAAATGCAAACAGGTGGCAGAAATATGACAAACTGTGAACACAATAATAATTGGGTTGATAAAAATAAAATAAAAAAGTTCAAGAGTCAGTATTACAAAAATAAACTTTCAATAACCAAACTCGAGGGGATGGGGAGGGGGAGGCGGAGGGGAGTAGTGTCGCAAATTGAGCAACAGGTTGTTAGTGGTACAAGTACCAGTGCAGTGTTCAGTAAGTAAATATAATCTGACCAATCATATATGATTTTTCAATAATTACAAAAAATTAATCGGTAAAAAAAGATCTGTAGCGCAAAACGACAGGGTACATAATACCACAACAGTTGAAACTTTATTAATGTAAAAATCCTTAGTAATATAATCTATATTTTATTTTGTTCACATCACTCTTTTCAGGTAAAGTCACACAAAGTTTTTGACTTTGGCGATCCAGAGAGAACACTTGCTGCGTTACCTCACTGGATTACAAGTTTAAACTGGTAAAATGTACATAAAATGTGATGATCCTATTGTAAAAATAAGTTAAAAAATATGAAAGGTGAGGAGAAGAACCTACATAGACGGGCTGAAAATTATGTTAAAAGCAAAATCAACGAGCAAAGAAAAATAGTGGAAACATTTAACTAGGGGAATTGGGGAATCAGAGGAAAACGACTGTGAAATTTGAATACCACAGCAAATATTGGCAAAAATCATAGCGAAAGTAAAAAATCACAATAAAAACCAGTAGAGTGGAATATCTCGGCAAAATAAATGAAAATCAAAACAAAAATTAGCAATGAAAATTATAACAAAAACTAGTATGTAGGCAAAACACAACGGAAGCTAAATCAGCAAACACTAGAACTGAAAATCAAAGCGCAAAGCATGTTAACAAAACCTAGTGGTAAAAATCAGAGTGGAAACAAGTAATAACATTAATGGCGAAAATCATAACAACAAAATTTAGTGGTGAAAATCATGACATAACAAAAACTAGTGGTAAAAATCTTAACGAAAATCATGACACAACAAAAACTAGTGTTAAAAATCATAACGAAAATCATGACATAACAAAAACTAGGGGTGAAAATCATAAAGAGCAAAAAAAAGCGGTGAAAATCAAGCGAAAACGGGGTGAAAATCACAAGAAAAACTAGTGGCGAAAACTACACAAGCCATGAGTGTTGCACGTTGCATACCTGCCGCGGAGAGGGAGGACAGGCTTGACGTGAGAGTGGTCAAGTTATTGTAGGGGGCGCCTGAGTTGACGCTGTTCCCGGCCTGGGGCGGCAAACCTTGGGGGGAGACACCAGAGAGAGGGGAGACACCAGAGAGAGGGGAGGAGCAGAGAGAGAGAGCAAAAAATCAGTTTAATAATGTCTACTATTTAGAGCTGTATGTATAATTATATGCACGATGTTTTGAAGAAAAATCAAAATCTCTATATATAAAACAGAAAAAAGGACTACCTACCTACCTACCTACCTACCTACCTACCTACCTACCTATGTTTGTTTGTTTGTCCGGAGTTGTTTAGCCAAAACGGTAAGAGATAGCGCAAAATGTCTCAGAATTGACCCCCCCAAAACCATTATCGCTTTGTCCAAAAAATTATAAAAAGTTCAAAAAGGCATTGCTGTCTAGCAGTACGGCCATGCCTTAGTAAATTTGAAATTTAGTCCCGTTGCAAAGCACGGGCAAACGGCTAGTCGTTTTATAAAATGTCAATATTGTGTATATCATTAGAAAAATTTGTAGTTATGCAAGAATAAAATGAATACAACAAGAGTAAAATGCATATTATAACATTATACACTATGACAGCTCTTTAGTTGTGTACCTGAAATCAAACTATCCCATGGTAATATGTATTTAAAGAGTGACACATTATAAAATTATTTTATTATTGGTGAGTCATGTTCCGTTCAGGTAGTCGAAAAATTGAGAGGATAGTCCCCCATTAGTAGCTAGCTAACGAGAACTAACGACTCCAAAACAGCTTTCTCAGTTTTCTGAGAAACTCAACCCACGTGATTTTTTAAAACCCGCTAGATTTCATTGTTGTTATTTGTTAAAAAAAGAAGGCCGAATTTTCCGTTTGCCTAGCACTTTTCACAAAAAGAAAAATCGGACTTGATGAAAGCGAGCGAACTTGATGCTTGAAAAGATAAAATCTTTCCATTGATTATTAACTAATTTCTATGGTGTCCATGAGTCACTGAGAATACAATGCAGCTTGTGAATTCCGATAGAAATAAAAATGCTAAAACCATGCACGAGCTAATTTGAAAAAATAGAAAATTAAATATAAATAAATATTAAATGAAGTGAATCATCGCCTTTAATGAAAAATTAAAAATTACTTAAACTTTGGAAAACAATACGTATAGATGTTGTGATAAATTGTAAATTTGAAGAACAATCAACAGAAACTGAATTGTAGGAATACAAAATAAATAATAATGATAATGAGCCAAAATATACTGGCATTTACCAAAGTATGTCAAAAAAGAAAATAAAAAACCGACAAATATTTAGGTTCCAAAAGTATCCTACCCAAAACCAAAACACACACACACGAAGGCAAAACAAAGAAGGAATAAAATGGAAATGAAAACCGAAAACTACTAATCACTACTGTACAAGTATACATACTTATGTACTAATTTCGGATCAAAAACCAAAGGAAAAAAAAAACTAGATACACAAGTATGAACAGTAAAAACATATTTATTTAGCAGTCGGTCGCGTGTCGTCACGTGTCTAACCCAAATAAATCGCTATTTTTTCACGTCACGATTGAACTTGTTGAACACCGACCTCCGCATTCCAAGTCCAGCGCGCTAACCACTCACCACCGTGATGAGGAAACAACAGGGAGGTGCAACACTAACAACAACACAACAACAAGCAGCCGTATCAAGGAGAGTTTACCTGCCAGGTTACCGTTCGGGACGGGGGCGGAGGGATTGGACGCGTAGAGAGAAGCTGTTGCTGGGTGTACAGGGAGGAGGGGGGAGTGGTGGGGATCTGGGGCGCCCCCGGCTGAGGACCCGGGTTCGACACCAGTCGCAGTGCGCCGTTTCCTGCAAGGTGGGCCGGATCAATAGAGTCGTGGTGGTGGGGGGGCTACTTAGATCCCAGCAATCGATTGCGATTGCGGCTGTCCCGCAATATATACTGGCATTTACCAAAGTATGTCCCGGCTGCGATTGCGCTCAGTTTAAGTGGTAGAAATAAGCTATTCTAATAGGTTCATCTATTTTATGACATTTTAGTTTCTTCTGTTAATCAATTTCAAGTTTATTTTTCTTTAAAGGCGATGATACACAGTATGGGTAAAGATGAAGGGCGTTTCTCAAAATTGTTAAATTAGATTTTCAAGTCGTGACAGTGCTTTATTTTGAAAAGGTATTTAATATTTAGTCCCTTTACATAGTTTTTTTTTTCTTTTTTTACTTCCTTCTTTCCTCTTGTGTTTTTAGTAAAATAAAGGTAAGGCACGCAAATATTTTAACCATGGCAGAGGTATTTTCTATTCAAATAACGGTCAGAGGGTGTTTCACTCACATGGGAACACTAGGAAAGAAACGAGAGAGAGAGAGAAGAGAGCGAGAAAAAAAAGGAAAATTGAGAAGGAAGAGAACAGAGTAGAGGAGGAAGAGGAAGAGGAGGAGGAGGAGGAGAAGAAAGGAGAAGGAGAGGAGAAACAAAGGGAGAGGGCCCTTGAGAGTTTCATGTCTAAAACGTGTGAATATTTACATTCCGACTTTTCAGGTTCATTTTCTCTCCACCCTTTGTCCCTCGTCGGAACTTATTCGCAAAGTTGTTTTAACTTAAACAACTCGAGAAGGCAACGCTAATTTTAGAGGCAACACAACTTTGGTCGGAAAAAGAGGAGGGAGGGGGGAGAGGAGAGAAAGAAAGTCGCAGTTGGAGAGTAATTTGAAACATGTGGAGAAAAAATTGAAACGAGTGAGTGGGAGGAAGAACGGAGGAAGAAAATTTTCGTACCAAGGATCCCAGCAATGAAAAGAGTTCCATAATACACATACGGTTGCACGAAGGAATTCATAAAAAAAAACTTTTCATAAAAAATATTTCTTCACATAAAACCAGCATGTAGTGCATAAAAACTACCTTAGTAAAACTGAAATATAAAGTTTTAAAACATGTGACGTCAGTCCATCATTTATTTGCGCTCTATTTTAAGACTAAAAAGTACTTCAGACTTATAACGGATAAACTTTTCAAAGCCATACTTGGACTTCACCTAATACTTCTAGATTTCTAGAAGATATAGTAAAAATATTCATGACAATTAATTCAGTTCACTGAGCTCACCTATGACTCTCTTTTAATTTTACAGACAAAAAAAACACACAAAATCATTTTTCTTTCATTAATATAAAAAAAATCTTATTTTTCAATGAAAAAAAAAAAACAAATTTATGGCACTTTCCAAATTTTCTAATCCAGACATAAAGCCACCCTGTTGGAAAAAGCTTGCCCCTCCTATTTGTGCAGGAGCACTTGGACCTAACATACACTGCCTACTCGAGCTTGATAAACAGTTCAAGTAATTAAAGCCTCATTAGAAAGAAGGAGGGATACTGATAGGAAGGAGAAGAGATAAGGTAATTACCTTGCTACTGAAGAAAAACCAACATGGACTTCGAGAAACTCAGGTAAAACACTTTATGACTCTACTCCCACTCTTCATTATCTCTACACCTACACTCTCCCATACGCTGTAGGGTTCTCTACCCTCTCCTCTTCTCTCTCCACTAAACTATAGTCCTACTCTTATGACTAACACACTCTCAGACTTGCTTTCACAATTTAACATCATTAATCATCACTACCTCATGTTTTGTTTAGTTATATCCAACATGGCTGCCAATATGTTGCTTTCCCTGAGGATTTTCTCGGTGCTCACGGCATGGGTACATTACCTCTGAATGGCTAGGGGACGTTAAACAGGGAGAAGAGGAGTGTCTCTATACTAGAGGACTATAATCAGACTAACCAACCCTAACAAGCCAGGATAGCTTGCAGTTTCCCACAAGGGGTTTAATGTTTTACAGAAAAGCCCCAAGTTCTCATGATCGTTGATCGCACATAGAAATATGTGGTTCAAGACGAGCAAACTTTTTATTTTTGTTGGCTGGTGATCATCACTCCCCAGCTGTGGTCAAGCTGGTTACAAACAACAACAAAAACAATCTCTTTATGAGAATAGATGGATCCATTTCAACAGATATGATTGTTTTAGATTTTTAGATTTATAATTTCATAGTACATAATACAGTAAACAGTATGTATATTGTAAAGAGTAAAGACCAGAAACAAAAAGGAGCTATGTTACTAACTTCCATCCATATCCACAACCTGAGTTAAAAGAGAACGTTTCCGTTTACAAACCGTTTCCTATAGACAAGACAACCCAGACAGATTTGTTCTATGATCCAGGACGAGACGATAAGGTAAGACTCCCTATGAAAAAGGAGAACTTCGGGCCAGGTACGAGCTACACCATTCATACAACTCCTCACACTTAAACACAACATCACATCCATAGGTATTAAAACTATTAATCCATGAGCTGAAACTTCGCTTTTATGATTCCTCAGAGGCGTTTCTTTGACAGAAATGTATACCTCAGTGGCGTGAAACTTTAGGAAAGCAATTTAATTTAAACAGAGAAAGTTTAGAAAATTTTCAAAACCGCTCTCTGTAAAGAGACACGTGTATGGCAAATCCTCGGATTAATATTTCAAGTAAATTTTACATCTATGAAGGAGAAGCAAAATAGACAGTCAATGAATACATAATCCAACCTAGACTAAATACCAACAACTCAATACCAGTTCCTATGGCACATCCTCTAATTTATTTACTTATTGCACATTGCATAACCAAAAAAGAAACGGGGCGCTCATACAATTTAAATCAAGTTTCTTAAAGTTAGGCTTTCATTTATTATTAACGAGAGCGAGAAAACATTCAAGTTCATTAACGTGGTGTTACCATTCACTCAACTATCCATTACATTTCTTATTTAGAATTTCAATGAAAGATTTTCAGTAAGTCAATCACACAGAGAAAGAAGCCCTTCCAATCAAAGTGTACGCCAAGATTATTTGACCTTTCCTGACCCAATTAGCGTTCAGCTATAATAAAAACATAAAATAACCTTTGATGATCGCAAGTTGCCCACACAAAATCTGTCGAACCAATAGGAAACGTGGCGCTGTTCAGAACCAAATGTCAGACTTCAACATTCAATATTATATACAGGTGGAGGAGGGGAGGGGGAGGTAAAGGTTAAAAAGAGAAGGAATAACGAAGATGTACAGCAAAATTGTTCAGAGAGGAAGGAAAGGAGGGAGGGAGGGAAAGAGAGTGAGAGAGGAAGGTAGAACACATAGTCCTGAAGGTACAGGATAAAAAATGAGGTTGCATTCAACACAAAAGAAAAGAGAAATGAACAGAGAGGAAAAAAGCGCATTAAAAAATGTTCATAAAGAATGGGATGAAAGAGAGAGAGAGAGAGAGAATGATTGGAGAAAGAGAGCGAGGGGATGGATTATAGAAATAGAGGAAGAGGCGGGGGGAGAGAGGAGAGAGAATTTATGAATGTAGAAAGAGACAGTAAGTAAAGGTCAGGTAATGACATTTTCTACTAGGACTGGGAGAAAGGGAGAAAGAGTGGAGCTAATATACTCAGCTATAGGATGGCACTTAGAGTACAGAGGCACACAGTCCCACCTCTCCCAATGCAATAAATAACCCACGTCTCTTGTACACAGCAGACATTAAAAGCCAAAAATCACATTTATGTCACAATAAATTCAAAACCTTCACTAAAAGTCGACATAAAAGGTAAAATTTAAAACTTTTATATGTCTGTTTTCAACATTAACAATGACCATTTTCATGTTACCGAGAGACGAAGAACAAAATAGAACCTAGAGTGACATCATTTATCTTTTTGATTTTTTGCGATTTCCTACAGTTAAATTATATTCAGCAACATTCACAGGGATCAACATTTTGAAACTCATAATAATAATTCCGTGTCCGTGAGATAGGCACTGTATGGACGCCAAGATCTAATATCTAGGCTCCTCTCATGTCCATTGATTCTATTTGGTTTTAACGTCCTGATTTGAGATAGATGGTCAGGACGGAGGTTTTAACCTACATTCGCTAGGAATCGTACCAGCTACCCACATTAACCTCACCCAGTCTGGGTAGGACCGAAAAAGCCAGCGTCACGTACTTCGAGGAAATATAATTTTCTTCGAAAAGTCTGCCCAACTGGGATCTTTGGACTACGGGCAGTAGTCACGCCACGGAGGCTGGCTAACTTGTAATAAGTTAATAGATTTTAGACAGTAGGTGTAGTTGTTTGAGCTTTTATTATATCTTAACTATCATAAGGTTAGAACTTGGAACCCATACTGTCTTTATTTCTGTGTGTCTACTTGTATGCTGTCTTATTTGATAAATAAATAAAGATACCAGATATTTACAAAATACAAATTACAAAACAAAAAAAATACTTAAATTCAAAAAAAGCACTCAGCAGAATTGAATACTTTTTAGCTGAATTCAAGTTCTTTCTTAACACGGATGGTGTAAATAATGATTTTCTTCTTTTGAAAAGCCTTCCACTTAAAACAGAAGTATCTTGTGAGTCTTTAACGATCCAACTTTCTAGAATACACAAATTTGTTATCGCAGCAAAAATATTAATTTTGAAACATCTGCTACTAGTAAAATTGTCTCAAAAGTTCTAGTTTGACTAAAACACATAATACGATTATGATACTTCAATCAAATTGTTAAAATTCTTTCGATGACATTTACAAAGAAAAAGTTGAGCTTTCGAGAAAAGGAAAACTTGCATTCCGTTTAAGTTGAAACTTACCAGTCAAAGTGACAAATTACCTTTTACTTCTTCCTTAACAATGTACGTGTTATAGAAATTGAAATGTGTACAATTTACATAGGAGCAAGTACCTACATACAGGGTGGACGCTTTTATGTGACGAGGTCAATTTTTTTTGTTGAAAACTATGGATGTAAAGAACATCTTATGAAGACCTTTCCAAATCTATCAAGGTTGTGCTTCAAGGACCAGATCAGAAACTTAAGGTCAATTTTTATTTAAAATCTGAACATGGAATAAAGTTTAGGTCAAACCATTTAAGATACTGAAGTTGACCTAACCTTGAAGGACAACCTTGACAGATTTAAAGGTCATAATAAGATGTCCCATTTTGTGCTGATACATAAGATTTCACATTATTATAATTCTGGGACGAAATCCTCTATAGAAGAGGATTTTATTTATTCTCCCATTATATCTGTATTAAAAAAAAAAAAATGGTTCAGGAGAACTCTTCTTTGAAAAGGTTAGATGATACAACAGAAGACTGAAGAACTTGAGTGGTTAAATCCTGCCTGTAAATTCTCAAATCCCAACAAGACGGGACGAAGGAAGAATAAGCTGCCCTAACAAGGCTTCATTAGAATATTGTAATACTATAGTGCTAGATGTTCAGCTAGAAGCAAGAGAACTCGAAAAAGAGAGTGAGAAAGGGAGAGGGAGAGAGAAAAAAAGGAACAAAGTTGGGATGAAAAAATTAATGAACAGCCAGAGAGAAAGAGAGACGGAAAATGTAGAGTAAAGATTAAGAGATAGTGGAGATAAAAGTTACAAAAAAATAAGAAAGGAATAATGAGAAGAAGAAGAAGACAAGTCAGAGAAAACGGAAAAGTAATTTTCAACTTCTCGTGAAATTCTCATGCCTTATTTAAGGAGAGAGATTCTACCATCTCCCATCTCTCTCTTCTTTCTATTCGGACAAGATGTTACCCATGCAAACATGAAACCGAAAACAAACCCATTCATTTCATCCTTCTCCCTCACACTGCAGCTTCCTCTCCCTCTCTCACGTTCAATTTCCTTTGTTTTTGCTATCCCATCTACAGATGTGTATCTATACCTATCCTGCCACTGTTCTGGCTCGCATCCAACACAATTTTGGACGGATATGAGAAAGAAAAAGGGAAGCGTGAGAGGGAGAAAGGGAGGGAGGAGGGGGGAGGGGGGAGGGAGAGAGAGAGAGAGAGAGAGAGAGAGAGAGACAGAGGGAGGGAGAGAGAAGGCACGTCCTGCAATAAAAGTGGAAATGTAATATGTAAGACGAGAGCAGGAAACCAAAATGAAGCGGAAGTATTATTGTACAAACAAAAGGAGAGAGCATCAGTCATGAAAAGATGTATGTGTGTGAGAGAGATAACTGTTTCGAGGTACTATGAACTATGTGGAATCATAGGAACTCATCAAAGGGCGGCCATTAAGTTGACTGTCAAGAGTAAAGGGACGTCTGAGGTATATTCCTTATTCCAATTCCCAGTAAAAAGCAACACAAAGTAAACATCAGTATACAAAACACACAGTTTATGCAATGGTCCACACAGGAATTCCAACAATCTCGAACCAACCCATGGTTTCCAAGAACCCAAACAAGCTTCAAGAACCAAGCCTTTTCCAGATAAATTAATTCTACAAGAGCGAATCAATCCCACGAACCTTAACAAGATACAAACTCAGAGCTGTGTATGACAAGAATATCGAGCCAGATATTAATTTATAAAATAAGGAGTAAACCCTAACAAAGGAAGTTCCTAGAAGTGCGACATTGCGATAGAGATCCCTTTGATGAGGTAAATATAAGCAGAGAGGGGCATTGTAAAATTCTCGAGTCACTGTTCACAGGGAGTGTTTCCTGGAAGCAGAAGAGAGAACTGAGAGAGATTCGCAGAATCAGGACAGAGCTGGCTCTCGGAGAATATGGAAAGCATTTTACATCGCTCATCGAGAAGTAAAATGTACTGTGGAAAGTTGAACACTTTACTGTGGAATTCTGGTGTTGGAATATGAATAATTGTTGAGAACAGTGTCCCTGACACTTTTTATGAAACATTCACAACTTAAGTGTGTTTATTTATTTACAAAGAACATACAGGACAAATTAAACATGAGTGTTTGACACGTATAAGAGAACAGAGTAGTACAATAACAACACACTCGTCAGTTTCCATAGTAGCACGAGATGTGACCCTTTTTCGACAGAGGTTTGACATCTGCTGATGCTTTACAACCCATGTTCACCAACTTAGTTTCATTCAATACTCGATACAAAGATATACCATAATATTATACCAAGGTGTGCTAAAGTCGCTACATAGCAACTCACGTGCCTTTGGCCGGAAAAATGGTTTTTCATTACAGTACAAGGAGAAGGAGGAGGGAATTTCAAGTCTAAGGTGGCACCAATACATTTCACTTTCTGTAGAGGCGGGCTGTTATATAATCATCATTTTCTTTTTGTCCGTGAAATTTAGGCATTTATTTCCGTGCATATTTTACATACATACAAGAGGGTGTCTTATTTACATTTGCATAAAATACCTGCAGCGAAAAATATACCAAAATTAGATCCAGTACGTTTGTTATATCAAGTACAATAAACGGTCGTTATTTTGAGTTATTTTATTTACATCACTGTAAGGATTTTTTTAATTTTTTTTTTTTTTTTAGTTTCAATTTAAATATTCACCAATTGTTTCAATAAAGTAAAGACACTCTATATACATAGGTACAGTTGTGCATTATTTAGACGTTCAGCGCTGACAGGTGTAGTCCATCATACAACCATGTATGTACAGTAAATTGTTCTGAATGACAAAAAAAAGAAGAGAAACTGAGAACAATATTAAATGAAAATTCCGTGTGGAGCGCATGACAGGTGTAGTCCATCATACAACCATGTATGTACAGTAAATTGTTCTGAATGACAAAAAAAAAAGAAGAGAAACTGAGAACAATATTAAATGAAAATTCCGTGTGGAGCGCATGAAGGTGTAGTCCCATCATACAACCATGTATGTATAGTAAATTGTTCTGAATGACAGAAAGAAAGAAAGAGAAACTGAGAACAGTAATTAAAGGAAACATCCGTGTGAGGAGGGGAGGGAGGGGGGAGGAGGGGGGGGGGGCGGGAAAGTGGGCGAGACACTCACCAGGGTTGGTCGCGTTAGACGGACGGGGGCGGGGCTTACGAGTCGCATGGGCCGGCATTGCCCACCCCGCGGGGCATCACCAGCGAGCCGTTCTGGTCGTAGTACGCCTGGATCACCTGGTAGTTCTGATTGTGGACCTGCGGGACGCAACGGGTTAATCTTGCTTATTTACAATTTAAACAATACAGTACACATACACATTTCTGCAGGAACAGGGATTGGAAGGTTTAATATATAAAACTCTTTATTGACAGAATAATATTGACAAAGGCGTGATTATTGCTAGGCAATCTCTGCCATCAACCATAGATTTTTCCCAAGTACATGGGGACAAAATTGGGAATTTTTTTTTTTTTTTTTAAGTGGTTTAACGTCGTTCAACTGCCATGGTATATCACGACGAGGTTTTACCCTCCATTCGCAGAAACTCACAAACTGCTACTCACATGACCTCACCAGCTGAGTGGGCCGGGAAAAGCCGTCACGAGAATTAGAATTTGAATGGTACCATCCAAGTCTTAACCTCGCTGGATGTCGCTTAACTCGGTGTTCTGAAGGAACCGGTGTGTTCAACATGCCATCGACGCTGGCTGGTGGATTTTTAATTTATGTCCCTTTAGGTCACCGGTGGGTTTCATGACTGAGAATCATTGTGAAAAATCTTGATGAAACCACCGGTGACTTTCCGGAACTCAGTAAAACACCATGAACCCACGGTGGGCTCCGTGGTGTTCAACGTGTTAAACATGGTATTGATTACAGCTGCCAGTTTCATGATGAACTCAACACGAGACGAGACAAAATTAAAGTATCGTCGCGAGAAACAATGAGGTCTCTTCTAACCGACGAGAAGTTTCTCGATTGTGTCCAATTCTCTTCTCGACTTGAGTACACCACCAGCTGTCATTGCAACCGTAGACAATGATTCTTTCAAGGACTTTATAATTTCTGCTCTTGATGATGTTTACGTAAGTCTTTATATAATACAATTTATTACATTTTACAGTATTAGGAGACCTCGATAAGGAATTTAGAAAAATAAGAAAAAATGTTAACTGTTACGGGTGAAGCTCTACCCAATGAGATTTATAAACATAAAAAAAAAATCACCATCCATTGAAAAATAGAACATAAAGAAATTGTCATTCATACTTATTGTACAGCAATCAGTTTTATATGTATAGAAAATTCGTTATCGAAATTCAAATTCATTCAGACAGATTAAGTTAAGACGGTGGAAGAAACCAGGCATTTGAATTTTCCACTTCAAATTGTTCTGTTCTGAGTTTTTATTGAGAACATAAATTTATTGTTAATAAAATGAATTGAATAAATAAAACTACTGGGTGGAAGACAGTTTCATTTGTTTTCTTTGTTGAAAGAAAATTAAAATGTGCGATTTTTTCTACCGACCAAGTTTAAATTTTTCAACAAAACTTATCTTCTTGTGTGACTATGAATATTTATGTACAACATCACATAATCGCGCTATTTCTTTAAGACTCAGAGGAACCAAAACATTGTAAGGAGTCTAAAGAAGAAGATGGGGTCGGATTGTCAATGATCCCCTGTTCAATGTATCTCTACCTATATACAGTATTATTTTTTAAATAAAAATATCACTATTTTGTTGGAATCATTAAGATTTTAAATTAAGGGATAACAATTAAAACACTTGACTACCAGATTACCATACCAATCTGGTAGTTAAGTGGTTAACGCGGCTAACCTGTTAATCCAGGTAGCGTAGGGGGATTCGTTAGTTTGAATCCCACCCAGTGCATGAATTTTTCCTCATTAATTTGAGTTTGTGACCACATAATAATAAGACTCTGAGGGTTAGGTGGTAAAAAGTGCTTTGATCATTAGCCTCGCCTGGTGGTTACCTTCCACTAAAGAGTGTTATTATTAGTATTTATTATAATCTGGCTTAAAAATACCTCTGGTTGTGGTATGTGTTACAGTAAATTATCGCTTAGCTTTTTTTTTTATTAGAAGGTAAGTGTGCCAAGGAACCGCTTTCGCATTACTTCAGGGCACTTTACCTTTACACATCCATGCAATTCCGGAAACGGAAAATTTCAGTCAAAAATTTCCGCTCCGGCCGGGATTCGATCCCGCAACCTCTGGGTTACTTTTACATTGGTTACTACCAATGCTCTTAATTTGAGCTGTTTATTTGAGTAGCATGAGTGCTTGTTATGTAACTATAGTAGGGTCCTACAGCGCCGCACTTGAAGTAATATATTATTCGTTCCAGGTGCGGTTAGCTCTTTGAGAAGTGGGTTTTTTAGTGGTTTTTAGTGGGTGGAAATCCACACCCCAAGTCAGGATGACCTGGGTGTCTTTAAAAGTTTTTTTCCTGCCTTCAACCAAAAAAAATAAATAATATATAATAATAAAATAGTACTATACAAGAAAATGTGTGGTGTACCTGTGTCAAGTTGTTGCCGGTGTCCTGGTTGTTGGCGGAGGAGGGGGTGAGGGGGCGCCGCTGCGGGGGGGTGGCGCTAGGCTGGATGAGGTTGGTGGGGTAGACGCCCCAGGGCACGCCCACCCCGTAGTACTGGGCGGGCATCACGGTGGGGGCTGGGGGAGGGGGCGGGGGGGAGACATGAGATTTAAGTTTTTTTTCTACAAGAAGAAATAATTGAAACATAATTCCGTAAAGAAAGACAAAATACATTTGAAATATAAATATATTTGTCAAAATTGTATCAACAGTAAAATTTAAAGAAAAATTTTCTATATAGAAGAATATATTTGAAGCACAAATTCCGTAAAGAAAGAAAGACAAAATACATTTGAAATTATAAATATATTAGTCAAAATTGTTATTACAGTAAAATTTAAAGAAAAAAAATTTCTTTACTTTTCTGTCAGGTTATATTCTATTCAATTTTTACTGATTTGAGTTTGGCTCGAAGAATTAATAGGATTTCTAATGAACAATGTAAGTCGTCACGTAAGAATCACTAAACCGTACCAAATCAATTCACTTTCATACTCCAAATCAATTCAATTAATCATTTTCCTTTGATTCATACGAGGGAGAGAAGAGACATCAAATAAATCAACCAAAAAGAATACCTACAACTGAGGCTAATCCTCTGTTAAATTTAAAACAGGAAATGTGTGAATAATTGAGCCCTACAGGTGCCCGCCCGCCCTACTTGTTAAAACCAGCGAATAGGAAAACATGACCACAATTTTGTTTCGTCCTCAATTCAACCTGAGGCACCCCAGGATTGTCTACTCTCGTCTAGTCTTGAGCAATAATGGGGATTAGAGGATAGCAAGGGAGGATTAGGAAATACACACCCCCCAGGGAGACTAGAGGGTAGAAATAGCAAGCTAGAATAGAAATCAGGAGAAGGGGGAGAAGTAAGAAGATATAGATAGAAAAAATAAAACCCTATTCAGACACTTGTGGTAGACCATATTCTTATTAATGAAAAGTATAATTTTGTCCTTAGTAAAATAGTAATTTTGTTGTAATCTACGGCTACCTCACGAATAGGCTACACTACCTACTTCTAGACCAGATCCTGTACAGAATCTGGAGTAGTCACTTTAACATATTGGATTCTTTTGATAGCTAACACACTACGAATAATGTGCATTCACTTTAACTATTGATCAGTACCAGAATATGTAACATAATACCTACTTTAGTACACTATTATTTGACTACCAGTATGTACATAAAAAGATAAAATCTTGAGCAGTTAGTTCACTTTAACATATTGGATTTTGTACTCTCCGCCAAGAATAGGCCTACACTACCTACTTTTAGACCAGATCCTGTACATAACCCTGGAGTAGTCACTTAACATATTATATTTTGTACTCTCCGCCACGAATAGTCCCTACACTACCTACTTCTAGACACAGATCCTGTACATAATCCTGGAGTAGTTCACTTTAACATATTGGATTTTGTACTCACCGCCACGATAGTGCCTACACACCTACTTTTAGACAGATCCTGTACATAATCCTGGAGTAGTTCACTTAACATATTGGATTTTGTACTCTCCGCCACGAATAGTACCTACATTACCTACTTCTAGACCAGATCCTGTACATAATCCTTGAGCAGTTTGTTCACTTCAACATATTGGATTTTGTATCTTTCCGCCACGAATTAAGCCAGAAAGCTACTCTGGAAACTGCTTTCCTGCCATTTCCCTACGGAGCGTTAGATTATATTGGAGCAGGGAATACTGGCTGCCGCTGCCACCGGCGAGTCTAGCGGGGAGAGGACATGACGAAATCAGGAAGAGAGAGAATAGGAGAGCGAGAGAGAGTAGGAGGAGAAAGGAGGGAGAGAGAAGGGGAGAGAAGGGGGGGGGAGAGAGAGAGAGGAGGGAGGAGGAAGGAAGGGAAGGGGAGAGGAGAGAGTGAGTGAGAGTGAGGAGGAGAGAGAGAGAGAGAGAGAGAGAGAGAGGAGAGAGAGTAGAATAGAGAAGAAAGGGAGTAGAGAGAGTGGGGTGGAGGAAGGGAGAAAGAAATAACTAAGACCAGTATATATTGAGAAAATTAATTAAAAATAATGAAATAACTAAAAAGAGGAGCGAGGGAGAGAAAAAAAATCAAGGTTAAAAAGGTGTGAGAACAGAAGAAAAAGCTTGAGAAGGAGTAAGGATGAGGAGGGAGAAAGAGATAAACATAGCATAAGTGTGTGTGTGCGAGAGAGAAACAGAGAGAAAGCAAGGACAGGAAGACAGGTAGTGAATGTCGCAAGAGAAAATATTGTGGATGCGATTTAAAATAAGTTGGATGTGAGAAAATAAGAACGAGGAGGAAGAAGAAGGAAATGGAATATAGGAGATGCAGCAGACTCGCATGGGAGGGACATTGGTACAGGAAGCTGGATTATATGGACTAGATAGCAGTGTGGATTCAACATTAGTATGCTATGCCATGCATCAGGTAGTACGAGTATTTGTGTGAGGAAATGTCTGGATACGAGAAGCTGTCTTTGTAGTGAAGGGATTGATTTTCAGGACCCCTGCCTGACTCCTGGCTGTTTCTTCAACGTGAGAAAATCGCAATTTTTTGAGGAGCAAGATGCTGAGAATCATGTTGTGAGTGACCGATAACATTCTCATGAATTTTAACATTTATTTACATTGTTTGCCAAAATGAAAACTAAAGCGAACTCAGCAGCTGGATCAATAATGGGGCGGACTTGTAACCTGGAGGTCGGTTAGTTCGAGTACTTGTGATTAAAACATAAATATGATCAGAAAACATAAATTTGATCAGACGGTATTGTGAGTACTATAGGGTAATAGAGAGCCTTGAAATCAACTGAGCAACTGAAGATGGAATGTTTCAAGAATGATAAAGAGAAGATTAAAATTGGAAGAATTAATATACGAAGATGTAGAAGAGACCGTAAATAAAAAAATACTCGCTAAAATTTAGGATAATTTGAAAGATGAGTGGCACTGGAAACGTGGCAGCGAATAAGGGGAGGGGAGAGAGAGAGAAACAGAGATACATTAGGAAAGGGAGTGAGAGAGAGAGAGAGAGAGAGAGATATAGAGAGAGGGAGAGAGAGAGAGAGAAAGAGAAGAGAGGAGAGGGAGAGAGAGAGAGATTACAAAAGGAGAGTTACAAAGAGAACGTAGACTACTTTTAGTGGAAATATGGTTGGAATTCAGGAGGCATGGGGATTTATTTTACCAGCTCAAAATAAAAGAAAGGGAAAAAAGTAGTGAGTGCTCTCACGAGATTGAAATTCCGTGGAAAACTGAGGCAAGGAGAGTGGAGAGGGAGACATAATAAAATTAAATAAGAACTCTCATATCTTCTCAAAACATTTCTTTGTAAGAAAACGCTTTCTTTATATTTGGCAAATATAAATTGTGAAATTTTTAAAGGATACCGAGTTTCTAGTGCTACATCGCCTATCGATAATAAAACACCATCACTTGGACTTAATTTCAAAATCTCAACAGACTCATTTATTCTAGAAATATTGCTTCAAAAATGTCATAAATTATTTTCTAAGTTAAAGTCTAAAGAATTAAGAAACTTTCACTGGTCTTGACAACATCCTCGTCCCCTCTTGCGAGGAGGCAAGAAGATACCTGTGTCTTAACACTTAGACGACGGGTGTACCACCGGTGGTACACGCGTGTCTGTACGGAATGGACGGTGTACCACCGGTGGTACACGCATGTACTACGCCTGTGTATAGCCTAAACATCGCCGGTCCCACGGGAGAACTTACTAAAAACATGCCGGTCGTCTAAGTGTTAAAGACAATGGAAGCTGAAGATAAGGACTGAGTAGAAGAGATTGTCATAGGCCTTGCTCTATAGCTTTTCTTGTTTTTTTATTTATTTATATGGTATCCAAATTTATGTCTATTTCAAAAAAATAATAAAAAAATATGTCAATATTGTCAATGTCCTTCTAATAAATAATGAAAATACCCCAGGGAGAATAGATAATGATTCACTTGTACGACCTAAATTCTTCCAAAATGCTTTCGATGTGAAAGCGGTGGTGGGCAAGTAAATGTCAGAAGATAACGAGCTTTCGCTTCCAAGATGGTGGGAGGGGAGGGGGTGGATGAGCAAAACAAGAAACCTGTGAAATGAAGATTTCTGCGTGGATGAAGCTCGACATGTTAGTTAACACAAGACACTGATTTTCCGCATCACTGAATTGTCTCTCTCCCTCTCCCACACACAAGTCTTTCTCTCTCCCTCTCCCTCCCACATAATCCTATCCTTATTCCTCTTCAACGAGTTCTTCGCAATTCAATTCCAAGAATCACCTCCTTGCCTCATTCAACGTTTTTCTCTCGGTAGGTAAGCTTAAGAGTTCTCATTTCAATTCAAAATACTACTTCTTGCTAATCGTATTAATATTCCTAAGATAGTTACTGATTTCTTTCCTAAATCGTTTAGTGTATCTCTCGGTAGATTAGGTAGAGCTTAATCTAAGAGAAAGTCTTTGGACAGTTGGGATTCGATATAATCAACACTGGAAGATATCGGTGTCCTTCATAGCGCGCACATTAGTGATCAAAAATCATAGGTCTTGCATTTTGTTTGCTATCGCTTTCAAATAAAGCTTGTTGTCGTACCTAAATGTAAGATTTGTACATCTCAATTGGCTCGAGCAGACAGCAATATCAAGACAAAGCCCTAGGAACGTTTATAAATTTTAAACATCTCAGAAGAATTTTGATGGGACGTCTTTTTTTAAAGGTATAGTATAGTATAGTAGTGCTTTTTTTTAGACTGTCGGCTCGAGACAGGAAGTCCCATTACGCCAACAAAAAGGTAAGTAAAACGAAGAAAAAAATATGCAAAAAATAGAAATCGGAGCAAAAATATATATTTTTTTTTTACAAAAACAAACAGAATACTTCCGATTTCTAATATTAGAAACTTAAAAAAAAAAGTTTCTAATATTAGAAATCGGAAGAAAAATATTTTTTTTTTTTTTTATAAAAACGAACACAATACTTCCGATTTCTAATATTAGAAACTTAGAATCTGAAGTAAAAATAAAATAAGAAATGTCAACCCTTTCCGGCACGGTGTCGTCGGTTACTCACTTGCAATCACATAGCCGCCGTTCGGGTCCTGCGGGTTAATGATGTAGGGAGTGGGCGGGGCGAAGGTGGTGCCCTGGGTGGCGAGGCCGGCTAGCTGTTGCTGCTGCTGCAGGTGGAACTGTTGCTGCTGGAGGAGTTGCAGCTGGGTGGCGCTGCCCACCGCCGCGGCCACTTGTTGCTGCTGCTGAGACCTGAACAGTTGCTGCGGACAGAGAAGGGGGGAGAGGAGAGGTTAGTCGACTGAATAATAAATAAGGAATAAATTGGCAAAATATTAAAAAAAAAAAAAAAAAACTTAATTTAAATTTTTTGGCATTGGTTATTCTCCTTATCATGGGAATTTGCCATACAGCCAATGTGGTCGTGTTTATAAAGATTGGTTTTTTATTAAAGATAGTTTGTTAATTATTAGATATTGAATGAATATATTGTTTGTGGTTAGAAAATAGTATATGTAAAATTTTAAATAATAGCATGCTATGTACTTAACTATTGAAAAGGCCTTATACTATTTAGACGTTCGGTTCTGATGAGCGTGTTTTAAGATATGTTCACAAGTGGAACTATTCGATGGATATAGCATAGCAGCACAAAATATTCAGGTTCACTTTGTTTACAAGTTAACCTTACATTACTCTCCACATGTGTCTAGTGATAGTTGGAATGTTGGCATGGTATCAAGGAGTTCAGGGCAAAAGCGAATCATGAACTTTGGGTAATTTAGAGAAGAGATGATCATGAGAAACAGAGGACTTATGAAACGTTTTATAAATATTATTTGTCCCCAAGAATTATTTGTCACTTTTGCAGGAACCTTTATTTCTAAATGAGTATGCAATTTGTAGAGAGTATTGAGCATGGCCAAAACATTCCAGTATCAAGAACCGTGGTATGACAATTACGTCAAATGGTCAAAAACAATTCAAACAATAATAAGATCGTTTAGCTAGACCACACAAAAACCCAAGATTTTCAGGAGAAAACACGAGACAGTATAGTTTGTTTTCTGGGCAGGATAGAAAACAATTATTTCCAGTCATAAATTCAACAGCACTCACAGCATTGTTCTAATGAAGATGGATGATCGCATGCCAAGGTAGTCGTGTATTTCGACAGCTTCACAGGAATGTACGATACTTCCACCAGCTTAGGGAACAATGTACTGTTTCATTTCCAACATGGAACTAAACGTTTTCATGTAACATTTCCCTCAACAATTTACCCGTTTTCACCACATCCCTGATGTCTTGTTTCTTGTCGCGTACAATAAGAAACATGAGCTATCTTCGCCTCACACTCCAGCCTGAATCATTTCTCAAGGGGTTCTCTTTCCTCTCGTCCATCCTTCGCATCCTCTTCAAAAGCCTCTCTATCTTCTCCACCTCCAGAATTTCTCACTTCAGAATATTCCCATGTTGTGAAACATAAATCATCAAAATTCATATCAATCACACACTGCCACCGTATCTTCCGCCAACTCTCCCCTCCTCTGCTTTCCATTCTATGCTCTCTCAACCCCACCACACAACCACCTCGGATAACTGATTGACAAGTCGAGTTTCTATAGGAAAAGGACCTGTCTATCTTTACATATTTCTCGGGAACGAAGAAAAAGATTATACAAGAAAAGATAAAAAAAAATGATGAATTTAAGAGAAAAGAGATACATATATAAGTAAGGAAAGACGAAAAAGTGAAAGATGGAAAAATAAAAATGAATTAAAGACACAGAGATAGTGAGTGAGAGAGAAAAACACAGTTTCGAAAAGAAGAATACTGAAAAACATGAGCGGACCGGAATTCGTTATTGGAAGAAAAGAATTGACATTTCATCTCGAACAGATGCCAGAATTAGGAGGAGCTGAAGGAAAAGAGAAGAGAAGAAATGAGAGGCTTTATGGGATTGAAAAAAGAAAGGGGCACCATGTGAGTGTTGAGAAGCTGGAGTGATAAATTGTATTCAGGAAAAGTCATTGTATTGAAGAGGAGAAGAATTGAAATAAGGGACAGTGAGAGGGAGGGAGGGAGGGAGGGAGGGAGAGAGGGAGAAGAAGGAAAACTGAAATAAGAAGTAGAAGTAGAGGCCTGAAGGAAAAAGTTCCGAAGAAAAGAACAAGAGAGAGGAAGAGGAGAGCGAGGGAAAGAGAGACAGGGGAGCCTTTTCTTCTAAATCACCATACTGTCACAAGTGGGAGTGGGTTGCTCGTATTAGTGACCCCCGAGGGATCCATCTGCTAATTCGAGACACCACTTCCAAATTGTCCTCCAGTGAAAAGAATTTGGAATGTGAAATGGAGATGGAAGGAAATGTAGAAAAGAGCTTTGTGTTTCTTGGCAATGGATTTTCCATTCGGGTATCTATAGCTGCTACAAGTACTGCTGACAACAGAGAATCATTGAGGCATACTTCTCCAACACATAAAAAAATAGAAGTTTCGATAGCAAGTTGAAAATAAAACAGAAATACAATACAATACTCTATTTTATCCTGGAAGAATGACCCTCCAGTCTCTACAAAGTCACATTTATTGGTATGCAGTATACAAAGTAAGAAATGAAAATACCGTCATCCTATATTACCTTGGTCCGAACTTAAACCCAGCAAAAACCAACAACCTTCAATGTGAGTCTCTTGTGCTTGGAAAGCAACTGAATCACGAGAGCTCGGGGACCTCAGTACAATTTACACAGCAACAAGTGACCATTAAGCCCCCCAGACCCCCTAATAAAATCCTGGTAGGCACAGATAATAGCTTATTTTAACATGAGAACGAAAAAGCGACGACAATTTTCCACTCAACGGAACTTTCACATTCAGGGGGAAACACACTCGCTATTTTTTTTTCTCTCAAAATTGCTGTCTCTTCAAGAAGAACTCCTTCTCTTCTGAAGGAGAAGTAAAAAGGAATTGCTTTCTCTTTTTTCATACAGAGACAGCGCCGGATGAGGGACACAACCTAATCTGAACGGGATTAAAACGCAGTAATCTTCTTATAACTTATTCTCATCCTACACAAGAGTTTGGAATTTATTAGAGGGCATAAAACTGAGGATCATAGCAAGAAGAGACAATAAGAAATGAAAACAGGGATTAGACAGTAATGAGGAGGGGCGTTAGTTAGGCGTGGGAGATGGGGAGAGGGAGAGGGAGATGGAGAGGGAGAGGTAGAGAGGGAGGGAGGGAGGGAGGGAGGGAGAGGGAGAGAAAGAGAAAAAGAGAGAGAGACAAAGAAGACCTGAAATCCGAATTTTATTACATGGAAAATTAAAATGTAAAATCTCTGTCTTTCTCTTAACTCGTGCAATCTTTCTTTTATTTTCCTTCGTCTTTTGTACTTAACAATTTCAGTTAGAGGGTATGTGAGAGAGAAAGATGTAATTGATGGTGAGAGAGAGTAAGAAAGAGAGAGGGATGTAATTGATGGAGAGAGAGTAAGAGAGAGAGAGAGAGATAGAGAGATGTAATTGATGGTGAGAGAGAGAGAGAAAGAGAGAGAGAGAGAGAGAGAGATGTAATTAACACGTTCGTTACCAAGCCAATTTTTTCAAGTTTTACGTAGGGACCAGGCGGTAAAGTCGCTGTTGCATCCTGGGTACCAAAATGATTTTTTTTGCATATTTGGCATCGTATTTGTACAAGAATCGATCCTATATCTGTTCTAATACTAACAACCTACCTCAAAAAGGCCATATATGGATGTCCGGTCCCTCGTTAAAATTTTGATAACGGCCACATGTGTGTTTCGGTCCCTCGTTAAAATTTTGATAACGGCCACATGTGGCCGTTCGGTAACGAACGTGTTAAGAGAAGTGAAGACTAGGGAATTTTAACATGAGAACGAAAAAGCGACGACAATTTTCCACTCAACGGAACTTTCACATTCAGGGGGAAACACACTCGCTATTTTTTTTTCTCTCAAAATTGCTGTCTCTTCAAGAAGAACTCCTTCTCTTCTGAAGGAGAAGTAAAAAGGAATTGCTTTCTCTTTTTTCATACAGAGACAGCGCCGGATGAGGGACACAACCTAATCTGAACGGGATTAAAACGCAGTAATCTTCTTATAACTTATTCTCATCCTACACAAGAGTTTGGAATTTATTAGAGGGCATAAAACTGAGGATCATAGCAAGAAGAGACAATAAGAAATGAAAACAGGGATTAGACAGTAATGAGGAGGGGCGTTAGTTAGGCGTGGGAGATGGGGAGAGGGAGAGGGAGATGGAGAGGGAGAGGTAGAGAGGGAGGGAGGGAGGGAGGGAGGGAGAGGGAGAGAAAGAGAAAAGAGAGAGAGAGACAAAGAAGACCTGAAATCCGAATTTTATTACATGGAAAATTAAAATGTAAAATCTCTGTCTTTCTCTTAACTCGTGCAATCTTTCTTTTATTTTCCTTCGTCTTTTGTACTTAACAATTTCAGTTAGAGGGTATGTGAGAGAGAAAGATGTAATTGATGGTGAGAGAGAGTAAGAAAGAGAGAGGGATGTAATTGATGGAGAGAGAGTAAGAGAGAGAGAGAGAGATAGAGAGATGTAATTGATGGTGAGAGAGAGAGAGAAAGAGAGAGAGAGAGAGAGAGAGATGTAATTAACACGTTCGTTACCAAGCCAATTTTTTCAAGTTTTACGTAGGGACCAGGCGGTAAAGTCGCTGTTGCATCCTGGGTACCAAAATGATTTTTTTTGCATATTTGGCATCGTATTTGTACAAGAATCGATCCTATATCTGTTCTAATACTAACAACCTACCTCAAAAAGGCCATATATGGATGTCCGGTCCCTCGTTAAAATTTTGATAACGGCCACATGTGTGTTTCGGTCCCTCGTTAAAATTTTGATAACGGCCACATGTGGCCGTTCGGTAACGAACGTGTTAAGAGAAGTGAAGACTAGGGAATGGGGAGGAATAAAAATTCCGATCCAACATCTTCACTTGAAAATTGTTCCAGGAAGTACAATGAGAATGCTTTACGAGAAAAAGATTCAACTCGAGAGAGTGGAGGTAATACACAGATGAAAGTAAAAATCTGAGTAAAAAGGTATGAAATAGGAAAAGAGATATGGAGGGAGGAAAAGTGAATAGAAAAAGGAAAAGTGATATGGAGGAGGGAGAAGTGAATAGAAAAAGACAGGCAAGAAAGGAGGAGATTGGAATTAGGTAAAAGGAGGAAAGAGAAAGAGAAATACGGGAAAAAAAGATGAAACAGCAAGTACATCTCAGTCCAAATTACACTTTTTGTTACTAATTTAAATAAATACAAGTTCATGGGATTAGTTCTACTGCCTGGCCCTGATGAGAGACAATAAGTTCGGAACTTTCTGGAACAATAAGTTCTAGAAAGGACTCCACCTCTCAAAATCCCGAATGCTCCCTTACAACCGTCAAATTTCGTTTAAATAAAATGCATTCAGAGTTGGAAGAGTTCACGAAATTAGACGGTTGACAGGGAGATTTTGAGTCGGTGCGTACTTTATGACTGATATCTGTGTACATTAAACCATAATATCTGTGTACGGCTTCTCATTATTCTCTTTATGCTAACGTGATGTGGAGAGAGAGAAAGAGATCAATTGAGTACGTTATTTGACTACTTAGGCATAAACATGGCAATCATAGCATTACAAATAACGATAAGAACAAGCATCTCGGATAAACAACAGTGTTCTTTCCATATGTTCAAATGTTGAAATACATTGCTCATCCATTAGTAGTATGCTAGTACGAGAAAAGGGCTCTTTTTATGAACAACTTTTTCAATTTATAAACAAACATCAAACAAGCAAAGGGAAAAATGGAAAAATCCCTACCTGCTCTAGAATAGAAGCGAGTTTATCTTCTTGTTGTCGCCCCGCCCCCTCTATACATGTGGGAGGAGATACATGAGGAGGCAGATTAGCGTGGGAACTGGGAACCTACTTGTTCGTATGCCAGAGCAGCGGGGAGGAGGGATGAATTTACATGCGGGAAATATAATAGAATAAGGAAATCGGGAGAGGGTAGAGGGAGAGGGACGAGGGGGTATGTTTTGTTTGATGTAGACAGAAAATAAAGAGGGGAGGGGCTAGACAAAGGAGGTAGTCATAAGTAAATCTGAAATCTGTATATGATATGGAAAGAGAAGAGGTAATCATGGGAAAAGCTCAGAGAAAGTTTCATACAAGATGGTAAGTGATAGCATCTGGATTTCGTAGGGAAAGTTGTGGAACTTCGTTGTTTGTGCGATTGTGCATACAAACTTAAAGTTTATGTACTTCCAAAGTAAGGCATTGAGCTTTTCTCTCTCCATCAATTTCTTTTAAAAGCTTCACTGCATCATGATAATGTGACGGCGTCATCATGAGATAAAAAGTTATGACTTTGTGCTTAAAACTTTGTTGTCTATATCAGTTTAGAGCACCATCTCTTCGTTGTAGTTATCGTAAAACGGTACAAGAGAGTCACAGAGAAGAGAACTTGTACCGTCAGAAGTGATGTGGAAACATCATTTTTAAGGTTAAGGTATATCAAATCCACTACTTCATAGATGGTTAAAATTCAAAAAAATTAATCAAATGTCGCAAAATTTCTTTCACCTTCTTCCAAAGCACTGAGGCGGTTAGTTGAGTTTAATTTTATTTTTTACTACACAAAGTATAACAATTTAAGTACCTCGTATAAATATGTTGAAATAATAATGTATGGTTTGTATATAAAGAATAATACATGCCTGCTAAAATTAAAAAAAAAAAATCTTTTTTTTTCAAGTACAACTTGTTATAGAATTCAGCAATGTTACGACAGGTCGTGAATAATGTAGCAGACAAATAAGAAGTTAGAGAAGGAAGCAGTAAGTTGAACTTGGGAATTATAATATTTATAATTAAAGAAAGAAGGAAAAGGAAATACAGGAGAGGAACAGGAGAGAGAGAGAAGTGGAAAGAGGAGAAAAAATAATTACCTCAAAAAGAGTGTGAGAGGTAATTATTCACAAAGAACCACACCTCTGTCAAGTTAGGAAACTAAGGAGACAGCTAGGTGTAGCAGAGGAGACGAGGGTCTTCTTGTGAGAGAGGAGAGTGCTGCTGGTAAACACCCTACAAGATAAGGGCTTTTTCGGGCTCCAAGATCGGGAAATTATTTGCTGCAAACAGATAAGCCTTGCAGTTCAACGAGGCAATGCTGCAAGCGTTTTGGGTTGTCATCCAAATGATGATGTCCTGAAAAGGGCACTAACTCTAAGCAATTTGAGATTTTAAGTTATAAGTTGATTGGTTCTGAACTCCTACTTCTACATTGACGGTTGGATGAATTTTCCAACGCCAACCCTGATAGAGAGTGGCAATACCAATGATATTGTTATTGCTTTTGCCTAAGAAAGCTGGTACTGCTATCTGTACGTCCCACAGCGAGGCGTTTTCAAGACTCCAATCTTGTATGATATTTCTCAAAATATATGATCAACGAAAGCTGGCTCTGGATTTCAAGTGGGAACATTGTTGACTTTTATTTTGCAACTCATCCTGTTCAAGTGTCACCGTGTTGTGCGTCTTCAGGGGCTGACAATGTTTGCCGTCTCTCTCAAGCTATTGAACATTTTCTCGCTTCACGTACAGACAGACAAACAAACAAGACCCAGTTGGTAAGAAGAACGGCATACTGTAGGAGAGCATGCAAAACACAGAAAAAAAATAAATTGCATTCAGTCTAATGACTATGTTGGTAGGGTCGAGGAGAGAATGAATGACATTATTGAAGGGAGAGGGGGCGGGAGTGAGAGAGAAACAGAAAGTGCACAGGTGACATTTTCACAACGCGAAATTCTTTCACTTGAGAAATTCTTCAAGGAGGTAATGTCCCGTGGCATGTTAAGGAGGAGGAGAGAAAGGGCATGGTTCTAGGACAATCAGGCAGGGTGGAATGACGGAGGAGATAGATAGGAGGACAGGGTAAAGGTGAAGAGACTGAACACTCAAGGAGAGAGGAGAGACAAACATAGTGAATGAATATCAAGTGCCACGTGGTCAGAACTGGCTGAGAGGAAAACTTAAGAAGTCAAAGTACTGTGACAGATGCAGGGAGTATGAGATTGGTGAGAAGAAAAAGGGAAAAAAATAGGGAGAAAAAAGGATTAAAAAGGAGTGATTGGTCTTGTGAGAGAAGGGAAGAGTAATGATGCAAATTGATAATGGTGAAATTTTGAATAAGAACAAGAGACGCAGAGAAGACACTTGACAGAAGACCGAAAGTGAGAGAAAAACGATAACTAGTAGGATAAAACGGAATGCGAAGGAGCAGACTTTGATGAAGATCGGAAGAAGAAATTTGAAAAAATTGATGAGGAAATTCGAAAATTATTCTAATGGACAAAAGAGAACTAATGAAATATAATAATTAGAATACGAAAGTGGAAAAACGTAGAATTGATAAACTGACTTGAATGGACACATGGACAGTGTAATGGAGAAACCAAGTGTGGGAAGGTTCCAGAGGTTCTAGACTGACAGATAACTGAAAGCAATGAGGAAGAGAATAGGATGTGTAGGAAGAGTAGAGATGAGAGTGGGAGGAGCGAAAGAGAAAGAAATGTTAAAATGGATAGAGATGGAATATGAAAACAGTAGGAGGAGATACAATAATGTGATTGTGAGGAGAGACAAGGAGAGAAGAACAAAAATAAAGGAGGTACAATAATGAAGACTGGGAGAGTTGCATGGGAGTGAAATATATAGGAGGGAGAATTGGAAGGAAGGAAAGAGCAAGGGGAGAGAGTTGTA
The DNA here is from genome assembly GCA_024516035.1 of Bactericera cockerelli. Taxonomy (NCBI): domain Eukaryota; kingdom Metazoa; phylum Arthropoda; class Insecta; order Hemiptera; family Triozidae; genus Bactericera; species Bactericera cockerelli. The sequence goes on along the minus strand of CM044964.1, from coordinate 16,803,217 downwards.
ATGTCAAGTTATTATACCTCCCAAGGGAGTGCTGGATCATTAGAATAATGAGTACTCCCTACGCCCTAGTCCCCACCATAACTTCTCTCTTCTGTACTAGTTCCCTCCCCTTTCCTCCGTATTTCCACCTCTTCGCTCTTTTCTCTACCCTATTGTCTCTTCCTCTTATATTTCACCTTCCCATTTTTTTTAACCTTTGATTATTATTCTTCTTCTGTTTCCCTCTCTCTCCCCTAATACCCTCTTCTTTCCTACTGTCTCCCCTCTTGTGTCTTCTGTTGGCTCCTCTCTTATACTTCTCTCTCTGTCTCTCTCCCTTATTATCCCTCTTCTCTCCTACTATCTCCCCTAGTTTGTTTTCCGTTGGCTCCTCTCTTGTCCTACTGTTACCTACTTTATTTCATCTGTCACAATTATTACTGCTTGTCAGTTACAACAGTTACATATTAGGAGAAATGTCACCTGGGAAATCACAAAGTGACAATACACACAATGACACCTTGTATCATTAGAACATTGAATACTGTTACAGTGTGACACCCATGTGTGACTGACACAAGAGGAAGAAATACCAACGTCACTCGGTGTAGATTCAGTATTTTCATCCCCACCATTGTATACCGATAATTGTTACCACTATCTATGACGAGTAGGACATAAATTTCCCCATCTGTAGCCAAGCTGGCTTACAACCACGTAAAATAAAGTTAGTTCGAATCTCAAACAGTGCATGAACTTTCCCTCATTAATTTGAGTTTGTGACCACATAATAATAAGACTCTGAGGGTTGGGTGGTAGGAAATGCTTTGAGAATTAACCTCGCCTGGTGGTTACCTTCCACTGAAGAGTGTTGGTAATATTATTTTTATTATTATCATTATTATCTAATACCGATACGACTTAGGACCAAGTTACTACGTAGGACTGTAACAAAGATAAGGGGCCGCACCGTCCGTCAAGTGAGACTTCGGTGCGCTGTGGAGGTTGAAACTCCGACTTGAGAGGATTATCTTTGTTGTGATCCTATTTTACAAATCAGCCATAAAAAGAAAGAAGAGGGAAAGAACTTTCCCTGAAAAAGGGAAATTATCAAACATAGAGAAAGGTAATAATAAAGGGACATATGAGGGAAAGGATGGAGGGAGGGAGAGATAACAACAGGAAGCCTAGAGAGAGTTGGAGGGAGGGAGGAGTGTGCTGGAGGAACACGCAATATCAGGGTGTGTTCAGCGGATGCTCAAGTATACTGTTATAGTTCATCATAAACATTAAAACATTAACTAACCAGTCGTTTCCCCGTGCTTTGCCAGGGGCTACCACCAAAAAAATATGATGGTAAATCTTCTTCGATGAGACGGAATTGTTTCTTTACATTTGCAAAATGTCTTAATATCAAACTCAATGATTTTCCTTGAGTTGGAGTAGGGTTTTTTAACTTATTTTCCAATTAAAAACACTAATGTTGCGCCCCAAGGTTGCTGTTGAATAATGATTAAATGGAAGCTGATTAAATATACATTTATAATAATTAATATATGTACATTGTACATCAATAGAAAAACCCTTTTCAGTAAATCCCTGAAATGAAAATTTACCCATCCCCCATTTCAAAACTTTCTGATTAACAGAGCACGAACGAAAATTTGTTCTTTCCTGGAAATGGGGTGTTCAACAGAGATTCTTGGAATCCCCAGGCCAACAAAAACATTTCAATGATTTAACTATACAATATGAGACTGACACTGTCGTGATCATGTTTCAGAGGTGGTCGGACCTCTGTTTGGCGACATAAATTAGGAATTGCACATGCGCACAAGATGGGGTGCAGTGGTTAGAGCACGAGTCTGGTAATACAGAAGTAGCGGTGATTTTGGCTGATTATTTGTTCAAATTTTTTAAAACGTTTTATGTATGTAATGATCCCAAAGCCCCTACTGGATGCAAGAAATGAAAAATCCAAAATTATAAAAAAGTTTTGAAAAAGGAGCAATTTTTTATATACAAAAGGAACATAAAAACTCTAATATATACATTGTACATATGCATACATAATAGATATACTCGGAGGTAATTATAGCATAATGGAACGTAGACGACAGTTTCCATTATTATTTAGCAAACGACAACCCCTTTTTATCCCCATTTTAGGCTTAATATATTTTCAGTGGAAAAATGAATACCATTCCTGCATACATACATAGAGGTGGTAGTTCTAATTCAGGCTGACACCACTTTTTCAGACTTCATTAATTTCAATGTAAAATGAACATCCCGTTACTCCAGATTTCTAGAACCTTTTAAATTAAATCAGAGAACAAAACTAGGTGACCTGTTCAGTAAAACTCATTAAAAAGTACTCGGAAGTAATAAGCCAGAATAGAATCTCATTAGGTTGCAGCGTTCATTGTATGGCGTTTGCACTGAAACCTTACAACCAGGTCAATTAACGTGCGAATAATTTCAATACTCGAGATTCATAATGGAAACTCACTCACAAATCAGCTACCCACATTAATCTCACTCCGCCTGGGTTGGGCCAAAAAAGACCAGCATGACGAAGGTTCGGGTTAGAGTGTTAACTGTTCACCCACCAAGTCATACACTTGCTCGATGTTGCTTCAATCAAGTGATCTTACGTGAACTGGTGTAAAAAACCAGGCTCTGACGCTGGCTCCTGTAACCATTGATCGGCACATGAAGAGCCACTTTTGGATAGTCAGAATGCTTGCCTCACTAACGAGAGCTATTTCCACCGCAGCTATTGGTATTGGTATACGAGGGGGGACCCAAAAGTAACGGGAATTAGGTGGTAGGGGGAACACGGAGGGGGGGATCGAGTTCTCCATTGATTCTTTTCCAAGCGGCTACTCTCCCAAGTAAGTGTTCAAAGTTCATTTGCTGTGAGTGCATTCGTTCGTCCGTGAGAATTTTTCTAGTGAAACGACTTTTTCCGTTTCGGCGAAAAAGTGAAATGGCATCGTGAAATGGCTGAGTGCGGCGAGCAACGAGCGGCTGTAAAAATTTCGGGGTCATAGCCGTAGCACCATGATTCATCGCCAGTTATAACCTTGAGAAAAAAATCTGGGTCTTCATCCAACTGATTTTGCAGCTCCAGACAGGCCTGAAGTCTCAAAGCTCCTTGTTTTGATCGTCGGAGAGGAGGCGAGAAACAAATTTGGCTGCAATTCCCTTCATGATCAAATCTTCAGTTAAAATCCTCTGAATTGAACTCCATGACTATCCCGACATTTCATAAAGTTGATCGATGGTTCTGCAAGGTCTTCACGGACAAGAGTGTCGATTTTTTTCAATGTTTTTGTCCGTTCTTGAAGCCATTTCACGTTTTCGCCGAAACGAAAAAAGTCGTTTCACTAGAAAAATTCTCACGGACGAACGAATGCACTTACATCAAATGAACTTTGCACACTTACTTCTAAGAGTAGCCGCTTGGAAAAGAATCACTGGAGAACCCGATCCCCCCCTCCGTATTCCCCCCACCACCTAATTCCCGTATTTGGTCTTAAGTAGGGCTGCCGGCTACGAGAGCTCTTTGTCACTGCGACCTTAAATAGATCTTTTGTGACATGCCCCTGTAATTCTGATCAAAGCTATTAATGTAGCTTAAGATTCATTTAGGACTGATTTCGGTAACTTCTTTAGGTGTTAGAATTAGCCTTGACAAGTGTTTCAGTCGAGCGTGTGAGGCTGTTCCACCGCAGCTAACATCACACTGCCAAGATATGAGATACAGACTGTTGGCATAATGAGACGACCTGTCTTACGCTGACCTCTAAGTAAAGCAGAGCTACTTTATAGGAGACTAGGCGAAAATGCTACGGCCATGTCATGTAAACGCATTCGCCACGTGTTGATCCCAGGTACAATATTTATTATCCCGACCAGCTGAGAGAGCAACATGAGTGGTACGAAGTAGTATCAGGGGCCTAATTGCATTAGTAGTCGAGCACTGAACTACAGGAGAGTGCCCCCCCCCCCCCCCAACAGCTAGACGGGTAAGTAAGAGCTAGCTGGGTAAAACAAGACCATAATTTAATTTTACTGTGGAAATAAAAGCCAGAAGAGGGATGGGGTGAGGCGGGAGGGGAAGAGATAATAATAGGCCGTCAAAGGCAAAAAAAAAGGATTTAGAAGTACAGAGACTGTTGGGAAGGTATTAAACTTCACGAGATTAGACGAGAGGAGAGAGGCGAGTAAGCTTATAGAAACAAACACGAGGATGAAGAGAAAACAGAACGGCAAAGAGTAGTTGAAGGAAAAGCCGTAAAAATAAAATAAGGGATAGAAGCGGGACCCGCTCTAAAGATAGGTATAAACTACTATTACTTTCTTGATGCATAAATAGCTAAAAAAGAAAATGGTAAACAATAGCATAGCACACATAGATAAATGTATGTAATCTGTTAGCCACAAACAACAAAAATCATATTTTTTTTTTTAATTCCATGTTGTTTATTTCTTTTTTCTGATCCACGATGTCACCGAAGATGTATGACGGATTGAGTTGCATTAACGTAGGTATAAACCTAAAGAGAGAGAACACCAGGTTGGTGACAACATTAAGGAAAAAGAGAGGACAATCAGAGGGGGGAGGAGGAGGAGGAGAGGAGGAAGGGGTGAGAGAGTCAAAAGTAGGGAGGGTTAAGATATGACGGATTATGTAGGATTAGAACCACGTCACATTTTTAATTTATTTTTTTGTGTTCGTCTCAACTTTTCCCCTCCCCTCTCTCCTCTCTCCTCTCTCTCTCTTTTCCTCTCTCTCTCTCTCTCTTCTCTCTCTCTCTCTCTCTCTTCCCTCTCTTCTCTCTCTCTCTTCCCTCTCTCTTCTCCCTCTCTTCTCTCTCTCTCTCCTCTCTCTCCTCTCTCTCTCTCCCTATCATTACATATCGTACAAGTTTCATAAGTTTCACATTTGTTGCATACATAATCCGTTTGGATTACAGGCTGTCCTCCAGTCACTGTCTCACCCAGCTCATCTTCCTTCTCTCTCTCCTTCTTTCTTCATCATCACCACTCATCCCTCCTCTCCCTCTCTCATCATCACTATCTCCACTACACCCCCCCCCCTCACTCAATTCTCTTTTGTAATAGACACAAAGCTCACACAAACCACACTCCCTGCAGTATGCAAATTGCACAGCCAATTATTTTTTGTTTTATTTTCCAACTTTGTTAGCAGTTTCTGAAACTTCTGTTTCGTGTTTGAAAGTTCGACTAGGACTGATTTTTTCTTCTCCCACCCTCTCTCCCTTTCTCTCTCACATCTCTAAAAAAAAGTAACTAACCAGAAAACAAAAGCAACACGAATAGTGAACTACGTATATTATACATTTGAACTACACAAGAGTGAAATTCTTTTCAACAAAGAGGAAAAAAAACAAAAGACTGTACTCGAAAAGATAAATTATTAATTTATCATTTCACATTTCACTTAATCGCTAATTTGTTATCACATCTTGCCATGGGAAAAAGTTGACTTATTTTTGTATAAATACATTGAATTTTCTTTAAAAAAAAAACACTTTTCTCAGTTAGATTGTGAGTAATTTAAAATATTTCAAAAGGTACCTATTAATAAACCAGCTGTTGCATCAACAACAGCTGGTGGAGAGTATCTAGTATTTTCCCTTGCAGTTTCACACAGGGCCATTAGGATCCTGTTATAACGAGATCAGACTCTCCTGGTGCTGAGTCGAATAAACGGGAAAGCCAGAGTAAGTACGAGGAGAGAGGGTGAGAATGTCATTAATATTAATGACAAGAGCCATTAATATCAATGGCTTATCTCAGTGACCCGATGAGAGAGAGAAAGGATTAAAAGGTAGGAAGAGGTAGAGAGAGAGAGGGAGAGAGGAGGAGAATTTTAGGAGAGGGTCTGAGGGTCAAAGAGGGAAGAAACAAGATCCTAAGGTAAATGAGAATAGGGGAATACAGTGTTTAATAGCTGTTATTAGAATCCAGAATAAATTAATTAAAAATACATAAGCTCAACTTTGAAGGGAGAATAATGAGAGTTCACAACCAACAAATACCATAAAATGTACAAGATGAGACTTCAAAATCACAAAAGTATTCTATTTTATTAGTAAATAATATTTTATTACAGGTAAAACACCTCATTTCTATTGATATCGTCCAAGGTATTTCTACTAAGCGACTTTGAATGCAAAAGAAACTGAAGCGGCCGCAAAAACTCGACGAGGTCGAAAATTAATTTTGTATATACGCCGTTTAACAATGTGAGTATGCAACGTGCAATATGTGTGCAGTTAGTGGAGATGTCTTATTTACTTGAGGTAGGACAATGTTCATAACAATGTTCGTTTCATATTCTTTCTGACAAATATGTTTTTTTTTAACCGAAACATGAATTTTTTTACAAACATTTAATTTTAAAATGAATTTATATATGTGAGACACAACTTTCAGTCATTTATGAGAGGCCAATTTGGAATTAGAGGCGTTAATTTCGAAATCTTTTTAATCTTTAGCATAAAACTTGCCGCGGCTTACTGCTATTTTTCTGATATTACAAAACATTTTGAAAAGATCTTTAGAAAACTGTTACATAAGATTGGGGATAACGCTTCCCTAAGCCACACAATCTAGAGTAAATAGTCAAGGAGAGACAACAGAAAACATGAAGATAGTTCAGATTATAATTTTGCATCGAACTTCCCTTCTCAAAGTTTATGAATCATCCTTCAAAACACCGCGCTACTGATGACACTTCTCCCAAAGTCCACAAACATCAAAGTTGTAACGACTCCAATATCTTAATGGGTTTTTCAAAATGTCGGAAAAACATTTGCCAGTCGTCATTTTGTGTGAGAAAGGATGGGGAGGAGGGGTCAGTTTATTATAAACAGAAAAGTGAGAGGTTGTAGTAAATCAAGTATGGGAGGGAGACATTAAAATCAGCCGATGAAAAGAGATAGAAACGGAGTCAACTATTGTATACTAAAAATCCTTTTAACATGGTAGATTCTTGCCTTTCAAACAAGTACAATCAATACGCGTATATAGAATTTGATTTATTGAACCGACCTCTGTATTTCCATGTACTGTTTAATTATAACCGTTAATTATTATAATAAATAATAATGATATCTATGTTGATAAAACAGAAGAGATTTAGTCTGACAGGTTCGTTAATTATATCACAGGATAAACTCCGACTAGCGTATCATGGTACTTTTGTTGTTCAATCATACACTCTGGAGTATATTCATCATAAAGATATGTGTTGATTTTTGCTTCACAGCCATTATGTAAACGCCATTTATAATTCTACTATCACTTTCAAAATGGAGGTATTACTCGAATTTCAATAAATCGAAGTATTGTGTTATTAATAAGTGAAATAATCAATTGAAAGAATTATGAAGGAATTAAAGAAAAAAAAATCAATCAAAATATCAAACATTTCATCTGTCATTTATCAGGCTTATTTCTTCAACTTATCCTGGAAAATTTGCTATTTATTCTCACGTAGCTTTCAATAGAAAGAAGGCCACCCTAGCTTACAGGGGCGTTAACGAAGAGGAAATTGAAAGAAAGCATTAAGCCGTCGAATACTTCCCTGATACACCGATAATTATTTTTTGAATGTCGAAATGTTCTGAAAACTTCACCTCTTCATTCATGTTCAGCCCTCACTGTCAGAACATTATTTCTATCTCTCTCCATCATACCATTACTTCCGAAACAACATTTCTCTCTCCCCACAATCTACTCTTCCAACTATCTGTATTCCCTCCATCCCTCCCTGTCACAAAGTTCGCTATTAGCTCAGGGTGATTAAAGGTTGGAATTTGTATCGACATGCAATCACTTCGCGCTAGGGCGTCTCTTATCTTCATGAAACCAGCAGAGACGAGGATGCACGAACTCTGTTCTGTCTTTCAAACACAGTTAAGGGTTTCATGAAAGCTGACTAAATTTGTGTAATACGATTATTGGAAATATAGTTACGTAAGAAATCATCTTATAGAAACAAAAAATTTATCTATTATTTTTTAATTTTTATTAGGAGGGACAAAGTACAATATTTACAGCATAAAATTAAGGAAAAATAAATAAATGATGAAATAGTAATGAAAATATGAAATAAAATAAAGAAGAAAATAATACTAATGTCCTAAGTAAAGGGCAAGGTTATGCCTACGGCAATCTCTTCACCAACCCATAGTCTTCTTCTCTTCTTTACCTGTTTACCGCCACATCAGTCGAAAGCTAATTTTAGTTGGGTCTCTGTGTCTCTCATTCCATAGTAGAAGGAAAACTATTAACCATGATAAAATTGATAAGTTTAGATGATAAAATTGATACATGTATACACACGTGTTAATAAATTTTAGAGAAAGCGTTCAAAACATATAAAAAAGTATTTTATTGGTCCGTCGTGCATCCTCATTTCGCCACGAACTATTTCACTCCCTTATCAGTGGAAAAACGAAACGTCGATTTTATTTGAGCTCTCTCGTTTTTTATGCCAACGCAAAGGCGTGGTCTTTATGGAGTATTATATGGCAACTACCATCCTATACAGGGTGACCATACTCCAGGTGGCAGAGGCTTTTTTTAAGATGAGTCACAGCGTTTTTTTCGAGCATGAAACAGGAGCTACTGTAGACGCTTGTGGTCTGTGTGTAGCTTGCCCATGCCGTAGTATGCCTCCCCCCTGATGGGCGAGAAGTGACAATACTTCCCATTTAAGTGCTGGGTCAACACGAGCGCACCGAAGGAAATCCTTAAAAATTAACTGTAACCAAATAAAGAATACAATTTTTTTGTCGGCACCGTGGATCGAACCGGACCTTCCGCATGGACAAGCGAGTGCTAACCACTGAGCTAATCGCGCTTGAACAAATTCAGGATCTCAAATTTCGGCTACATGTGTCATGTACTAAAATAACACGACCCGGGATAGTGGAAACTAGGTCTGAATATATACAAGGTAAAAATTCCAGACAAAAAAAAAAAAATCCTGTGTAAATTGAATTACTCATTATTAAAATGTTTGCCTAGAATGTTTTTTTACAAGAATAAATATAAATGCTTGTTCCATTTGATAAAATTAAGTTGGTTAAAGTCTCATTAAATATTGATTAATGAATTTAACTGATTCAATTGGTGATTACATATCCTTTGTTGAATTCCTAATACGAAGAGGAATTTCTTTGATTTTTTTTGGTAAATTACTTTACAACTTGGGTGTCCACAAACTTGGAACCAAATTCGTGCCCTGAAAAGTTTTTGAAATCAAAAAATCATAATTTTTATGCAGTTTATTTATTAAATTTATTTATCAGCGTGAATTGCAAATCAAAAGTTGAAGTGTCCAACATTTGTTCAAAGGATCGGCCTGAATTATAATGATTTTACTCTAATGGTCCTAAGAAGGTTTTCAACAAAAATTACATCAGGGTTTTTTCGACCAAGTTTTTTTCTAAATCTCGAAACCAATTGTTTAATTATTCGTAGAAGACTAGAGAGTGTTATGTGTGATGAACAAGTGCATTTCAAGGCCTCAATTTTTTATAAGGGTGGTTCACAATGAAATAATGACTGATTTTTTTAAAACTCGAGTTTTTAATTTTAGGATTTAAATTAACCTAAGATATTACAACCTTATGTATTGTCGAAAGAGAAAAGAAAGGTATGTACAGGTGGTACATAATTTTTTTTGACACCACGATATGGCAGTCAAGGACGGCAAATGTAGAAAAAATTAAGTGCCAAGCAAACCTGATTTTATCTAATTAAAACATGTTGATGGTTTAACATAATTTGGTCTGTGACACCTAGGATTTTGCCATTAAAACATTATGGTATCAGAATGTAAAAATTCAACCGAGGACCAAATCTCGAAAAAAGGATGAATTCAAATGATTTTCCAATTTTCCCATACAGTTGTTACCTACTATTTATAATTCCATTAAAATCATCAAAGTGTGAAACCAGATTGAAAGTGGACTCAAAATTTATTTTACTTGCTTTTTCCACAATTCGAAGTCATTCTTTGAATTTGTATAAATCTGGTATATCAATGACATATTGTAAGGATATGATTCACCTCATCAAATTGAAGATACTTAGTGTAAAAACATGAACATTATTCTATTCTAAAATAAAAATTTTTAGCCATATTATGCCTAGATTAACAGTGAAAAATGCCTGATCTGCCAATAATGGGCACAAAATTATGTGCAAGCGTGTACAAAATGTTTCATTTTTTCGATATGACTAACAAAAAATGTTTAAAATTAGGTTAGAATTATTAATCTCAAATAAAAAATTAAAAAAAACTCAGTTTTAAAAAAAATCAAGTCATTATTTCACTTGTGAACCACCCTGTATAAAAAAATTTGATGCCAATTGAAAGTGCGTGTTTTCATCACACAAACATTCTCTATTCTTGTTATCGAAAAAATTAAACAAACTTGAGTTATTCAAGATTTAGGAAAAAAATTAGTCGAAAAAAAAACCACCCTGTATGTAAAATTTTTGTTTAAAAAAGTACTCAGGAACCATTTAGAAGTAAAAATATCAAATAAAAATTCAGGTCGATCCATTTAAAAATCGAAAGTTGACACCTCAATTTCTGACTTTTGAACCACCCTGTATATAAAAAATTTCATGAGAAACCGATTCAATGTCTGTTAAAATGTCGTTGTTTTGTTATTTTTCTAAAAAAGCATTTCAGGGGTGTTAATTTGAGTGTATAATTTGTGTGAAAATTATATGGTAAATTGTTTGACAAAATTCTTCAAAATTGCTTATTGCTTGATGTTTAATTTCCCTTGAGAATTTTAGTACTGGAGGGAAAAAAAATATCGATTCTTCTCTTCACCATCTTGTTCCAAGTAAAACGAAATGAATAAAAATCGAGGACTGATTCCAGAGCCCGAGTACGAATATACCACCCTGTAAGGACAGACTAATCTCTCTTATTAAGCCAAGCTAATCTATGGCTTTCCATCGATAGCACTCTGCATCCCATTCACCTGGAGTTTCCTGTCGTCGCTACGCCCCGCGATAAGATAAGCTCACTGCGACTCCAAATAGAAAACTCATTTCCTTAAGACGTCTCCAAATAGAAAACTCTTCCTTTCATTTCTGTCTTTTCCAAGTTTATGAAGCTTTCCACGTCCACTATCCCTTCTTCCCTTCATTTTCATTTATTTACTTCCAGATTATTTTTAAGGAAACATTAAAGTGAAAGAAAACCAAAGTTCACTAGAATTAGAAAAATCAATGAGAAACATGGAAAAAACAAATACTAATTTAAACCAAGTAATACTTTAAGATTCTCAGAATCCAGCATAACAATTGTGTGAAATCATTCATTGAACCCAAACATAACATCAAAAGAAAGATTGACATCACCTATTCTAGCGTACAAACTACCAGCTTTAATTCTAATCATTCAACAATATTCAGATGAGACTGTGTGTGTGTGTGAAAACTTTCATTTTATGCTTAATGAAAGCAAAATTTTAGTGGGGCATGTTTTCAATTTCCTGAAGAAATAGAAGAGAAGAAATAAGAAGAAATAATAAAACAAAAGAAAAAGAAGCCTTCCAGCTAGATAAAGCGGATGACGAAGAGGAGGGGGGGAGGGGAGGGAGGGAGGGAGGAGAGAGAGAGGAGAGAGAGAAAGAGCGAGCAGCGAGAAAGAGAGAGAGGATCGTCATCAAAGAAATGCAGAGTAATAAAAACACAAGAAACTTAGAGACAAAAGAAAAGAAAGGGAGATAGAGAAAGGAGAGAAGAGAAGACTATCATAAGGCGACAAAATATAGCACATGCAAGTAAATTTTCATGTGCAAAATAATGACAAGCCAAGAAAATGGGAGGGAGAGAGAGAGAGGAGAGAAAGGGGAATTGACAGCAAGCAAGAGTGATGGTGGAAACAGGAGTAAGCGCTGCAAATAGGAGAGGGACAGAAAGAGCGATAACAAAGCCAAAACATCAAATAAGAATGATGATGAGCATATTCACAGGAATTTTGAAAATTTCGCATCAGAAACATAAGAGAGAAATGCATTGTGAGGGGAGGCGCAAGAAAGAGAGAGGAAGGAGAGAAAGAGGAAGAATCTGGCAAAGGAAGTGGGAGATGAGATAGAAACACAAAAATAGAAATCAGACCAAAAAGAGTGAGAGGAGAAGAATAGAGAAGAAAAAGACATGAGAGGAGTAGAAAAATAGAAAGGATAGAAGAGAGAGAGAGAGAGGGAGAGATGAAGGAATTATATGTTCTTGCATTGTCTCTGGGAATCTGCTGACAAGGTGCAGAGGGAGGAAGACAGAAGATAGAGGAGAGGAGTGGAATGTGTTCTGGTGTTATTCTTGCTTATAGCTCCGTGACAAAGCAGGAGGCTAGGCGTGGTGGAGGGAGAAGCACGCAGAGAAAAGTGAGGCGGAGGAAACATTCCTGGAGGGGGAGGAACATGACTCCGAGAAGCATTTTCACGCTCCAAATAATATCAGCGAAGATTTACGTAAGAAATTCCATTTCGTATTCATTATGTCAGGTTACGTGCTCCTGAGGAAATCTAGGCTCAACAGCGAGTGACACGGAGAGTCGGAGCAGCGACAGCGGTGAATTCGAAAGCAGTCGAGCATCATGGAAGCAAATATTCCACCAGACAATCGAATAGTTAGGAAGTAACTAGTGGACAAACAAAATAATGCAATTTTCGGCAATGTGTGACGGATGTCTCCATGATGTCCAAACGAAATCGTGCCTTGGAATTTTATGTGACACTAACGTGAGGTAAAGCTGTATTGACTATTGAGTGAGTATTTACATCTGCACACATGGTATGTTTGCAGTATGATACTGAATAAGAGAAGGAAGCCAAATCAAGGCTTAATGAACATTATTATTGCTATCTTAAAAAATAAATATATCTGCTGTTGGATCGACCATCACAGTGCTGATTGGAGTACCAAAATTTTACTTGAATATTATAACATCTTTACTTACGAATTTCGAAAGCTTTGCTAAAAGCATCATCTAGACAAACCCACTTTTGTCGAGCGTCACGCAGATATCTTACCTGCAACAGAGAAAATGATAGGGATAATAACAAGAGGGACACATACACACTATAAGAAATATTTCAAATGTAAAGTGCAAATAAAAATAACTTATTACATTAAAATTCACACAGGACACGGAAGAAGTCCAGATCCTATCCAATTCTCCCTCTCCAGATCCCATCGTGCCGATTCAATACGTTAACACAAGATTTCAGATTGGATTTTTATTAACAATTGACAATCTGTTGCGTATGAATACCCCTTTGTTAATGGTAATTTCTTCAAAAGTAGCAAAAGTGATTCTGGAACTACCTCGTGGATACTACTCATTTTATGGACCCATGAAGTTTATATTGAATAAAAATTCGTGACTATATGAAACTTAAGACCAGGAAAAAATAATATGTATAACTAAACTTTCATTTAAAAACTTTTTTAAGCAAACAAAAAAACCTAAATTATCAAGTATGAAGTACTGGGTTAATAGAAACTCCAAAACATCCCCTCCCACATTCTACTGCAGACTCAGTGTCCACCAGAAGAGACAAAAACTCCAAGGTAACCACCACCAGCATCAGGGTACATTACTACTTCATATCTCATGTTCCCTGTGCTCACGACAGATTCTTGCCACGTTGCCAACTCCAAGCCTGTGCAAATCGTCATCGTCGCTTTGACGATAATTACAGCGCGATAAATTACCGCTAACGGTCCGTGACTCACGCATTACCGTTTGCATGAGAGCGGTAGCGGGCCACAAAATTTCAATTACCTGCATGATTTTTCGTTCGACATTAATATGAGGTGGCCTTTTAATTCGAATTATATGGCGCGCTAAAAAGAGAATTTCTACCAATTTTATATCCAAAATTACAAAAACACAAGATGTTTAATTGAAAATTTAACCCGTCCACGACTTACTGAACAGTCTCTATTGAAATGATCATGAATAATTAGAAATATTATTTGTTTAAATATAAGTGCATTATTTGTTTAATTTCCTCAATTTTGATAGGAGGGCCCTAGGACCCGATGGAGGTTTCTTCTCAAGCAACAAAGAGATATAACTTAAAACGCGAGATTACAAAAACACCAAAGTTAACACTTAGACGACCGGGTGTACCACCGGTGGTACACGCACGTTCGTACGGAATGGACCGGGTGTACCACCGGTGGTACACAATGTCGGAGAGCCGTATTTTCGCCGGTCCCACAAGAGAATTCACGAAAAACCATGCCGGTCGTCTAAGTGTTAATAGCTATTACGTTTAACAAATACAATCTCAGTCTATATTGGTCATCAAAAAGACGCTGTATAGTTCCCCAAGTTGAGAGTTCCCTCAAAATAGATCACATCAAATGAAGCCTACAAGTGAACAACAATACACATTGTACCGCAAATCTTCTGTATCTTGTTATATGTAACAGAAGTAAAAAAATACATAAGAGAAATACATACAAATGCATGTACTATATACTGCGTTTTGATATTCTCACCAACTTCACTTCTCACTCATTGACAATGTAGGATGTGTCACGCGGTTATCTTACGTTCCACACAGAGAGTACCCCTCCAATGCATAAATACATCAAGGCCAGGTTGGTGCAAGTGTTGACATTTCTAAATTTTTCCGGTGAAGGCTCTGATCGCTTGACCTTTGTGGAATCCAAAATGACGGAAGTATATGAAAATTAATTTCGTTCAATTTTTTTAAAAATTTTAGATGCAATACTCAGTACATCTGATCATTTGAATCTAGACAGCCATGACCCATAGCATAAATAATGCGACATGCACAAATCGTACAGACACACGAATACATTTTGAGAGAGAGAGAGGCAAGTTGTGAACTAACTGACTCGATATTCAAGGATGCCTCAGCCTCACAATCTTCAGACTTCTATCAAATCCAATTATAGACCGACACTTGAACCATTTAAGAGACTACGAATGAGCACTCGGAAATTTTTAATTGTTTCTCAGAACCTTCCCCCCGACTTTTACCTTCAGCCAACTGCGGACAATAGAGGCCCGTTCCAGAAACACTTTCTACTCTCCAAATCTCCCTTACAACTGTTGCACAACGCACTCTGATTGGTTAATTTGAACGCAATAACCAATCAAAGATCAAATTGCGTTGTGTGAGTGACGGTTGAAACGGAGATTCGGGGATTTGGAAAAGTGTTTCTGGAACGGGCTACAGATCCCTTGTTGCAGGCGTCCAACATGTTTAATGTCCATAACAATCCTTCCCCATATGGACAGTGGACACGGAAAGTATAGTATAGAGCAGGGGTGCCCAACCTTTACAGAAGAAGATCTACTTTAAATCTCAGATAATCAACGCGATCGACCCCTACAGATTCAATGTTCATATTGGGCTTGAATGGGTTAATGAAGAATTCAACCAAATTTTCAAGTTTCAAGAAGTCACGAAACCTCCTTATAACTCTCATGAGTTAAGGAAGGAGATCTTGGATTTTCACTTTTGTGAGATGCCAGAAAACCTCGTTCACAATCATTTTGTACTTTAGAAATCTAGACTTTTAGAACGTCATCTCACCTCTCTGGACGCGATCGACCCAAAGTCACTCCGCGATCGACCGGTCGATCGCGATCGACTGGTTGGGCAGCCCTGGTATAGACAGTGGACACATACAGGACAATGATGGATAGGACAGTTCAGTGGTTCATCAAGCTACTGGTGTCTATCCGACAGGTCGGGGAAGTCTCCTACAAGTAAGAATATCCTGGTGTTCTCTTAAGTATGACTCTGCCTCTCCTCTTTTACCTGCTTCTGCCTCTTGTATATGTAAAGCCTTTTTTTCGCACGCTCTCCCATTTGCTCCTACTTCCAAATGATGATTGATTGGAACTAAATTGAGCGTGTGAGAGGGTGAGTAAGTCTCTGAGTATGAACGGTGGGAGTGAAACAGGGAGGAGAGAGAGAGAGAGAGAGAGAGAGAGAGAGAGAGAGAGATGTGTTTCAATCAAATCAAGCCATATAATGATGTGTGCTGGGTAATTGGGTATGCATGTTTGGGTGAGCGTTCAAGAGCGGTTAAGGATTTGGCCTTTCACATTTTCAAGCCTTCGGAGCTTCGGAATCAATCCTTCATTATTCGACTGGCAAAGTTCCCATATATTTCTCGACACTCATTCAGTCATCCCTACTCAAACGTCTCAAACGACCTGAAATTTTCTTTCACTCAACTATAATTATATGAAGAGCAGAACCACAGACATGTCATTATACTTTCACACCATTTGATCACACGGGCAACGCTGCATGTGTGGAAGGAACCATGCCCCCTGTTGATGCATTCAACGAAATATTCATTTTATAAAAACATGTATTGAATAAATAAATAGACTTTGATCACTAATCTTATACGATAGATTCAAATAATACGAAAAGTTTAGTCAGAACAAAGAAGTAATACGTTTCAGTACATGAATATCGAAAGGAAAAAGAAGAAGAAAAATGGGGGAAAAAATTATGTGGCACTGTAAAATAATAGCATGTAGCAATTGTTTTTTTTTTTAAATTTTATTATGTAATTTTAGAATTATTGTTTAACAAACTTGCATCCCAACCTCTATTGTAAACTCTTATTGAAAAATACAATTATATTTTTATTCTATTCTATTCTTCTATTCAGTACATGAATATCAGGACATACCTGAAATATGAAAAAACACACACAACAACATAGAACAGGGAGAATTCTACTATTCGCCAACAATGCCTGCGATCAAGTCTTAAAGCAAACGCTAAGAGCACTTAAGAACATTCAATAGAACCCACATTATGCTCGGTGAAACAATCAGTAAGTCCATTTGATCTGCTAAAAAGTACTTTCAGAGGAGAAAATACACTCAGATATGTCGTTAGGGAGGAAAGACAGACAGACAGAGAGGATAGATGGAATAACTACGAGACCCAGAAAGATAAGAGAGAGGAGACACACACTCTATCACTCCTTTGGGAAATTCTTCTCTAGGATGAACAACTCCATACTCTTTCTTCTCACAACCATCTCTCTTTCTCACTCATTTTATTTTCAATCCACACATTCTAGACCACTATCTTGTATGTATAAAATACATATACAAGTCTAACGTACACACCTATTTATTTATCTATCTCTTTCTCCTGACTTTATATTTCACATCTCTCTCTCTCTCCTTACTTTCTATTTCACGTCTTTCTCTCTCTCCTTACTTTCTATTTTATTCTAGAGGTAACCAGAGTACAGGGAGAAGAGAAGGAACAATAGATAGAGATAGAGGGAAAGGTGGGAGAGAGACAGATGGAGTAGAGAAGACAAAAAATAAAATGTTTGAACCTTCGATATTCTCTGATGAAAACTGTTTTCGACGAGAAAAGATAGTGAGAAGAAGAAATGAGGAAGAAAAATGTGAAAGAGAGAGAGAGATAATTTTAGGCATAGGGAGGAAAAGAGAAAACAGTCAGTAATAATAAAGCGTCATTATTCTTCTTCAGCATTCCAAAGGAATATTGAAACCGACATTTTATTTGGAGGGGACTCAGGGAAAGAGATTGGAAAAAGTTGATACTAAGAAAGGAGGGAGACACGGATGAGAATAGTTGAGAGTGAGAAAAGGGGGAACCGGAATGGGGAGGAAAATCAAGATGGCGAGAGTTGGTCATTTTTCTAATAGGAGGGAGTGGAATCACAAACAATGTAAATTGAAAAGCACAACGCACTGCTTTCTCTTTCAGGACACGTGCTGAATTCCGGGGATTTCTTGTTCTCATTCACTCTGGTTTGAAATCGAGACATATTGTTGAAAAGCCGGAGAGACATTTCATGTTCAATTAGGGCGGAATTAACAGACGTATATGAATTACCTCTATGGAGCTAAGTCTAGATTTTGCGTTTTGTCTTAGACGGGGAAAACTGATACTTAAGTTCTTGATTTCAGGACTTAAGTTCTTGATTTTGTCCATTAATTTCGCCCTCAGTCTTCTTCTGAAGGTCCCTATTCTGAGCCCAATATGGTTGGAAAAAAGACGAAGAAATTTCATATTTTCTACGAACAAACTAGTACTTCTCATTTCTTACCAACCTCAGTAGCTTGATCGATAAGCCGGCGAACTTGTAACCTAGAGGTCAGTGGTTTCAGCGTAGATTTAGTGTAGCAAGTTTGAGTTGTTGTGATAATACGAAAGTAATTAACACAAATATGATAACTTTCTAGCAGTGGTTTCTTTAATTCTAAGAAAAATATTGTTTATGCTAGATAATCAATGTGATATGAGTCTCATAATACGGAGAAAGACTACTGATATAAGTGATTTAGGCATCACTAAAAACAGATCTATTGTTTATCAATATCCTCGGCGAACGAGATAACTAATGATCTAATTAATGATATAAGATTGAAGACGTGCAAATCAGAACCATTTTCTCCAAGGTCATAACGTAAAATATTTTGATTTGATCATGTTCGATGGTTGCCAAACTTGATATTTTCACCAAGTTTAGACAAGGAGGCTAATAATTAACAAAGACCCCCAGAACCAAGTTGATTTGGTAAGGCATTTTTTTTAAAAATATGTATAATAAAAACAAAATGATGGTTAAAATTGAGACAGTGATGTTTATGATTATTTAGCAAATCCTCTGAACGACCACATCACAACAATTTAGTATCGTCACATTGGACAGGAGAAATGGAAATTTATTTATTTCTATTTGGAACGGATCATAATCGAGTTCTTCTTATCAGTCTTCAGTTTATAACGTGACTCCGTCGTATCATCTCATCTTCAATTGGATACGAAATACGAGAGGTTTCATCTGAGTATTAGGTGACAGTGGTCCACTTATTCTCAGGACCGCATTATGAATCAGGATTAGTAAATCCAAGCCGACCCTTAGATTTTGTCAGTTCAAAGGTATAAGATTTTCCGTCACGAAGGCTGGCCACAGCTCCGTTGCGCCACAGAAGTAAATACAGCTACAAAACTCCGGTGAGATATGACCTCTACAGTTGTTGTCAAGGTGAAAGTTAAGGGATAGTATCAATATAACAATGACACTCTTTAGTGGAAGGTAACCACCAGACGAGGTTTCGAACCAATGGATCCCTACGCTACCTGGGTTACCAAACTAGCGCGTTAAGCACTTGACTACCAGTGTACGGCTACCAGTGACTAGTGTCCACTAAGATTAACAAATCCTGTTTCATAAATCCGTCTTTAGTCGACAGTCAAATTAAAGAACAGTGAACGCCTCATGTTGTTCACTATCGTTAGGTCTATGAAATCATTACAATTTTGTGATATCTCTGTCCATTATTCGATATTGATAAATCCAAGCAGGCTACACAGTATTGTTGTAAACTGTGTCGAATTCAATTTGGAAATGTTGCTCTATTGTGAACACGAGCTGAACAAAGTCAGCAGGACGGAAACATCGAACAGTCGGACAAATCATGCGAAGGAAAATGGACCACATCAGGAGGGAGGAGACGAAAATTCAGGAGGAGGAGGCGGAGGAGAAGGAGAAGGGAGAGGGAGAGAGAGAGAGAGTGAGAGAGAGAGAAAGAGAGAGAGATAGATAAATATATATAAAAAAAGATGAAGGCTATATCAGATTAAGAACAATAACCTCTCTTTTCTTTCGCTTTCTACGTTTTACCCTCTGTTTCTCTCACCCTCCTTCTCTCTCTTTGGCACAAATAGTATTAGCATTAGCACGATTGTGACGGAATACAGTGGACTGAGACAAGATAGGTGAGTAGGAAAAGGAAAGGGGGGGAGAGGGGAAGAGGGAGGGAGAGAGCCATGGAGATGTTGACATGAGAGAGATAGTATACATGACATCTTGTGTTTTTTATTCTTTCCAAAGCTCAAACATGACTCTGGAAAACAAATCACGTAGACCAGAGAAGATGAAGAAGGCTCACTAGACAGGGACAAAGAAAACTGGGGAGAGGAAAGTGAAGAGAATGAAGAAGGAGAGAAATAATTGATGAAGGACAACACTGGAACAGGTTGGAAAGGCAACGCCCGAGACAGATAGAGAGGAACAAGTGGAACAACAGGGAAGTGTCCCCTTGTAGGACGTTGGCCTGAGACACTCCACTGGGACACAAGCCACAGACAGAAGACATTGCCAGGAACAGAATATTGTAGAATGTCTCAAGTATGATTTCCAATCCTTCCACTCACCCAAAGTAGATGGAAAGAAAGAATAGAACAGGGTTTATCAATTAACTTTATTGGCTATATAGCCTTGCCTACCAATGCCAAAAACATTCACATTATCCCGCATGAAATGCCTAGACTTTTCCCTGTCCCTGTCACTGAAATCAATGTCCTAACGACTTTGAACACCTATCAGATATGCTCATTGATTTGTTATTTGATTTTTAGGCAACAACATTCTCATCAGGAAATGTAAAATAATTACTATCGTAGCCACAGCTACAAAATTACTCCTCATACGCATTTCCCCTGACAATAAAGTTCATGTCAAACATTTTCCAATATTATAAATAAATACTCGTAATTTAACATTGGGCGATGAACTATTTTTAGGGATCCCCAAGAAAAGAAAGTTTTCTAGTCATCAAATAATGCATGACTCACATGAGAGTCATGAGGACACACTAACGCTGACTATAAGAATTGTAAAAATATATGAATACAATCGATAATATTTCCACACTCATATTTTCTTGTATCATAATAAAAAATCATATGCATTACTTATATCCCAACTTATACTAAACGTTTTTATGTCTCTGAATATCACGAAGGAATCGATTTTCTCAATATGTTTCTTTTCCGTCGCGTCGTTCCATTAGATTACCTTCTGCTAGAAAAAATTCCTTCTGTTCGCTATTCAGTATGTATGTTTTCCATCCTTTCTTTGGCCCCTTCAACATAATTCTCCATTACCCTTATCTCTATATATAAATGTCAAAGACACTCACTGACCACTGACCACTGACCACTGACCACTGACTGATCATCGCTCTACAGCCCAAACCGTAAGTCCTAGGAAGCTGAAATTTGGTAGGTAGCTTTGTCTTATAGTCTAGATGTGCAATAAGACGGGATTTTTCGAAACTCCCACTACAACACCTGCCATTGACGAAAAAGGATTTTTTGCTTTCACGGCCATGCCTCGGCCCGCAAAGCGGGCGACAGCCCGCTAGTAAAAATATAAAGCTCAAGCAGACAGCACAAGGTACCTAGGAAATGTTGAACGATCTAGAATGGAAATATCTGTCTTACACTGACACTCTAAATAGTCTAAGTAAAGCATCACTTTTACTAATCCATCTCAAATTTGCGTGGAAAATCGTTGACGAGAATGGAAAATAAAATGCATTTCATCTTAATATTATTTCATTTAGAAAAGGAATTCACCACCACACCAATTCATATTCGATCAAGTTTTCATAATCACAATGCTATTTTTTACAAAGAAATGATCTAAACTTTGTACGACCAAGCATGGTGACATACCTGCTGCAGTTCGTGTTATTTCTACCCAAGGATCTTCAATTAACTCTTGTCATGTGATACCTACATTCCTCCAACATAATGTGCTAGTTGTCCTGAACCAAAGAATAAAACTACTAAGTATATAAGATTGCAAGACCATCAAATGATATTCATACAAAAAGTTAACCTCCTTATGTATTTTTAACCTCTCATCGCATAACTTTATCTTGCCAAAGTTGTCAATATCTCTAGCTCCTACCTCCTGAAGTATCTACTCTCTCAACTCTAATAAGTAGAGAACTCGTATATTGCCCTCTACTACAAACTCTAAATAAGATGTCTTCCTACCCATACAGCTACTACAAACTCTAAATAAAATGTCTTCCTACTCATACAGCTACTACACACTCTAAATAAAATGTTTTTCTACCCATACAGTCTAAACAAACTGAACAATATTACTCTCTATCACCCGCTGAGAAAATCACTTAGGCTCATCTAGTTCGCTACCTCCCATGTTCGCGAGCTCAGAATTTTATCTTCACCCGACCATGCCTTGAATTTCTCCATCACTCCCATGTCTCAGTGTTTTGTGTACACTTCGCTTTACCCTTTTACCTCCTTAAAAGAATTCTTTTCAGGTCACATGCTCACTCCTTCTCACCCTCCCCCACTTTTCTCCATTCCTCCATGCCCTCTCGGTCTCTCCTCCCCCTATTCAACACCCCCATCTCCCTCTCACACACTCCTCCCCTCTACCTATTTCCTTGGATTGTGTATAAGTATTCTACATCCCATTCCAAATTCACCCACCTTATTTTTTTTGGTACCACCTATTTTCTTTCAAGGTCAGGGAGAAGAGGAGCGACAGTAGAGAGACACACACAACAGAGCGAGGTAGAAAAAGGATGAAGATAATGAGGAATGGAGAGAGAGAGAAAGAGGAGAGAGGAGTGATGGAGAGAGGAGGATGAGAGAGAGGAGAAGAGAAGAGAGGAGAGAAAGAGAGAGAATATAAAGAGGAAGAGAGAGAGAGAGAGAGGAATAAGAGAGGAGAGAGAGAGAGGAAGGGAGGAAGGAGCTGGGGAGGAAGGGAATGAAGAGAGAGGGTGAGCAAAGGAGGGAGGAGGGAGAGCAAGAAAAAAAGGAGAGACAGAGTGAGAGAGAGAACCAGGTATGAAGGAAATGGCGAGACAGACAGAGAGAGGAAGAGAGAGAGGTGGGGAGGCAGAAAATAGAGAGAGAAAGAAAGGAAATGGAGAGATAGGGAGAAAAGGAAGTGAGCCTCAGAAGAACGGAGAGGAAGAAAGGTATGTTGTATCTTTTCAACTCTTTTTGAACACACGAAAAATTTTCTCCAGGAATGTGTGTGCTCTCCACATTCCACTGTATCTCTGCTTTCATACTTGAGAGGGTTAGTTCCTTTATTTTCGACACACTGATGTGATGTGAGTTTCAGCGTGAACAGTTTGATGGGCACTTTTAGAAATTACAAGAACGTGTGTTTAAGACAGTCGCAAGAGATTAATTTCAAGGGTCGGACGGAAGAAATTACCATAGGCAATAACCCCGCCCTTAGGTTAGGACATATGTAAATATTTTATCTATGTTGTTTATCTGTTCTTTTCTTGTTTATATTGTTCTAAATTTTGTATTTTAATTTTATAATTACTTGTTTGTACATATGTCTTATAAATAATAATAATCATGACACTGGATAAATAAGGTATGAAAAATTGAACATAATGTTCTAGAGAAGATACAAATACCAATGGAGAGAAGTAACACAAAGAAAGATAAACATACAATTTGACCATTCCAAAAAGTTCAAATCTAAATTACCTACCGACTCTTTTCAAGTTGAAAACTTTCGAAATCAATCAACCGATATAAAGTTAAATGAAGAGGAGGTCCCTCGGGATATGGCTGGAAGGATGGGAAGGAGGAAAAGAGAAAGAGTAGGAGGAGAGGGAGAAGAATCAATCAAGGCAGCATTTCTCTGGTTATCGGAAGCAGAAAACAACTCAATTAACTCTTCTTTTTTTTGGCTGACGAGAAACATTTCTTCTGCTGTTTCAGCATAATATTTTCTCAATAAGGTAAGAGATTTATTGGAGCTTACTAATGAGGAAGAGAGAACGAGAATGTTTGGAAGGATAGATAGACAACTGGGAAGGAGAGGAGGAGAGAAGGAGAGAGAGAGAGAGAGATAACTAAAAAGAGAGATAGAGAACCAGAACAAATACAAAGAGAACTAGAAGAGAGAGATACATAAGTTGGGAGGGAGAGAGACAAAGAGAGGTAGAAAGAGAGATAGATAAGTAGAGGAGGGAGAGAGAGAGAGACAGAGAAACTAGAAGGGAGCGCTAGAGAGAAGGGGATGGGGGGAGGGAAGCGAGATAAATAGAAGGAACCTAACACCTCAAGAAGAGGTAGAATGAGAACGAGATGAAGTATCAGGAATGAGAATTAGGAATTAGAATGAGGAGTGAACTCCCGTCAGGCAGGGCAGAGGCACGTCCCTGATAATTTATCGCTACCCTGAGCTCTCATGTTTTGCATAAAAAATTCATTGGCACTGGAGGGCAGGGATAATAATTTACCCAGGTTCCTTCTCTCCTTAGAGCTTTCTTATGCTAGCAGCAACTAACCTTTATAATGTACGCAAAGTTCAAGCACTGCTTTCTTTATCGTTTTAGCCCAAAACTGAGGTTGAAATTCTTAAATGTAAACTTCACTCTAGTTTTGAATTTGCGTATCGCTTTAATCGGAGAACTTTAGTACTAACTCGGGACTTGTAGCAAATCTGATTTAATTAATAAATTTTGTCCTAGAAGCTCCAAAGCTCACATCGCCACTACTTGTACCTTGCTCCAGACGCTAAAGCTTTGGGTGAACAGGGAGCCAGAGCACTCTCCATTCTTCCACCATTGAGAATTTTATATTCACAGGCTTAGGGCCGCATTATGAAACAGGATTAGATTAATCTATGTGGAAAACTATTCCTCTAGTTAGATTAATCTAATTACTAATTCGGCCCTTAGTCTAGAGCATGATAAACCTTCATATAATCGGGGTTATTGCCAAACATTTTTTGTTCTCATTTTTGTTCCCTTTCTTTAATTGATATTATTTATAGGGTCTATCGTATATAGTCCAACATGAGGAATTTAACGTTACCACTGCCTTTTACAAGAACGTAAATAAATTTGACACGCCCGCCAAGCCAATGTGGTTACTCCCGTTTAAAGTTCCAGCCAGACTTGTTAACTCTTGTTTATTCCACTAATAGACAATTGTATCATTATTAATTTGTAATTATAGCTTATTAATTATATTAAAAAAATTAATAATCTAGTTTAATAATATATTACATCCTTCATATCGTTAACCGCAAATTTTATTCAAAATTGTTACATTGTTGTAAGGATATATGGTTGACCCAGCATAAATGAAGTTTGTGCTTGCTCAGAGACACGATCACTAACCAGCCACACGTCTGAGTCTTCATTCCAGGTTACATATCTTTAAAAAAAAAAAAAAAAAAAAAAAAAAATATATCATTGTACAGTATGAACTTTTAAAGTATGTATTACTATTCACTGTACCTGTGTGCCATCATGTTTGTTCAACTTTATCATGTGGCGAGCATTACCCACTAGCACTATACAGCAGTGTACTATCAAGTGTGCTGGAGCGACCTTGTTGAATAAAACATTATGTAGGCAGTGGTATTAGCGAAGAATCTAAATATGTACCATGTATATATGTGTATTATAAGTTTCAAGTCAAGCTGAAGCATACAACACTAGAGTACTTTAACTGACCGAAAATTTCCGATTCACAACTTTTTAAATAAAAAAACGCTTTGGAAAAATAACAATACATAAGCAAAGCACTTAACGAAAATGCTTTCTAAAAAAAGAAAATAAATAGGTTCAGCCTAAAAAAATTGAAAACGTCTCTCGGATTCGCTAGAGTAGAAAAAACCACACACACTGAAATATTACGCGGCTTTCTTCTTAATCCTTACAAATATGTTTCAAGATGGAAAAGAAAAAATTGCCCACTTGTGTATAAGATTATTGGGGGAGGTTTTGAACACTCACATTATTGTTGCTGTTTTTGTCCCTTACTTATACGAAGTGCTTGAAGAAATGAAAACTAGAAATGAAGATATAAAAATACATAAAACCTCAATTTTTCTCAACATGGAATCCTTTTTTCAATTGATTGGGTCACAAGGACGCAAAATTAGATTGCAAAAAAATTCACGATTTGTCCCTCTCATACCAGCTCACACAAAGCCCCAAAGGAACCAGATTATATCAGTACCCTGTTTACATGGATGTACTGTACATACATACATACGGACGTGTCATATACGTTACTACGTGTCATATTTACAATGTACGTAGTGTTATTCAGCTCACATATCTTATTCAAGACATTCGTACATACATTACATGAAAATTCGTACATTCTCATACAAATAATGTATGTAGAATTGGCTGACGTGAGAAGAGTAGGTAGCCTATGAACCACGCACTTCACACCTCTGCAGAATCCGAGCCACGAAAATCCATAAGAATGAGACATCTAACTGATGATCGTCATGAAAGGTGAGGAATCTATATTTTGTTTCTAATGACGGGTGACATGGGGTTTGTTAGAACACTGGGTAACATGACAAGAATGAGAAATCTTATGATGTCCATGAAAAGTAAGAGGAATGTATATGTATTTTGTTTCGTATAGCGGATGGAATCTTAGCGGATCCTTTAGAAAGTAGAATAGATAATATGATACTTCTTATAATGTTAAAGACAAACTATCAAAGAAAAACTTACCACTACAATAATTTCTGAACAGAAATACGAAGACACATTCAACGTAGTGATCACTTACCTGAAATCAAAAAGAGAAGAAAAAACATTAGAATCGATCGTGAATTTTTAAAGACAATCCTTGTCGTGAAGACTATTCCTCAAGTCGAACTTTCCACCAATTAAAGCGCACCATCGGATTTGGGACAGTCTCCCTCTGTGTTGTAATCTTACTGTCTAATTTGACCCTTAAGTCAAAAAACTTTAAGGGTTAAAGTTATAACTTCAAACTGGGAAAATTAAGAGCAGTTCAATTTCAATAAAATATGCACAGATGATCATGTAATAATTTATATCAATTTTTTGAAACGGATATCCTCCACCCTCATTCGCCTGACCGACATTAATATCCCTCGATATCCCATTAAGGTCTGAGAAGCGAACAGTCTCGCGGTCCGGTCTCTTTTTTTGTGCAGTTTTAATGGCACAAGGAATTCCGTTCAATGAAGATGCACATCAGAATATCAGCAAACCTCACCCCGCCTCCTCCTCCTCCGCTAATTGCAAGTATCAGATGTGACTGCCAAATTACCTTTCCGTTAAATCAAAAATCGTTCAATTTATTATACAGGGTGATTGAAATATCGATTTAAAATATTATTTAGTTCTCTACGAAGAGAGTAAAACAAGCAAGAGAAGAGTTTCCTCACACAAGAGCTCGATGGATAAGGGAGCGGACTCGTCATTTGAAGGTCAGTGGTTCGAATCCCAGGCTCTGGTAATTTTAGTACTTGAGTTCGAGTAATTGCGTTATACCTTAATTTTGAGTAATAACTTAAGTTAATAATTTGTTTACAAGAACATTTTGTTTACAAATTATTATAATTTGGTCTATAAATATAGAACCAAAAACTTAGAACACCTAATGTGGAACCAGAAATATAGTAGGTGCATCATACTTATTAATATTATATGTATATAAAAAAAACTGGAGATAAATCATATCCAGTAACACAAATTAGTAGCATTTTTTTATTATTAATCTTTGGTGTACAAGAGCTCATTGGCTTATCCTGGTAGCCTTAATTAGTTGCGCTGTAGTTAAAATTTCATGTTTGTGACGTTCACTATTGTCTGCGTCTTCAAAATAAAACGTCTGAACCACCCTGTATGCTCTGAATCTTATCATAATCTCTTTCTTAACCGGAATTCTTTACTCGTCTTCGTTTGATAATAATTATTGAATCTGAGGAAAGTGAGTGGGGAGGGGGCACCACCCGTCCTCGCTCCTGCAATAATCCCGGTGAAATAAAAACGATTTTCGTTTGCCAAATATAATTTAACATGAGTAATTACGGCTCAACACTAATGGAGAAAAGAAATCATGTCAAACATCAGTTCCTCTGTGTAAAGTGAATTATTTTTATACTTTTTATTGAATTACAAGTTAGATTGAATTACAATAATTTGTAAGGTATATAAAATAATTTTCAATAATAATACATTTAAGTAATGAAAATCTAGTTGTATTTTACCTATGACTTTCTTTCGACAACCAAAAAGCGGTCGAAAATCAATACATATTAGATAGGAGGTATAATCTCATTTAGCAGCTAAGTGTTTTACCAAACACGCATTCAAACCAATGACTGAGATGAAAATCTCTTGTAGCCAAATTCAGCTTTCTATGTAGATAATGCTATTAAGAATATTCAGTAATAATTAGTGAGTTTTGTGGATTTCGCAGCAGCAAAGTTTACACAACAAAAATCACCAAACTTTTCTTTCTCTCTCATCTCACACTCTATGAATGGAGTACCGTGGTGGAACATTCCGATATAAATCAAAGAGGATTTTATGTACACGACGAAATACACGTACATATAGAAAGTGCACACCAGGTATAAGGTTGTGCATGGATAATTTTATTATCCCATTTTGTAACCGACCGAATCTGCATGGAAGGGTAATAAAAGTGGAAACTGCGCAAACATTAGATGGACGAGGAAAATTGAAATTATGCAACAAGAACAAACAGAGAAAGAAGCGCGAATAGTAAGGAGCGCGGTAGTGCGTCGCCCCGCCAAGTCAAAGGGTTGGGTGGAAGAGATTGCCTAAGGCAATAACCCCGCCCTTTAGTTAGGACATATAATTATGTATATATTTTTTTTCTTCTTTTTTTTTCTTCTATTATATTGTATTTTAATTTGTAATTATTTGTATTGTATATAATTTATGTCCTATCAATGAAGTGTAAATAAATAATAAACAAATAAAGAGTCGGAAGCTATTATCTTGAAGGTACACTGGGAGGAGGGCAGGGGAGCTCCGGAAAACTGCATAGGGATAAGTTTTAAAAGATAGTAATTAATTCTAATAATTAATTTATATTTTACCCCTTTACTATAAGTTGAAAATGAATTTGTCGCCCCCACAGGGAATTACTTGTCAATTTATTCCCAACATTATCGCACTCTCTCCGGCGCGGTGTTTCTCTATTTCATCAAGTTATGTATTTCCATTTTTTCCTTCTCATAAAATTTCAAGTCCGTTTACCTCCTTTTCCCTTACTTCATTACCATTATTTTTTTTTTTTTTACCTATTTTGCTCTTCTTCACCTAATTTGCATGTCCACATTGTCCACCGACCCCAAATACTTCCTCCTTCTCTTCTCTTCACTCCCACCTCTTCCTCCGTATCTTTCAGTCCTCTCTCTTTTCATGACTACTACTTCATCTCCAGCTCACTATCTCTCACTGAGCTGGTAAAGGAACGACTCAACTGTCAGAAACACGCTTACGTTTCATCTCCACCCTTCCAGGTTTCATTTCCACTATTCTAGCTCTCCTTTTCCACCTATCTAGTTCCATCCCCACCCTTTCGGGTTTCATTTCCACTAGTCTAGCTTTCCATTTCCACCTATCTAGTTCCATTGTGAGCGTCTCTCTCATGACTATAGCTGGATAAGTTCTAGCAGGCTGCTGTCTACGGCAGAACATTTGCGGGAGGCAGAGGAGATGGAACAGTGAGGGGAAGATAGGAGACGTACATTGCCATCGTAAACCACTACTACTCAACCTGGTCTAATTTTCTTGCTGACTTTAGTGCCTCCACATCAAGTTCATGTTTATAGATGAAGAAACATTACATACTTTCAAAATCTTGTTTCATACCAAGAGTGGAAATTTTCAAATGTGGAAAAAAAAATATTCAAAATTGAAAAAAAAAATTATTCAAATTTTGAATTAGAAAAATATTTTGAAAGGACTTAAAAGGCCGGTCATATTTCTAAGCTTGATGACGGTAGAGTGAACAACCTAAATTAAACCACCTCTATGCATTATGCATGTATATACTTCTGATGTTATACATAAAAAATACGAATTCATGATTCTAAAATAATAAATATGCAGACTTTCCATCAGCTTCGGGACCCATTAAAAAATTCAATTTGAGCGGAATATAATTATTACCGGCAGTAAATAATGAACAAGTGAAAACATTGTGCGCACATTCCAATCAACCCGGGATTTATTTACCTCCACAGTAATTAGTTTCATTAATCAACCAGCATTCATAAATAACAATATCATTACTTATGAAGACTAACAGAGCAGGTTGTATATGCCGTTTAATTGACAAGGTGCTTGCTCAAGAAGCAAAAATATGAATGTATGAGAAGTCGTTCAAAAGAGGTAAATTTCACGATGTCGGAAAATTTGAATTACAACAGGGTTGTTTGTTTGCGATCTTAATTGGGGACGGACGAAGAATTTTGACAAGTTGTCAGCATAATTAATGTATGTATGATATTTTTACAGCAAAAGCCACGAGACTCTGGCCAACTTTAAAGAACAAATTGCAAATACGTTAATAAATTGGCGAACGATTTTTTATTCTCTTTCAAGTTGGTCTGTTCGTATCAGTTGTGACAAACATACAGATAGGAACCTCTCTTTCATTTCTAAAGATTCCATTTGAGATACTTCGTAATAAATCTATGAAACTACAAAAAAAAAAAAAATTAAAAATAGGTGTACATCTACCTAATATACAGGGTGAGCATAAAGTCTCACCCCACCCCCCTTATCTCAAGAATGGCTGAAAATACAAGAAAACGCAAAAACTCGTATTCCTTAATTTTTAGGGGGATTGATTTTCAGCCAAAAAATTTTTGCCTACACGGCCCCAGTCAGGCTGGGCATGGACCAACTTTAAAATCTTAAATGGAATAGTATGTCTTGTGGCATATTGTTTTAAAGGTCTTATAAAGAAAATTTCAGTACAACAAATTTCAGTGAGTTACGCCTTACCGTTCTCGAGATACAGGGTCGGACGTCCTGCGTAATATCCCTATATTTTGACCTATAACTCGTTGACCGTAAATTCCAGAAAAATGAAATTTGTTGATAATAACTTCTTATGGCAAGAACTTTCGAACAAGTTAAAACTTGATTTGTTTTTTCGTTAAATTTTTTCGGACTGTTCGTCGGGCTGGCTGACGAAACCATCCAGAAACTAACATCAACAGAGTATGTCGAGTTATAACTTTTTCGACAGGGCTTGTTATAAGGAGTTATTATCAACAAATTTCATTTTTCTATAATTTACGGTTAACGAGTTATAGGTAAAATAGATGGATATTACGCAGGACGTTCGACCCTGTATCTCGAGAACGGTAAGTCGTAGCTCACTGAAATTTGTTGTAATGAACTTCTCTCTATGAGACCTTTAAAAAAATATGCCAGACGACATACCATTCTATTTAAGATTTTAAAGTTGGTCCATGCCCAGCCTGACTTGGGCCGTGTAGGCAAAAAATTTTTGGCTAAAAATTAATCCCCCTAAAAATTAAGGAACACGGGTTTTTGCGTTTTTTTGTATTTACAGCCATTCTCGAGATACGGGGGGTGGGGTGAGACTTTATGCTCACCCTGTATACAATATGTATATGTAGATGAACACCCGACAGTATGTTAGGTACAACACGAGGTGTCTATACTGCCCGAGTACTCTACTCGCTCTCTTCTCCTGAACTCGGGGCGAGTAATTAGCACCTCATTGTATTACCTGCGTCTAAAAATAATTGCTCCACAGTAATACCTCTCACTACTCACACACATGATGGAGTATACGTTCTGTGACGGCACCGAGTTATTATTCTATTTTTGGGCCATTGGCGAAAAATCGACAGAGTTTCGACGGATGGCAAGAAGGTATTTGTTTTCAAGTGCTGGAGATTTGGCTGGGGATAAATTTTGCTAATGGGTCATTTTCATTTATCTTGGGCATATCAAGTCCGCAACCTTTCTCCTTTAATAAATGTGAAAATAATAGGGATATATGACTAAAATCTATTTGATCACATAGGAAACAATTTTTTTTATAAATTACAATAATAAATTGTCTTTTAAACTAATGTGGAGACTCAAAATTGCCAGTTATGTAAGTAACGTTCATGATATTTTAGGTATCCCTTAGTCTAAGATTTTACTGTGTCTGATAGAAAAAAATGCATTTCTCCCCATTATTTTCACCAAAATCCAATATAAATGAGAAAAATACAGATTATTTAGGATGTGACCATTAGTTTTCATAAAAATAATAATGTTCACCTCATTCTACAGACGTGTAAAGTTGTGTCCCTACGAAGAAAAAAAAATCTCCGTCATGAATGTTACCCCCAAAAAAATGTAAACCATTTTGAAAAACCCTTAGAATGAGAAGCTAGCAGCTGCCGCCATTTTGCTTCTTACAGATGACATTGTTTTTGTTTTGAAATTTCCTGTCAGTTGGATGTTGGATGCAGTAGAGTGAGGGACAATGGTGGGTCTAATTTTTTTTGACAAGAACGTTACGCGGTTTTTTAAATAAATTGTAATGATTCTTTAATATATAATGTATTTCTTTAATTCTTCTGCATGTCCTCTTTCCAATCAAATATTTTTTTTTGTAGAGTGAATATTCTTTTATTGAGAAAAGATTGTTTTAGTGGCGTGTTACTCATGAACGTTACCGTCATGAACGTTACCCGTGGTCATGAACGTTACCTGGTACGTTAAGTTTTTGTAATTTTGTGTGAAGAGGTAGCTGCTAGAAATATTCTAAATGAAAGCTTTTGCTTAAAGATATTTGTCTTAGTCTTCTGAGCCTAAAAATTGTTTAGGAAAAAGGTAACGTTCATGACTTGAAAAACTCCAATTGCCCAAGATAAATGAAAATGACCCTAATATGTAAGTTTGAGATTTCGTTAAAAACTTAACTTTAAGTTATCATACATGTGTTGGTCACTTTCGTGATATCATAACTACTCCAACTCGCTTTACTAGATCATTGCTGAACTTGAACCACCGACCTCCGCAGGTTATAAGTCCGGCCGCCTTATCGATCAAGCTACTGAGGTCGGTTTTTGCTAATACACTTAACTGCAGAATTCTACGCAGACTTGTTCTTTTTCAATGTAGCTCAATGTATTTGGTTGAGGGGATGTGAGATAAAAATCTTCGACACCTACTTCTTTCGTGATTTGTTCTTTGACCAGCACTACATTTATAAATCTTATCTCTTATTGAAAAAGTAGCTTAGGAATAAAATCAATGCTAAGCCAGGTGGAGGTTTTAAGGTTAAGTGGAAACTGTAAAATGAAATGGAAACTGTATACATTCTCATCCTGTATGACCCTCGTTATATCAATTTCAAATCTTCCCGCCTCGCCCTACCACCCCACTATAGCCCGAGTAGGGAAGCCGTTAAGTCAGCAGAAATTGCGAATTTTCAATTAATTTCTCCCCTACCCTCGCCTGCTTTGTTATTCCGCTACCCGCTACGAGTACCATAGCTGTGTCTCCTACACCTACACCCCCTCATGTAGAAGTAAGCTTTTAAGACCAGACACTTACACAAAAGGTACAATGGCGATCACCTTTCCACATCAACCTACATACATATGTACATATCATATTTATGTACTAACTATAATGTATATACCTGGTTGTAAAATAATTTATTTGTACAGATAAGAAGAGGATTTCAATGTATAGATGAAGATCGATCGATGATAGTCTTTCAAAATGGCGGATTTTCGCGCAAACGACGTGGTTAAATACAGATTAAAGAGCCTAATTGTAAAGATTTTTTTTTTAATTATTATTATTTTTAATGATTTTTTTAACTCAGATCAGAAGATTTACAAATTTACGCCGCGGAACCTCTTCTCGTATCTTCAAATCGCCTCAGACAAGCCGCATTTCCCATTGACCCATTCATGGACAAGGGCACCACATATACTACATTATTGAATCTCTTTACTTATCTACTTGACATAAACTGGTATACAAAATGACAAGTATAAATATAAGTATCAGTAGTGCTTTATTTAGACTGTCAGCGCAAGACAGGTAGTCCCATTATGCCAACAAGTACGCTCATTCTCAACAATCTATACATTGTGTACAATTACGCCACGCAAAGTGATAGCTTCACCGACTTCATTATCAAGGGTGTCTTCACTCTCAAAGACTCGCCAAGTGAACACGACGTGAATTTTTTTGCATAAAACAGCATGGAATACTTGCAATTTTTCGCCACTAAATGAAGAAGCGAATGTGAAAGGAGCCGTGCTCAACTGTCAACAACCGGACGAATGCGTCATAGCCCCCCCCCTCCCCGTCCTAGGTGTCTGCGACCATTTAGGAAGAATTCAGAAGTGTCAGGGCTCAAGGTCGACCTTCGGTAATACACAAATTTAGGACACATATACCATTCATGCATGCATAAGTATTTAATGGAAAAATGAAATATTATTTCCTACTTTGGTGATTACCAGTTAAGTTCCAAATATATATATATTTTTCAAATTAAGTATTAGAAAAGATTTAATAAACTATAAATTAATATCTTTTCTTATGGAGTATAAAAATATTTCATGAACAAAAAAAAAAAGTTAAGTTGACACTCCATATATTATAGTCCTAATACACTGCTCAGTTAAGTTGACACTCCTAACAGTCCTAATACTCCTAATTGGAGTAGAAAGAATAAATTTACACTTCCCTTTTAAACAAAAGTCCTAAACATTCCTTCAGCAAATTAGGTGCAGACTCTTTTTCTAAGCATTAGAGTCAGTGGCGGCTCCTGACTTCAAGACTAGGTGAAGACAAATTATACCCAGAAGTATTGAAAAAATAAAATTATTAATTTATCAGATCTTAGTTCTTATGGTCTCATAAACACAGCCCATTGTAAGTTATGGCTGTTTCCCTGCAGAGCTTGATTTTCTCTCATACCAGTTTTGCATCATATAAGTTTTTATAGGTACTTTTTTTGGAGAACACTTGGTACTTAATAAATAAACAAGGCCAGCAGAACAATTTGTCAACACTTGAGCTGGTACACAGCCATTCATTTTTCATAAGCCATTCAGGCTTGAACTGTATGGCTGTGGGGCAGGCATTTGCTTTACTTTTTTAGTGGTGGTTATAGTAATTGGAGAAATTGGAGATCCAGTAATCATAATATCTTTCTTATCCTCATTACTTCTTAATCTGAATGGGGTTACTTTTAATGTTTGAACCCCATGATTTTGTGGGGATCTCATTGTTTCTTTGAAATATTGTTATTAATTATTCATCTTAATAAAAAATATTTATTCATCTTAATAAAAAATATTAACTAAAAGTTGGTAAAAAGGAATTAAAATAAAAATATTAGGATTATACCTCAGTAGTTAGAAAGGAAAGAAAGTTAGTTGAAGACTAAAAATTACAATCCAAAACTGGAAGAAAATCCACCAACAGATTACAAAATAAATCTAAGAAAACATACTTACTACAAATATAAAATCAGCTTAAATTTGTGTTACCATTGATGTTTAAATGACTAGGTATTTAAGAAAAACACAGATATTGCCTTATAATTTTAAGTACTTCACTGGAAGCTGTGTGCTTAGCTACCTGCAACCTGCATAATTATAATGTTATTTCTGACACTGAAAGAAGTACATAGCTACTTCATATTCAACTTATTATGAAAAGCACAGGTCAGATCAGGTAGGAATAATGTTTCTATCCTGTATCAAATACTGGGAAATAACTTTATTAACTAGTTACACCAATTAAAAGTCACTTGATTACCGTTGAAAAGATTTGAAAATGGTCTAATAAAATTTAAAAAGTGCGCGACAAGTTTTTTTTACATTCTAAAGATAAGAGATACAATGTTGCCAAGTTAATTTCATTGCTAAATTTCTACAAACTTCAAGAGCTATAATTTAAATTTAAAGAAATCCCTCAAATCATGTAAGACGTATTTATTTATTTAAAAAAATAATACTACACCGCCTGAACAGAATTTTCTCTTGAGAATTTCATTTCAACACGTCTAATTTCATGATTTTTTTTAAAGTGGTTCCATAGTCAGGATCTTAAACAGGACCACCATTGTCCCTATTAAAAAACTTCTTGGAACAACTAGATACCAGATTATCTTATTTGGCTCAATTTCGGTACCTACATTAAATAATTATTTCCGAGATTTGACTTCAATCGAGATGTCCTTTTTAATACTACATAATATTATAGTTGACAAGATACATAAAATATAGTTAAAATTTATTGGTATCGGCTATCGTTTAGGAACTATGTACAAAACTAGAACCCAAAAAATGAGAAATAATATCCAAAATTCCTGACACAAAATCCTGCTTTCCTAGCTCCTACGTTATTATTATTATTATTATTATTTTTTTTTTTTTTAATATTACAAGATTGTGCTAGATATGGGAGGCTAAATCATTGACTGGTTTCCTAGGTCTGGCATAATGCTACTGGCAACAATGTTAATATCAAAAACACATGACATCGCACATGGTATGTGGCTTCGTGACATTTCGTATGAGGTCGTGTAGATAATGTAAACTGAATACAACTGAAGACTGTCCTCAGTAGCATATTACATAGATATAGTTCTTGCCTAATATTTCATGATACCTACTTGGAAATACTCAACTCTGATTGGTTGATTCAAGGACAACTGAAGACAATTTCGAATTGTCTTCACATTTGGTGTTCTCCTTGGAAAGTAACATGAAATGTTAAGCAGCATTGATCTATTTTACACAAAGCTTACTCTTTTTTTTTTTTTGAGTTGGATCAATTGTGCCATGTTCAAGGGATTATGAGTAGTGTTTTCACTGTTCAAAATTAGGTGAAAATGTCTTCAGTGTCTTCACCCGACGAGCCGCCACTGATTAGAGTCCATCTGTCTAAACAAGAGTTTCGAAACTTTGATACAAAATTTCAACTATGAAAATCCCATTTAAAAAATGGATCAGTATAGTCAAAAGTTTGACTTTCCTACATACCATAGAATTCCGCGACCATAGAATACCATAGAACAACTAAAAAAATTCTAGATATTCTCCACCAACTACATATTTTGAGCTTGTTTTAGAGTGAATATGAAAATGTTTTCCTACATTTCAATAGTTCAACGGCCCATGTATCCATCGAGCTTGAACATGAATACATTTCAAGTTGAACAGAACGTATAATTGTGCAAGGAATCCCATTGAATCCTGCCTGCTCTGGCTTAATGAAGAGTTGAACACACATGACTGGTCTCTGAGGAGGTCGAGAATACCCACCTTAAATATATACCCACTTAATACAAGCTAATAAGTACCTCCAGATGGCAGAGTTCTAAAACACAGAGGCACTAATGAAGGCACAGCAGAAACATCAGTGGTTAGACATGGTTCATCAAGAATACACGCGCGGACGCGGCTAGTGCCGAATTTACTGGAGTCGAACCAAGGGTTCATCGATCTCCGAGATGCGGAACCTGTTATTATTACCCATTAGAATATTACTCTTTTTCCTTACGCGGCATTCATTTACTGATTCCACCTGAGGCCTACAATACTATATGTAAGCAAGGTATCAGCATCAGCTGTCCATATCCAGCCTTGTTGGGTTAAGAGAAAAGCACGCCTGGAACTGTTGGCCCGCTCTAAAGCTTTCGAGTCTGCATTCGATGCCCACTCAAAGCAGCTTGATCCCCTATTAAAATAGGCTTTCTCTTTCTTCTGTCCTGTTAATAGCTCATTCATTCAAACAATGGCATAATTTCAACTGTTGAACAGTTGGGACTAGAAAACAAATTCAATACAAAATATTATACACTCTCACCAACCTCGGTAGCTTGATCGATAAGGCGGCGGACTTGTAACCTGAAGGTCGGTGGTTCAAGTCCCGGTTTCAGCGTAGATTTAGTAAAGCGAGTTTAAGTAGTTGTGATATCTCAAAAGTGATAAACACACATATGATAACTTATACACACTCTAACATGCTTTTATGTATTATAATTATTTTGTAGTAATACTTTTTCAATTCAAAGTATTTATCAGCCCGTAGTTCCACTAAATCTGAAACTCACACCAGCCTGATGGTCAGAAGAGACATCCAGACATCAATGACAGGCATATTCTTCAGAGGTTCGGATTGGGTTGTGCTAGTTAAATAGGTAATTTATTATAATGGAGATGGCGAGGAACATTGGTCACGGTGTTGGACCATTGGACCTATCTCTCCTATTGGACCAAATTTGTTACCATTATCTACTGGGCCTACTCCAGCCCACAGGCAACACAGAGACTGGAACCATCTCTTCATTGTTCCACTTCATGCTTCAAGTTCTTGCTGCTATACATACAGACAGGGTGGTCGTACATACTGAGAGTCAACTCCATACTGGGTGGGTCGAGTTATTTAGGTTCTCTAGTTTGAAAAGGAAAAAAGTTTAAAAGAGCAATGATATTAATTTGTTCCAATCACATGTGATATCACAATTACTCATCAAACTCGCCTCACCGAATCTTTCCTGAACTTGAGACGCGATCCATTGACCTCCAGTACACAAGCTACTGAGGTCGGTAGGTTCCCAAGTTCTTTCTACGCACTGCAGGTAGAACATGGAATCCATTTAGTCCTAGTCGGACAGTATAGACAAGGCAATATGTATACATATGTAGATCAGCGATGTTCTTACTTATCCTTCGCAAAATATACCAGTAAAAGTAGGACCTATATTGATCATAAATAAATAATATATACCCAAGTCCTTGAGTTTCCCCATATGAAGAATAAAGATAAGGTTAGCCTGAAATACTCAAGGAGCTCACCCTGAAATAATTCGAAATGATGATTTTTGGAAGGAAAAACAAAATAACAAATGCTACTCTTTCTACACCTTTTAGAAATTGGTCATAGAAAATGAAATACAAAAAGAGTTTGCTCCGAGATATGTTTGAGCAAAGCCCGCAAGTGGTCGTAAGGGCTCCCTCAGTATTATGGAGCGCTGCATAATTCCAACAAATAACCCGAGCTGAGAGGAAGAAAGAAAATTCCCAAGATAGCACAAGATTAGGGGCTATGACTGTTGGGGGGACACAAGATTAGGGGTTGGGACTGTTGGGGGGACACAACATTACGGGTTGGGACTGTTGGAGGGACATTGTCCGCTGGGATTATCCGAGTTCCTGTCCATGGAACACAAGCATGCAGCACTATGTAGGTTAGGGGCCGATTCCATGAGACTACTTTATTCACACTTAGACATTGATGAATGAAAGTCGGTCCATAAGTGATAAAGACGTTGGTGTGGTAATACAGAGCTCGCCGGTTCGAAACCCAGCCGGTACATCCAAGAGTTTCCTCTCATTTGAGATTTTTTTAATTTTTCTTTTAGTCCTAGTCGGGCAGTACAAATAAGACATAATAATGTCGCCGTGAATCTCTTTCAAGTCTTAATGATAATTTGCAAGTGAATTTCCCGGAAAAAAACATTTGAGCAAATCTCTTTTAAAAATTGCAAAATAGGAGTGATAAATATTTAAGTAGGTGCCTCGTGGAAGTGGCCCCAGGCACCACTGAGGGTGAGGAATAAAAAACTCACCTCATTCAAATTCATACCCAAGGAGAAAGTTTCCCTTATTCCATTACTTTATCCCAGCTTAAATCTATATTCCTCTCTCTCATACCTATTAGTTTATCCTATGTATATCTATTCCAACACCGTACCCCTCTCTCTTACTCTATTGGTTGATATCAGCTTATTCCAACTTTTTTTTCTCTCTCTTTTGCTCTCCTACAAATTTACATAGTCCACCTCTCCTGCTTACAAGGATTTATTCCACCAAGTTTTCACTGTGTCTCCTTTTCTTACTATATCTAACAAATCTTAGTCCTTCCCTCTCACCTCTCTTCTCCTTTGTCTTCATCTGGAACTATTTTTATCATCTGTACACCATAGAACACGTTGGAACGCCTATGATTGAATAAACAAAGGAAAAGTATGACAATCAGAGAAGGAAAGAGGGCGGGGTGGGAGAGAAGGAGGGAGGGAGTAAGAGAGAAAAGGAGAGGGAGGAAGGGCAAGAGAGAGAGAGAGAGTTTCTCGAAAGGTTAGAGAGAGGGTTTTGTACGCGGCAGCAGATTTTCTAGGTTTTATCAAGAGAAGATAATGTAGAGAGGGAAAATAAACAGATAGTATTGGTGGGATGTGAAAATAACTAAAAATTCATACAGGGTGGTTCCAAACCACACAACCACCATCTTTTTCTCGAGAAAGGTTTCAGTTAGGATCTTGAAGCAAAAAAATTCAGGCCCATGAACGCAAGACACAATTTTGTCACATGCCATTCTACGGGAATATTTCGCAGAATTCAACTTTTTTGCAAACCGAGAGAAACGGACGTGTCCATTAGAAAACGTTGGGCGAAGATTTGAAAAAATTTCTCAAGAACTTTTCAGACTTCGTAATACCAATTTTTTGCTCCAAGATCCCTGGCTCAAGCCGTTCTCGAGAAAAAAAGATAGTGGCTAGGGATGGTTGGGAACACCCTGTAGAAACAGAGGGAGGGAGGGTTGAAGAAAGGGAAGAAAAGAAAGAAGGAGTAAAAGAGGAAAGACGAGAAACGAGGGTATAATAGAAGATGCAAATAAACGGAGGTAGGGAGAAGGATAGAGAGAGATGGGAGATTGAGGTAGGGATAAGGATAGAGAGAGCTGGAAGATAGAGGCAGGGATAAGGATAGAAAGAGAAATGGGATATAGAGGTAGGAAGAAGTCTAGGGAGAGATGCGATATAGAGATAGGGAGTAGGATAGAGAGAGATGGAAGATAGAGGTAGGAAGAAAGATAAAATAGAAATTATAAAATAGAAACACTTTTTTTTTTCTTTCTTTTTTTTTTCTTTTCTCCTTCATTCCTTCTTTCTTCTTCCTTTTTTCCACACTTCTTTACCATAAAAATATATAATTATCTTTTTCTTCCATTTACGTTTTATTGGACTTTACCTCTTTTTCTCTATTTTTTTGTTTTTTTTTATTTGTATTATAATTTTTTTTTTCCTCTTTCCCATTTTTTTTTTTTTTAGTTTTCAAAGAAACCAACATATTCCTTTTTATATATTTTATAAACACCCGCCACCAGCTTTCAGCTGACAGGGTTGTTTAAAAATACATTTTTTGCCATAATTATATTTGTCGTGAATGTAGTAATGTAACAAATAAAGAAAAAAAAATAAAAAAAAAAATAAAAAAATAAAATAAAGAAAGATGGGAGATAGAGGTAGGAAATAGGATAGAGAGAGAGATGAGAGATAGAGGTAGGAAATATATATAGAGAGATGGGAGATAGAGGTAGGAAATATATAGAGAGATGGGAGATCGAGGTAGGAAGAAGGATAGAGAGGGGGGAGATAGAGGTAGGAAATATATAGGTTATACGTGAGGTCACGTGCCTGCGACGAGAATAGACGCAGATAGAGGAATAATTTCGCGAGAGGGAGAAAGGGACAAGCTAATGCTGGGTAAATAGCTCTCAAACCTATCCAGTTCATCCCCTGAGGGACACAGGGGGAGGGAAAAGTTAAGGTGAAGTCAGCAGTCAAGTTCATCCTACCTGAGGATCACAAGGGGAGGGAAAAGTTAGAGTGAAGTCAGCAGGGAAAGATATAACTGTTGATAGGAGAAAGTGTTGACCTGTAGAGACCACGTGGGGGGGACTATCCTGTGCCTCACACCCGAGTCTTACTAGAAATAAATAAATAACTTAAAGTTATTTATTTATTTCGCAAACAGATTGCCTTTTTCACAGCACAAAAGTTTACTGCTATTACTGATCTAGAATTCTAGAAAAGACACATCCACTGACATCATTCGGAGATTCAGTTTTGGCATTTCTTCATTTCTCACAGGTATTAGATTGTAGATATAAAATGTTAATGCTCAAAGCATTTTCTACCACCTAACTCTCAGAGTCTTATTAGTATGTGGTCACAATACCAAATTAACAAAGAACAATTCATGCACTGGGTGGGATTCGAACCAACGGATCCCTACGCTACCTTTATTACCAAACTAGCTATAGCGTTAACCAAATGACTACCAGTGAACTTTAAATTTGAAAGGGTTTCTCACCTTATAATAGAAAAGCAAAATCACATTTAAAACAAAGAGCACATGAGTTTCGGGTAACCTTTACTGCTACATACATGGTCAGTGTGAGAGGTCCCTGTGTAAGCTTTCCACTTCTCCCGGTGCTATCGAATTAAAAAGGAGAAGAGATGAGGGAGAGGTAAAATGTTCATTTCTTTTAAACATGAGTGTTAACCTTTTCTATTTCCTAAAACAGGAGCTACTGTGGACGCTTGTAGTCAGTGTTCTAGTACGGTAATCCCGTAGAACGATTTCCCTCAGATGGGCGAGAAGTGACACAATAATTGGCATTTAGGTGCTGGGTCAACCTGAAAGTATCCTCTGGGGTTTGAACCCGGGCCAGGCAAGCAAGTCGGCTATCCGTGCGCTCTTCTCTTCCTATTCAACCTAGAACCACCCGAGTTAAGCTACGAGGACGAAGGAGAGGGTAGGGGGGGGGAGGGAGAGAGAGAGAGAGAGAGAGAGAGAGAGAGAGAGAAATAGAAAGAGAAAGAGTAAGAGAAAGAGAAAGAGAAAGAGAAAGAGAAAGAGAAAGAGAGAGATAGAGAGAAAGAGAGAGAGAAAGAGAAAGAGAGAGAAAGAGAAAGAGAGAGAGGAGATGCAAAGAATTGATAAGACTTGCATGTTTGCATGCGAGGAGACAAGAAGAAGAGGATTCTCCACCCACTGTGAGCAAGCAAGCAAGCAAGGTAATGCAGTCCGAGGATATAGCACGTAGTGCACGTATACGAAGCTGCATGTCACCCCCTGCATGACATGCATAGGGGACTCGTGTCTGTCCTATCTTGATGGATGACTCGTAGCTCGTATAGTACGTGAAGGTAACGAACTCTACAATGTATGTACAATTGTACATCTTTGTACAATTGTACAACTTTGTACAATTGTACAAATGTACAGTTTTGGTGATCAGACAATCACTGCAATCATATTTCCTGATCAAGTTTAATACATATTTATGTCTTCTCACTTTGAGATGTGTAGTAAAGCCATACGATAAATAAAATAAATAGTACAATTGTACATACAACGATTGTCTGCGGCGACGGGAAGGGACCAGCAGACAAATATCTGTGGACGTACATAAAATACATACATGTGGGTCACAAATTTCTAGTTATTGAGAGAGAAAATGTGCCAGTGGAAAATGGTCTGAATACTTTTCCAAGTACCCCCGTCATGAATGCAAATATGACTGGAAAAGCCTTCCAACGTTCACTTGTTAAACGAGCTCAGTATAATAAAAATTCTGAATAAAGACAGGTGCTCTATGCTAATGATGCGATCCTCAATTATTCAAAGCCCGCTCGCTGCTCGTCAGAACGTCTTTCATTCGAGCTTGTGAACGGTGCTGCCTTTCACATGCAAATTTGCGAATGTGTGGGAGGTGTGGCCAAAGTGAGAGAGAGGGAGGAGAGAGAGGAGACTGTGGAGGGTGACGCCCGCGAGGGAAGAGTATTTGGGAGAGAGAGCAGGGAGGGAGAGAGGAAGAGGAGAGAGGGAGAGAGAGAGAGAGAGAGAGAGAGAGAGAGAAAGAGGAAGAGAGAGGAAGAGAAAATAGAGAGAAACGAAAAGAGCAAAAGAAGGGTACAAAGAGAAGAGTTATGTGGAGGAAACGAGAGAAAGAGGGTCAGAAAAAAGGAATTGAAAAACCTAACGAACCAGAGAAAAGGGAGTAAAATGAAATGCCAATGTACCGACAGGGGCAGGGGGACAGAATTGAAAGGAAGAGTCAGAGAGAATGGTGGGGAGGGAGAGAAGAAAAGGAAATAATATATGGTCAGTATTTTTTACATGCGATCCCTCCCTGCGCCCCCCCCCCCCCCATTCTGCTATATTTTTAATTAAAAATCATTCAATACTAATAAATCTAATTTATAACTGTGCGGCATTAATTCAAGTGTGGCTAGACATAAATTGAAAACCCAGGGATAACTACAGGATGATCCAGTTTTTTCCTTCGAAAAATATTGCTGTGCACTATGTGACACATTGTGACACAGTCCAGTCAAATGCAAAAAATAGGATTTGGACGACTGATATGGGAGAAAAGTGGGACTTGTTTAGGAGTGGAACTTTATAAGCAAGTGTTTCTAGCTAAGATCCGAGTAGTTTGGGTGATGTAAAGAGTATACAGCTCGCAAAATCAAATTGAATTTATTGAATCATTTTTCAAAAAGCATAGAAACTAAACAAGTTTCGTTTGTTTTGTTTTGGTGATTCAATCAATTGATTGAGCCTCTCATTTCATCATGATCGAGAGAAACACCCGGTATATAGAGCCTTACAGACAGGGCCTTTTTTATAGTCACCATGTTTCTGACCTTTCCATCCCTTAATACCTTCTCTCTCTTTGAATACACGAATCTCGAATCAATATTTATACCACACATACACATACCGACATAACAATATGGATGTATGTACTTATCGATACTGCCAGCACATACATATAATATGGTATATAGCCACTAAATATGATGGTCTCGGATGGATGAAAAGATATATTTGCACAGGCAGTTCATTTCTATGGTGAACAAATAAATAAAAATAATT
Source organism: Bactericera cockerelli (assembly GCA_024516035.1). Taxonomy (NCBI): domain Eukaryota; kingdom Metazoa; phylum Arthropoda; class Insecta; order Hemiptera; family Triozidae; genus Bactericera; species Bactericera cockerelli. Next base: position 16,758,778 of record CM044964.1, on the reverse strand, counting down.
GGATGATGAGTGAATAAACTATCAGGTGAACAATTTTGTATTGTGGCCTACTCAAATTTTAGTTTTATCCGAACTGAAAAGCCTAATTGGGTTAAATTTTATGTTATCATGACCAATAAGCTTGCTAGAGTAAGGGAAGGCTTTTTTTGAAACGTAATACAAATTTGAATCTGTGCCCTTTTTCAGACCTCAATATTTTCTAGTCTAATGACTACTATACTGCTGTTTGATGTGGAAGTAACGAAGGGTGGTGAGAGGGGATGAGGAAGGAAGGTGAAGGAGAGGGCTATGTAGTTGTGTACAGTTATTATTTCACCCTTTATTAATAAGGACATACATAAATACAAACCGATAGTTACAATTTTCCAAATTTCACTTTAGTATTTTCAGATCAGAAACGGTTTCAGATTGTGCCCATGTTCAGGTGTAAAAAAAAGACATTTCGTGATACTTTTTCTTTCTCTCTCTCATAATTACTTCCGAGAAATTTCTAATATTAGAAATCGGAAGTATTGTGTTCGTTTTTGTAAATAAAAATATTTTTTTGCTCCGATTTCAATTTTTTTCATATTTCTGGACGTTTCATAACCTCCTGAGAAAATTTGGTTTTGTGTCCGTCTGTCGGTCGGTCTGTCTGTCTGTCTGTTAAAACGATTCCTTGTAACGCGCAAATCTCGGAAACTACTCGACCGATTTTGATGAAATTTTGCACACATCTAGGAGACATTCTGTAGATGGTCCCATTTATCGTAAGCCGCTTGTACGAATTCATCGAATTCGTACAAGCGGCTCTGGGTGAAAGAGACCATGCGCCTGACCACTAACTTTTTACTTAAATGCTTATATCTCGTGAACGGTACACCCGATTTTAATGAAATTTTGTATGTATATGCATATTATTGTTTTACACAGGTTTTTTATATTTTCTTTTTAATTAATTATAATTTGACTCTGATATTTAAGAAAATCCGAAATTTTGGACAATAAAGTCGGTTTTCTACCATATAAAACAAATTTGAAGAAAATCGGTTCAGCCGTTTCGGAGATACAAGTAATTTAGTATAAAAACTCAAAATTCGCACGTGTACACAATGTGAAACAATCACGAGGAAGTATTGTGTCCATAATTGGCAGTGTTTTTTTTTTATCATGAGTAATTTTACAATGTTCAAAATCAGTCACCGTGGCAGAGTGAGTTAGCACGCTGCACGCATGGTGACCTGGGTTCGATCCCCAGCGGGGCAGGAATTTTCTGTTCTATACTTGGATGTTCGGGGTCCACTCATACCTCGTGAGGAAAAATGAGTAGTTACTTGTATGAGTAACGACCAGTGGCGGCATTACCAGAGTAAAAAGAAATGAATGTAAAAGAATAATTCGAAACGTAAAAGGAGGTTCTTAGTAATGCTGCGCTACCCGCAAAAATTGTGAAGAGGCCTTGGGCTTCACCACAAATAAAACCATACATACAATGTTCAAAATCCACGCACACACATCCGATTAGGTTGTGAGTTTATGACTTTCATGAGACTTACTATAATACATATTACGACCGACTTGAGAAGATTGATCGAAAGTGATTAACATAAATATGATAACTTTAAACTTTACTATAATATTACTATCGAGCTACAGAGGTCGGTTAATGTAGATACCTATAATGCTAGTAATAACCAGAGAATATAGAGTCCACAACAATCTCCAGCTCATATGGTAGAGCACCGTGTTTGCTCGCAAGTGTTCAGTATGAGGATTATAGGGGAGCTCCCATGTAACGTAAACTTTATTAAGTATATTATGTTATCAATATGGCTACGACGTTTACCCTGTTGTGCTAGACAAAGTAAAAAATCCAATTTTCCCATGTGTTCTCTTACCCTATTTTTTCTCATAAACATCCTCTCTTTTCTCTCTCACACCCTACACCTCCAACGTTATAAACTTTCTCCCCACTATCGCACAGTTATAACTTAATTCTTTTCTGAGTGCGCATCTAAGACCTAAAAGTGACCTGTTAAATTTCAGCCTCCTAGGACATACCAGTGCTGAGAAATCGAGATGAATGAGTGAGTGAGTGTTAACTTTCGCATTTATATATAGATATCACCCTCTCCATTACCTACCAAATAAATATACTTCAACTCTATGCCCTCTCAAAATTCCTCTCTCGTATGCCCTCCATCAACCTCACCGTTTATACCGTCTATCTCTCTCTCTAACAATCAGCAGCTCAGCACCAACGCCACAACTCCTGTCTCTCTCTCTCCCTCCCTCATCGCGTGAGTGCAGTGTCACCTACATACATAACATATATCACGGGAGACATCGTAACATTTAACGGTGTACAAGAGTGCACGGAGTAGGTAGCTGCGTTATTCTGTTTAAATTAAGCGTCAATGTAGAGAACACTAACAGGAAAAGAGAGAGGAAGTAGAAAGACATAGAAGAAGAAGAAGAAGGCGGAAGGAGGGAGAGAGTGAGGAAGAGAAGAGACAGAAGTATCGGGAGCAAGGAAATGTAAAGATATAGAAGAAGAGGAAAGAGGGGAAGGGAGAGAGAGAGAGAGGAAGAAAAGATAGAGTTAAGGAGAGAAAGGTATACAGAGGATACATAAAGTAGATAAGGAGTGAGATAGAGAGAGGCAGAATATAATGTACATGTGAGAAAATAGAGGAAAAGAGTGAAGACTTTTCACTGAAGAGAAGATATGAACAAGAAGGAGAAAGATAGATAGATAACAGCGATAGAGAGAACAATGAAAGTAGAGAAGGGAACAGAATAACAGGTAAAAGAAGAGCCGAAAAAGAATGACTCAGAGGAAATGTGAGAAGGGAGTGAAGAGCAAGAAGACAGAGGAGAGGAGAGTGTGATGGGGAAGAGTGGGAGGGAGACAAAGGCGAGATAGCAAGTCAAGTGGAAAATTTGAAATCTACTCGAGCACAAATTTTTGATATATATAAAAAAAAAATACAAATTAATTATCCTTCTTCCTCTTTCTTCGCTTTCGTGCCTCCTACTAGAACAACAAGTTGTACCTGGAGCCTGAAATGTATCAACTACTAGCACTACGAGTCGTATCTGCGGCCTTAAGTATCTCCTACTAGGACAACAAGTCGTATCTGCGGCCTCAAGTGTCTACTACTAGGACAACAAGTCGTATCTGCGGCCTGAAGTGCCTCCTACTAGGACAACTAGTCGTATCTGCGGTCTGAAGTGTCTGTTCCTCCTCTAGGATACGAGTCGTATCTGCGGCCTGAAATGTATCAACTACTAGGACTACGAGTAGTATCTGCGGACTTAAGTATCTCCTACTAGGACAACAAGTTGTATCTGCGGCCTCAAGTGTCTCCTACTAGTTTATGAGTCATATCTGTGGCCTGAAGTGCCTCCCTCCTACTAGAACAAGTTGTATCTGATGAAGCTTAACTGCCTCCTACCCTAGCACGTTTCTGCGGCCTGAAATGCATCCTAACCTAGGGCCGTATCTGCGGTCTAGAGTGTCTCACAGCTAGAACTACGAGCCGTATTTGTGACAATGTTTGGAGCTCCGATAAGTGTCTAATGCGTATGATAAGTAGCTCACCCAGGGCTCAATTATAGGTACCTTTCTACTTTCAGATATTTGAAAGTATAACCATCAGATATCCCCCTCCAGCTGTAGCCAAGCTGGCTAAAACAAAAACAACAATGTATAAACTAAAGTCGCAATTTAATTCAATTCTTTGTATCGGGAGGAAATAAGACTCAAACTTTGTCATAAATTCATAATTGTATTTCCTAAAGGTTTTGATTTGACTGATTGACTAGACAGATATTTTTCATCAATTTAATATTTTTATTAAATTATTTTTAATCGATATTCCGAAATGAAACTTACCACGTAATGGCATCACTTGGGACAAGAGATTCCTCCCACTGAAGCACCATTCCGGGGATTAAATGAACTAGCCCGAAAATTGAGATGAAGACTTACCTGGGAACAGAGAGAGAAAAACAAAAGTAATTAACTAAATTGTACATTCTGGAAGCATTTGAGAAAATGGAAAGAAAAAATGGATTCGGGCTACAACAGGCAGAACTGCTCCAGATTGTACGCATTAATATTTAACAACATTTTAGAGTAAATTCCATTATCTTTCAAATTAAGAACACTAGGTACTTTTCTTGTGATCTTCTTTTATTCTCAACTTGATTATGAGAACCTCGACGGCGAACATTTTCAATCAGCAGACAGTGAAGTGCTTGAAATTGTACAGACGTTTTTTCACCTTCTTTATCTGATAAAAATTAAATGACCCAATTTTTCAAGAAGAAAAAAAATGGGGAAAAGTGCTCTGAATCCAAACCCTATAACTTTAAAATCCATGTAATTATTATAACACCAAAGTTATAAATTTAACAGCAAAAGAGAAGCTTTAAGAATGAAAAAACCAGAGGAGAAAAGAAAGAATGAAAAGAATTCTCTGTTCGTTTCTTATCTAAATAAAATTGCAAAACAATACATCCGATTACCGCGTCTTTGGTTTAGGATTTGTTCTGCGTAAAGAAAAGGTGTTCTCCAGAATTTGTTGAAATTAGATTTAAGAAAACGCAGGGCTGGCTGAGAAAGAAGAAAACAATTTCCTTTTCAGGTTTTTCTCTTTCAAGAACGGAAGCTTTTAAAAATTAGGTAAGACTGAAACTTTGTTTGTGTCGAAACTTCTGAATTCAATTGTCTCTCTACCTTTTTCCCACTCTTTATTGCCATTTTGGCTCTCCGTTTCATTTTATGCACATTTTAACACTTCCTTTGAGCCCTTTCCATAACGTTTTGTCTTTTTTTCCTCATACAATCTTTGAAAATTATTTTTCTAGTTTGAATAAACATAATTAGATATCACAAAATTCAGTATGTACTTTAAAATTACAAGTGTTTCACTCAACTTGCCATCTCTTTCGTAGTTGATAAGAGACTATTGTAGTACACACCTGCAAATTATCAACAACACAAATCAACAAATACCTAATAAATGCATAGTGTTGATAAGAAAGCTGGACCCTCGATTTCATCGACAGGATTAAGCAGAGCGTTTCTGAAATCTAAAATTCTGTCTTAGCAGAACTAAGTGTAGGTCTATAAGGAAGATTTTTTAAGGAGCAATGGAACAAACAAATTCTTGAACATATGAGGGAAACGAAAGAAAAATAATCATCCTCCGAAATCTCGAAAACGTAAAATGAATTGGAAACCGAGTTGAGATCTCCCTTGGAAGAAGACATCTCAAAAGATTTTTTTTTTTTTTTTTTTCCTTTTCCAAATTCCTAAATAGGATGGAAACGTCATGATCAAACATGGAGATATCAATAATGGCAAGGCAAAAACAAGGTGCAAAGGAGATGAAATAAAGAGATGGGATTTTTTTCTCGAGAATTTCTTCATAAATCGGGAAAGGTGTAAGGTTACGATGATGTGTTGCTTTAGAAAGCAAAACATTCTTTGAGGGGAGAATGCTTTCACTAAGGGCTCACTCAAATTTCGTTCAGATTAATTTTTGAGCCGTCTCGCATCTTCTGAAGAAATAGGATCAAACATACTATTATACATTTCATGGTGTAAAAACCTAAAACCACAGAAAGATGTAACAAAATATTCTCATTAATGTAGCTATCACTGCATCATATGTAAATTTCCATGTTAAAAATAATCTAAGAACGCAAATATATACCTCAAAAGCAGCAAAAAGTGTATTATATCTATATTGTACTATACATTCTGAAAAACAAGAGACCTAGGAAAGAGAAAAGTTAGACAGACAAAACAAAGGGAGAACAAAATCGAACAATAAAAAGAAAAGGAGAAATTTCCAAGTTTCAGAACGCCCATGCAAATGAATGAGTAAAAAAACTGCAGATTGTTTCGTTGAAGTTTTGATTTTTTTATTCCCATCATCACTTGAATGAAAAGTTTCAACAAAATCTCTCCATTTCGCCTTTTTCTCAGCTCGTGAACAAAAAATTCCATTAAAAGAGAACCAACAGACAGAGCAAGAACAAACTTTTCAATTGTTTCCAGCACTCCTTCAATATCTACGTCTTACGTCTAGTTGTCTCTTCCGTCCCTACTCAGGTGACAAATCAAAATACGATTAATTCCAAAAATAAAAGTACCCACACCTTTGAGTGTATGCTAACTACACCAAGGATTCGATTTTCACTGGACGACTTCCTTTGATTCCATCTTTTCTTATAATATGTGTATTTAAGGTCTATAATTATAGGCCAATTAAAAAGAAGTCCCTTTTTACAAAATTTCCAATGAGGTGGTATATAACAAATAGAGGAGGAAAATACTTGCATACATGAGAAAAACTAACTCTAAAGATAGTCGGACGGTCTGAAGATTTATGTACATCATTCATCCCGTATTATAAGGCGACCAAATTAAATGTCGTTGAGGAATCAATTTAATCATCTTCTTTTTGATTTTCTTTGCTGGCAATGTTTTTTGTCAATGTACATATAGCGGATGAGGACACATTTAATCTTAAATGAAGCGTACGAATGGAAGGAAAATGAAACGAAAGAATCATAGGGCAACTATAGAATATAGATAGAAAAAGATAATTCAGCAGTGACGAAAGAGATCGAGATTTTTTATTACATTTCCGTGCAAGGCAGTGAAAACTATTCTTGCTCGCTCCCATTTCTTTTTCTCGCTTGGGAGCTACGAAGGGGAGGAGGTATAGCTATTGGGAGGGATTCGGGAAGGTAGTAACTATTACGAAGTATTGTTACCGTCGTGTCTGGCAATTTCGAAAACAGCACCTCCACTTCCTTAATACGAGGAAAGAAAGTTCTGTAGTGGGGGGAGGAGGATAAGTAGAGGCGGGGGATATGGTAAGGAGGATGGAGGAGAGAAAGGGGAAGATAAGAGGGAGGCAGCAGAGGGAGGAGATGGGAGAGGTGTGAAAAAAGAGGAGGAGATGAACAAGAGGATTAGAAACGGAATTATCTGCAAGAATATGGGCCAAGTTTACATGCAAACATTGCAGGGAGTACCTACTAGACTTTTATTATTATTACTGAACACACTGATACTAGCAACAGCCATACTAGTAATAACTACTTGCTAGGAGTTGTTCTTATGCTGATGCCATCCATACAAATAATCGTTACATTTGCATGTTCCCAAGTGGCAGAACTACCTTCCTGCCTGGTGATGTTATTTATAAACGGATGCCAGATAGACAGGCAATACTTGCAGGCGTGAGTAAGACGTACCATTAGGTATAGTAAAAGCACTAACAGAGGTGTTGTACTTACTGATAAGGGATAAGTACAAACACTCAAGAGAAACTAATGATCCCTGTTTATGTATTCTCAACGAAAGCGATTGATAAGTCGTAACACATATTCAATTATAACAAATAATGTCCGAGCATAAACAAGGATGTATTTATGTAAATGATTAACACATACATATTTATGCATTGTAAATCACAATTACTTTTAATGAAAAACAAACACCGTGTGTTTTAAAGACCACTCTAAATATAAAATGCATGAAGTCCATGAAGATAACACAAGTAAAATCATTGTAATACACCATATATTCAATAAGAAAACACAATTGTTTTGAGGAAAAACAAGGAAAGGAAAGATTACATTACCTAATATAACGGTACTAGAATCATAGTGTCACTCTCCGTGCATCCTAACCTAACAGAAGTCAGGACTTGGCATGCAAAGTGCAGAATTATGCTAACCAATATGCAAACGAGAACCCGGTGTAAGATATGGATGAACAAATGGAAAGCACATTGATGAGAAGAGAATGAAAAGTGATTCCGTGGGAACTATGTATCTAGAAGCCATGAGTATTCGTATCTATTCGACTATACTTAAAAATAATAATACTCTAGTATTCGACTATTCTTAAATATAATAATACTCTAGTGGCAGTTTACCACCAGGCGAGGTTAATCTAACCTCGCCATCTAACCCTCAGAGTCTTATTATATTATGTGGTCAAAAACTCAAATTAATGAGGAAAATATCATGCGCTGGGTGGGATTCGAACCAACGCTACCTGTTCCTGGATTACCAGACTAGCGCGTTAACCACTTGACTGTGCATACCACAGACCTCAGTGCACATAAGAAGTAAGAATTTGAGATGAACATTTGTGAAGGCGAGATCGTTTTCATTCTAGTGGATGTGATTCTTGTTCAAATCAAATAAGTGGACAGAAGTTGACATGCATCACTATAATCTAATAAAAGATAGATAGATAGATAGAAATGTGAATATTTCAGTATCACTCATTGCGAGTGAAAGTGGACTCTTTAGACAACTTCGGTAGATATGAACAAGTGCAAAAAAAAGTTATCAGCATATATGTGTTAATCTCACTTTCGTGATATCACAACTACTCAAACTCGCTTTCTAAATCTACGCTGAAATCGGGACTTGAACCACCGACCTCCAGATTACAAGTCCGCCGCCTTATCGATCAAGCCTGATTAGTAACTCAGTTGAATTCTAGTGAATTTGACTGCTATTCAATTTTATTCTCATGCGAGTCAATTCAATTTCAATTTTATTCTGTCCCGCTAGCTCAGTGGTAAAGGCGGCATTCTGTAAATCCAGAGATAAAAGAGGTCGCGGGTTCGAAACCCAGCCGGAACATAACAAGTTTATGTTCCGGCTGGGTTAACATAACAAGAACATAACATCATATTTGGGATTTTTATTACCACATAATAATATGTCTTGGGCTTACTGCTGGAATAATGGGACTTAATAGTCCTAATCGGACAGTATAAATAAGGCGATACTATTATTATTATTGCTCAGGGTAAAGTCCGTACATCACATTATGATACTCACATTCATACTCCTCTGGTCTATAGAAATTAATTGGAATCGGGGGAGAGTGTGAGAAGAGACATTTGTCTTGACTCCTTTGCTCCTGGACGCATGTGCATGTAATTGTCTCTTCTGCTTTACTCCAAACCTCAAGTGAGCCAGAGATGCCTCGTTAGTCAACAGCAGAGATGGAGAACAACTTGTAGTGTGGTTGCACAGGAGGAAGGTCTACACCGTAGTAGGAACTTTCATTACCTAGTGCTATCTTTCATCTTTGAGACACTTCCACCCCCAATCAATGTACAGACAGAAGGCTTTACTTGCCACAACATCAAATGAAACCCAGTAGATAGTTTCATCAGTGTCGCGTCAAGTAGGTGTGAGAAAGCCAGAGGAAATCAGAAAGAAACATTTCCAGAGAATGTTTGAATTTGAAACACAAAATAGAAATAGAAGATAGAATTCATCAATATGGAGATGAAAACGAAGGTTATTATGTAAAAAAAAAAAAAAAAAGTTGATAATGATGAAGACAACGGATACGGATACGAAGACAAGGATGATGATGATGATGATGGATAGGTTAAGAGGAGGAGTAAACGGATACCATCGATAGGCAAAAGAAAATCGATATGATGATGAAAATGTAAAAGATGGCAGAGTAATGGGAAGGATGCTAGAGATATATGATGAGGGAGGACTCCCTGCTCCAAGACGAAGCAACTTGAGACAAGCAGAAGCGGCAGGAGCTGCAGAATCCCCACAGCAAATATTTCATTACTTCTCAAAGACGAGAGAGAGAAGGAGAGAATATTTGCACAGAAAGCCACATCAAGGCTTCTCTCTCCTCAGGAGTCAGGGGACCGGGGGGAGGGGGGGGGGGGCCGGGGGTGCTCCGGCTGAGTTTGTCTTTGGTTGAAAAATTAATCACTCTCTCTCTCTCTCTAAGCTGGAGACGCTGGAGTAGAGAGAATGGCGGAGATTAAATTTTCAGAATGCAACCTCAGGTCCCAGGGGGGAAGTTTCAAGTACTCGAAGAGTATATAGGTCTACTTGGTAGTTAACTATCTTACTCTTCGACACTGGTATATTTTTTGAAGAGTAAACTGGGATAGTCGAGTCTATGATCAATAATAATAACACTCTTTAGTGTTTAGTGGAAGGTAACCACCAGGCGATGTTAATGATTCAAGCATTTTCTAAAACCTAACCCTCAGAGTCTTATTATTATGTGGTCACAAACTCAATAATTCATGCACTGGGTGGGATTTGAACCAACGGATCCCTCCGCTACCTGGTCCTGGATTACCAAACTAGCGCCTTCACCACTTGACTTGATTTTCTTTTCTTGTTTCTCAGGTCGCAAAAGATGTAAATATCTAATATATATATATGTACATTTGTCATGAATGTAGTTCACGAGACCAAGAGGGTGGGCTTTCAGTACTCACCCCAAGCATATATAGTACGATTTTTCCTTACAATAATAATAATAATATGCGCTATATGCATTGACTAGCGGGCTGTCGGCCGCTTTGCGGGCCGAGGCATGGCCGTGAAAGCAAAAAAACCTTTTTCGCCAATAGCAGGTGTTGTAGTGGGAATTTCGAAAAATCCCGTCATATTGCACATCTAGACTATAAGACAAAGCTACCTACCAAATTTCAGCTTCCTAGGACTTACGGTTTGGGCTGTAGAGCGATGATCAGTCAGTGAGTGGTCAGTCAGTCAGTGACTTTGACATTTATATATTAAGATGAATTGATTTGAGTAGAGTCTTGTGTTAATGCATCTCACGCAGCATGAAACTTTACGAGGAATCACGATACCAAAAGGATTAATGTATCTACGAAATCCTGTCGTTTGAGAGATTTTACCAAAATAATCATTTACCAAGAAAACAAAGAGCGCGTGGTAAATTGTGGTAGAGCGCGTGATAGAATTTTAGAAACACTTGTAGTGCTTCTAAAGTTCGTAGAAATTTTCATTAGTTCAAGAGTACCAACCACAAAACATGCCTTATTGAGTGTTTCACTCTCTCCCAGCTTTGTATCAGGCGATAAAGACGAAAACTCAAGGAAACACCTTAACAGCGCCCCTCCCGTGCTCAGCGACTTAGGACTGTAGGAAACTAGCAACGGTCGGGAACAGAGAGGATAGTAGTTATAAATATGGATATGTCGCGAAAAACGTGCCCATTTTTTTCAAAGGTCCCTGTGCGCGCGGGTGAGTAAGTGTGAGCAATGTGCTGTGCCCCCCCCCCCCCCCCCCCCTTTTTCCCCCCTTTTTATTACACCCTTTAGGGTATCGATTGGGGGTATTGATTTTATTGATTGGAGTATTGATTTGGTGTATTGATTTATTGATTGGGGTATTGATTGGGTTGGGTGGAAGAGATGGTGATTGGGGTATTGATTTATTGATTGAGGTATTGATTTATTGATTAGGCTGGATGGAAGAGATGGTGATTGGGTTGGGTGGAAGAGATGGTGATTGGGGTATTGATTTATTGATTGGGGTATTGATTTATTGATTAGGCTGGGTGGAAGAGATGGTGATTGGGTTGGGTGGAAGAGATGGTGATTGGGTTGGGTGGAAGAGATGGTGATTGGGTTGGGTGGAAGAGATGGTGATTGGGTTGGATGGAAGAGATGGTGATTGGGTTGGGTGGAAGAGATGGTGATTGGGGTATTGATTTATCGATTGGGGTATTGATTTATTGATTGGGTTGGGTGGAAGAGATGGTGATTGGGTTGGGTGGAAGAGATGGTGATTGGGGTATTGATTTATTGATTGGGTTGGGTGGAAGAGATGGTGATTGGGTTGGGTGGAAGAGATGGTGATTGGGTTGGGTGGAAGAGATTGCCTAAAATTTGTATGTATTATTTTCCATTCTAATGATGGTGTTGTCTACTGATTGTTTCTCGTGCGTTATGGCGGCAGCGTCGTTGGCGGGTAACGAACTTTTTTCGCACAGGTGGTGAGTTCTTGTGGTGAGGGAAATATCTCTGGTGCAGGTAGGTTTTCGCAATCACCGAGGCGTGCGATAACATGTGCGGAAATAAGAGAGGGTGATTTTCCGCGATTTCGTGAGAGTTCCTGCTAATAATCTTGCATGGTTCCCCCTTTTTAAACCATATTGTACTTGTGTGAAAATAATTGAAGAAGAGGTTGTTGACTTTTTGTGTGTGTGTGTGAGAGAAAATAACAGCTGGTCATAGAGAGATGGTAATGGTCTCATGGACAGGTCATTGTTTGCTGGTTGTTGACTTTATTATTCTAATTAACACAAGTGTAATAAAGCAGAAGAATGTCGTTGCAATTATAATCCAATATGTGAATGAAAGGTGGGAACTGGTGGGGTTTAATTTGATGCTAGCACATAGGGATTTCAAGGCAGACAAAAAGTTGATGGTATATTCATTAACAGCTGTCAATGATTCCGTGCAATTGAATACATTGGAAGATTTAATTTCAATACAATCATCATAGGTTAAATTTAAATTTCTTGCTTTCGAATCCCAGCTATGTACATCATATTGGTCCAGGAAAGATTGGTTTTGATAAATCAAGCACATTCTTATCAAGTACATTGAATATTCACGAGCCCCCAGTAATAACTGAGTTGTATTATCTCCACTGTTCATTGTATGTTGAAGCATGTTAACGGCGTTATGAGGGAGATATTGATTTTGTAAGTAGTATTTATAGGCGAATTAAATCAGTTGCGTTTGTTCTCTTGTGGTGTTCACGCGCGCGTGTATGTGTCTTGCTTTTTTTTTTTCGTCGAGTTGTTGTTATTATAATTCAGTTTATTTTTTAAATAATGGTTTGTAAGATTGAAGGATGTCAGTGTGCAAAACAAGAGGTGCCTATTCATTTAATGTATTGGCTTACACATTATGGCATTGACATTCGCCCTCTCTTCCAGAAAGCTTATATCGGTAAGAAAAAAAAAACCAAACACTAGTAATGTTCCAAGTAATGACAATAATATCGTGTCCCAGGGAACATACAACTTTGTACCGGTAGAAGAAAATGGTGAAAACGTTTTGCAAGAATTTTTGTTTGAAATGCCAAATTTGGAGCAGGAACCAGAGCAGCTACAACCACCACCACCACCACAACCCCAGCAAACGCCGACGAGTAGTAACATCAAAAGAAGTATCCCTTACAAAGTGCCCACTAGGAGACGGATATAAATATCTAATTTCTGAATTGCAAACAATTAGTTATGAAGAATCATTCGGTAAACTATTTTGGTGAGAGCGAGCTCCACCATGTCTTAAGACGAGCACTGAAAAGGCACCGCAATCAAGAACCACCGCCGCCGCCGCCGCAATCTGAAGAGAAGATCAAGCCTAAAAATGATGAAATTGAAAGTCAAACTGAAAAGGAAGTAAAAAAATTCATGAGAGAATTTCCTCGTCAATCACATGTTCAAAAGTTGTCCTCATACTTTGTAGAAAGAAAAACTTTTGACAATTTATCTAATCACGTCCAGAAGAATAATTTTGTACCAACACGTGTGGCTAATAATACATATTTGGAACAAAAATCTTTTGCCGAGTATAAAACAAACAATGATAAAAATGTGAACAATGTGAATTTGTCTATAGAGGAATTGAAACAAAACAGAAAACAGGACAATGAGAATAATAATTCCAAATTTGTGCTAAAAAAGGCGTTCGATGATTACATTGTTGAGGCCGGAGAAAGTGAACAAAAAATGAATGAGGACGTGAACAAAGTGAAAGAAGATCTTTCCAGCAGGATACATGAGTTGGATAATAAGTTCTTTCCTCTTTTGGAATTAAAAAATACAGTGGAGCAACATTATAAACAAAATGTTCATGTGACTGCTACTTTGAGACGAGATCTCAATGCTTTGGACAAAAAAGCGCTCTACGCAACAACATTTTACAATTACAAAAAAAAATCACGAGTCTGATTTCAAGGAGATTGTCAGTGAAAAAGAGAAAAAATTGAAAACTGAAGTGACAAATATGTTAACTTCATTGCTGTCAACTCATGAAACTGATTTTAAAAAAAAAGTTGAGGAAGAGAAAGTGAAAATTCGAAGTGAACTTACGCAGATGTTTTCGCAAAATTTAAACGCTTTCCTTCTTGAAGAGTCGAACAAAAAGAAGTTCCTACAACAATTACGTTATAATTTACTCAGCCGAATCAATACCGAGAACATATTGTCTGCATTTCTATCATGTTGGAGTGAAGGTAGTGAAATTACAGATGACATTTTAGAAAAAGTCGTGGCTCAACTTCGCAAAGAAATAATGGAGAAGCTGAACGTGGAAATAATCACTATAAAAGAGCAAATTCATATTTCGAATGAAGCAATTGAAAACTATATCAAGGTGAATATAGTTGATGAGTTGGAAGCTGGTTTAAGTTTGAAAATTAAAAATCTCATTTTTGAGCCTCTCTTGTATGAAAAATTGGAACCCCTTGTAAAATCAAAAACGTCGAAGAAAACCACCACCACCATTGGAGAAGTTGAAGAAAAAACAACTCGTCTCCCCATTCCAATAGAGTAATGTCAAAGCGTGATCTCGTTTTAGAGCTTCATCGTCCCGCGAGAAAACTATTTCCTCGTCGGAGAACTCTACTGCGCAATGTACATGATCTGTTTCAAGCTGATCTTGTGGAAATGATTCCTTATGCTAGTGAGAATAATGGATATAAATATATACTTACCTGCATCAATTGCTTCTCCAAATATGCTTACTGTGCACCGTTGAAGAATAAAACTAGTATTGAAGTAGCCAGGCAAATGGAAAAATTTATTCTTTCTAAACTTGCGCGAAACCAGATCCCAACCCACTTGCAAACGGATGCTGGTAAAGAATTTTTTGGCCGTCCGTTTCGCGAACTTATGAGTTCATATAAAATCAACCATTACAGCACATTTTCCCCCATGAAAGCTGCTATTGTAGAGCGATTTAACCGAACCTTGAAAACTAAAATGTGGATTGAATTCAATTTACTTGGCTCGTACAAATGGATAGAAATTTTACCAACACTTTTGTCTACCTATAATGCTACAAAACATAGATCCATTGGTATGGCCCCTGCAGATGTGAACCTTAAAAATCAAAGTCTCGTAGCTCTTCGATTAAATAAACCCAAGCAAGTCTTAGCTAGATCTAGTAAATTTAAACTAGGTGATCTTGTACGTATTTCCAAAGTGAAACATTTGTTTCAAAAAGGATATGAGGCCAACTGGAGTTATGAGGTATTTCGTGTGGTCAAAGTGGGTAGTACTTTTCCTAGGGTATATCATCTGGAAGATTTAAATGGGAAACCAATACTTGGTTGTTTCTATGAACAAGAGCTACTCAAGACCTCATACCCAGATGTTTATCTTGTTGAAAAGGTACTCCAACGTAAAGGCAGTAAAGCTTTAGTAAAGTATTTAGGCTTTGGACCTGAAGAAAATCAGTGGGTCCCTACTTCTTCGCTAATAAAGAGATAGAAAATGAAAACACAAACAATTAGTAAAGCAAGTGTGCACACAAAATAAACTGTAATATTTCTTTATTTAAATTATAGTAATAAATGATATTTTTGTGAAAATAAAAAGAATGTTTTGCTTTATTTTAAAATCTTATTTCTAAGGTAATTATAATACACACACACACATATTATATGAGCATGGGCGTAGCCAGCATCCGCTCTAGGGGGGGGCAACTAAGATATCCGTGTCGAAAGTGGGGGGGGGGGGTGTGGGTTCCTTTGGGTGCGGAAAAAGGCAGTGGAAGCGATTTGTTTTGTTGTTGTTGAAATCCAAAGGTCCCACAAGAAACTGAATATACAGGGTGTCCCACCAAAGTTGGACACCTCAAATAACTCGGCTCCTGAAAGAGTTTTTGAAAAATAAAAAATCCTAGGGTACATGTTCTAACTATGCGGTTTCAGTCATGAATTTTTTTTTATACAGGTTGGTTCAAAAGTCAGAAATTGAGGTGTCAACTTTCGATTTTTAAATGGATCGACCTGAATTTTATTTGATAATTTTACTTTTAAATGGTCCCTGAGTACTTTTTTTATAAAAAAATTTACATACAGGGTGGTTTTTTTTCGACCAATTTTTTTTCTAAATCTCGCATAACTCAAGTTCGTTTAATTTTTTCGCCAACAAGAATAGAAAATGATTGTGTAATGAATACACGCACTTTCAATTGGCATCAATTTTTTTTATACAGGGTGGTTCACTAATATTGTCGCATGGACCACCCTGTAAATATTCTCTTAAACTATCATGTGGGTACTCGAAGTTGTATAAAATTCAACGAAGACTTCGAATCGTGGGGAAAAACAAGTAAAAAACACGAATTTTGAAGTCATTTTCAATTTGGTGTCCACACTGAATGATTTTAAAACTTGAAATAAAAAGTAGGTAGGTGTAGATATAAAATTGAAAATGGCTTTTGAATTCATTTTTTTCTTTCAGATTTGGACTCCTCGTTGAATTTTAGACAATTTCGACTACCCATATATGATGGTTTAAGAAAATATCTACAGGGTGGTCCATGCGACAATATTAGTTAAAACACCATAACTTTTTAATATCATTAAAAATCGAAGTTTTTCTTGCACATTTAGTCTTTCTATTTAATTTTACGTCTCTTTGACTGCCAATATACAGGGTGTTACAAAAAATTATGTCTCGTCCTGTACAACACTTTAGTTTTGTTTTTCGATATGACTAACAAAAAATGTGTAAAATTAGGCGAGAATTATTAATCCCAAATAAAAAATTAAAAAAATCCGGTTTTAAAAAAAATCAAGTCATTATTTCACTTGTGAACCATCCTGTATAAATTTTTTTGATGCCAATGAAAAGTGCGTGTATTCATTACACAAACACTTTCTATTCTTGTTATCGAAAAAATTAAATGAACTTGAGTTATTCGAGATTTAGAAAAAAAATTGGTCGTAAAAAAACCACCCTGTATGTAAAATTTTTGTTTAAAAAAGGACTCAAGAACTATTTAGAAGTAAAATTATCAAATAAAATTCAGGTCGATTCATTTAAAAATCGAAAGTTGACACCTCAATTTCTGACTTTTGAACCACCCCGTATAAAAAAAAAATTCATGACTGAAACCGCATAATTAGTACATGTACCCTAGGATTTTTTATTTTTCAAACACTCTTTCAGGGGCCGAGTAATTTGAGGTATCCAACTTTGGTGGGACACCCGGTATATTTGTAATTTGTACCTACACATACAACGAATACAGACAGGTTTTCTTCTCTCTCAATAATATTTTAGAACAGGCTTTTTATTTATTGAATAGAATACAGGTAACAATGTTATTGAAACTTTTTGATGCAAAGTTATAATATGACACTTAAATATTTGAGTTTTCACTTTTCAGGTATAGATCGTACACTAAAAAGTTCGGAAAATGGAACTTTTTATCAATGTTTTTAGTCAAATCACATTTTTTTTTTTAAATTTTCCCACCAATAGACTGAAAAAGTGAAACGTCACCTCTGAGTAGACTTTGACGTACTGAGCGGAATGAGCCTAAAATTTTGTAAACAAAAAAGTTTTCCAATGCAAATCTCCATATGAAGACTTTGATTTGGGCTTTGCATCACCTATACATAAAATTTAAATTGATCAGAAAAAATTTAATTAAAATTAGAAGAATGATCTTTTAGTTCTTTTTCCTTATTTTATTTTAATAAAAGTTAGAAAAATCAATGAAATTTTGCTCCATGTATTTCTTATGGGCTATTTCTTTGTTTACTTTTTTTGAGCAGCTCAATTGACGGCACCTACGTCATCACTTTTCCAGTCCATATACACATTTCTACGACAATGTTGCCACGTTTACAAATTATTAGCTGTTTTAGGGTCTACTTGATATTTTTACCCTTTTTAAAAATCCTTTGATTTTTGATTTTAAGGTTTTTCAATGTTTTTTTTTTTTCTCGAAAAATATTTAAAAAAAAATATCATAAGTAAATTTGAATGGAGGGTAAAACCCCCGTCGTGATATGACCATGGCAGTTGAAAGCGACGTTAAACCCCACATAAAAAAAAAAAAAAAAAGTTGCCCCTTCCATGTTGCATACTATTGAGGTTTCTCTAGGGGGGGGCAGCTGCCCCCCCCTGCCCCCCCCTGGCTACGCCCATGTATATGAGTAAAAAAGGTTTAAGAGAATAATAAAAAATATGATTCAGCTTTAAATATGTTGTTATATTCCTACACAAGGTGTAGTATGTTAAAGTTTAAGCTGAGCAGCAATACATGAAAATAAAATTTAGGTAATAAGATAATATGGCACATAGAAAATAAACAAAAAAATGTACAATTTAAGTGGATAATAACACACACACACACACATATATATAAGTAAAAAAGGTTCAAGAGAATAATAAAAAATATGATTCAGCTTTAAATATGTTGTTATATTCCTACACAAGGTGTAGTATGTTAAAGTTTAAGCTGAGCAGCAATACATGTAAATAATATTTAGGTAATAAGATAATATGGCACATAGAAAATAAACAAAAAATGTACAATTTAAGTGGATAATAAAAAAAGTAAAATACAAAGCTCACTTAGGGATATAAAAAAAAATATACATACAAATTAATAATCAGACAGATAGAAAAAACATTGGCTAGTATGTGTTTATCAATAATATGCTAGTTTACAGTATCATATCCACTGTCTTGATTTATATAGTCCTTAAAATATGGATCATACACAATGTGGGGAGCAAATTTGTTGGTATGGTTTTGCAAAAAAACAGCTCTAAGAGAATGAATAAGAAATTTTACTGGTAAAAAATAGAGATCCCTAGCAGACATAGAGAAAAACCCATACTCATTAAATTTTCCGATTGAATCATTGGCCAAGGTTAGTGTGTTTTTAAACAACTCACAGAGCCATTTTTTCATAACAATGACATTTAAACTGGACACTGGGGAACAAGGGTTTTGTAAAAGTAAGCTTGCTTTCATTGTCTTAAAGTTAGGACAGTCCAAATGTTCAATATTGTAACATGTTTTTTTGGACAAAATGGAATTCAAATATTTCTCCTTTTCTAATCCCTTTACAAAGATTTCACTTGCATCGGACAAAGCTGATTGTATTATTTTAACTGCTAGATTGTAATCAATTAAACCATCGTCCCAGTTCAAATGGTGATAGTTCAGTGTAACATTTACAGCCTCTCTGCGACGCATGAGATTTAATTTTCCCAACTCAAATGGTGGTTTAAATATAAAGTGTTGTACAATGTCATCGTCAAAGAGTTTACAGAAAGAAAAACTTTTCACTATAATGTCTTTGTCATTGCCCCGAAAAAATTGAATATCAGCCACAAAAGTATTTTCCATATTTAAAACGTGTAACACAAATAAAAACACACTCACAAGAGGTAAAATGAAACTGTACTAGCCAAGCTAACGTGACCTGCTTTTATACTTTCTGTAAGATAACACAATAGAAAAAAAGCTAACACTCATGACTAACACTACCACTGCTTTCCAAATCCATCTCTGAAGACTCGATTGCTAGACTATAATGACCAAACGGCAGGGTGTTAATTTTATCTAACATTAGAACACGTTTGTCGTCAGAATTATCAAGAACAAGTTTGTTCTGTTTAACAGTTGTCAAACAATGATTTTTCGAGACTATGTTGTGAAAACTTTTATAAAGTTGCACATTTTCACGTAAACATCTCTCAAAATCTTCAAACTTGATTTGACGTTCTGTGATATGTTTTTTAACACCCTTGGCTTTTTTTACAATATTTCCTTCGTGCACCTGATAAGAGTAAAGTTTACTCGCGATTCCAATAAATTTTTTCAAAATTTTCCCGTCCAACTCATCTTTGAATTTTCCGAGTACTTTTTTATTTTGACTTGAAAATAAAATATGTTCTTTGGGATAAGAACTTGTGTCTAAATGTTCTGCAAGACTAGAATAGTCGCGATATAAATCATCAGTGAAAATTTGATAGAAAAAGGAATCGGTGTCCATGTAGAGTAACCTTACATTTTCAGGACCGAAATGAGGCTGAACAATATCATAGTGAAAATTGAACATAAGTATTTTACTCAAGTCTAGAACACTGACTCCACTGAAAATAGCTTTATTGAAAAAAATTCTTGTTTTCTTTAGAGTAAAAAGAACGAGATTTTCTTTCAAAATCTTATAGTCTTCAAAGAGTGGATTCGCAATGCGTTTCTTAGACAATTTCCAATTTGTTTCCAATTTTACGTCAATATGTTTACGCACATTCTGAACCAGCTTACCATACAGGCTATTGTTTAGGAGTTTCCAGAGTGAAGAGGCAAAGGAACTGGTAGCTTTCTTTCTAAGCTCTGTGTTCAAGTTAATATAAGGTAATAAATAATTTGATTGATAAAATTTTATACCTCTATGTATTTTTAACAGTTTCAGTCCATGCATTAGAGCTTGTTTTAATGTGAGATAGTGTACTATGTATTTACATTTATCTTCCAATGTTGTGAGAAGCTTTTGGTTACCACTTGATGGTGATTTTTTCCTCTCACACAAGAATGGAAGATTATTATGCAAATTATGTAATTCCTGAGGATATTCCACATCCACCTCTAAGAAGTAGCCTATGTCATCCTCAGGAGTCAAATCCAAGATATTCAAATTATTAATTTCACTTTCAGTTAACCATTCAAAGTTTCTTTGGGGTAATTTTTGTATCATACTATAACCGTATAGGTTGTTTGCATCTAAATATGTTAGAAAACTGTTTCTAATATTAGGATCATATTGACTACCCATATACTTATTGTTTGCCTCTGCATACTTTTGTATACATTGACATATTCCACCCCTAATTGAAGCTTCAAAAAATAAGTACATGTCATAGTCGGTAAGTAATTCAATTTCAACTTTTGTGATGGCCAACATTGCATCCATAGAAAACCCAGGGAGGCTGTAGAAATGCATTGGATCCAATGTAAAAACCTTATGACACATAGATCTAAAGGATTCCATCACATCAGCAAGTATGAGTACGTCTGTGCGCAGATAAATTTCTGCATAATCCTGCAATTTTTCACACTTAAAGTGTTGCCAAACTTTTAATGCATGGTCATAGTCATCGCTGCTAACTGTATTATCATACAAAGAGGAATAAAATTCTTCAATATGTGGTAAATTTGGAAAAGATAACTTTTGAAAAGAGTCTAAAAATTCATAGCAGAAAATACCTTTTCTAGTTAGTAATTGAAAATCTATATCATTTGGATAGTGATGACGGGTGTGAATAAAATCTTCTTTAGGCAATGACTGACTTAATGTATCCAAACTGCTGGCTAAAAATCGAAAAGAATCTATGAATCTAACGCTAATAGTTTCGGTTATTTGTTTGGAAAATGACACAAACTTTTCTGTTGAGCTTGGAATTATTGTAATTTTCTTGTCATCATAATCTAACCCTTTAAGTATCAAGTGACTGTCGTATCCTGAAAAGTTATGAGCAATTACAGGTACAAAATTGCCTTTGCGGAATTTTAAATTACATGTGTTACAAAGAACCCTCCTCAAGCGACCATCATTAGCAACATGACCATTATCAGTGAAATGTAAGTGGTCCCTAACTTTTTTATTTGTAGCTGAGAACGGGACTTGACAATGTTCACAAGCCTTCACTTGATGGAAACGTGTCCAATCTTCACTTGTCATGTTGAGTGAAATTTTCTTTTTATAATACTTTTCAATTTCTAGTACTTCTTCTTTTAACATTTTAAAAAATACCATGACCACATCAGTTTTGTCATCTGTAGCAGTATAACTTACTAATTTCTTAGTGTTGGGACCAACAACATAAAAACAAAAAGCAAAAGGACTATGATGTTGCGTAGTCTGTGTAAAGGAGTTTAATTTTGATGGTTCACAAGAGTCAGTTTTCTTTAATATACACTCAAAATCTACATAAATCACAAAAGGTATTTTCTGCTGTCGTTCAAAATTATCGAATTTTAAAATATTTTTTCCTGGCTCTGGCATGATGGCAACACATGGAGTCTGTTGACTACATAGTAATTTATGTTTTATCAATTTTACCTCTGATAAAAATCCAGTCAAGCAAACTTTACAAATATATCTTTTGTTATTAAGTGCATTCGATTTTCTTTTATAATGAAATCTAGCTATAAAGCTAGTAAAATTTTTAATCAAAGAAAAATGATTGATACCTGTTTCATTACAAGTTAGAATTAAATCAAAATGTACAGGTTGCTCAAGCGTACATAATTTTAGAATGTAAATGCTTTTTTTATTGCTATCAACACCAAAAACGTTTATGGATAAATTGTTATTTTTTTCAAATGAAGCTACCTGTTTTAAATTTGTGTTACACGTTATACTGTGAATTAAATCTTGATTATTTCCTACACTACTACTACTATTATACATGATACATTTCTTAAAACTATCAAGTCCATGTTCTACAGTGAATAAATGTTTACTCATTCTCAGGAATAATGGGACAGAAGAAAGAGTCCAATCTAAATTACTTTTCAAAGGTGACATCGTTGTCATCACTACACATGTGTGTTCTTTGTAATGGTTTTCAACAATAAAAAGTGATAAACACTTTTTACAAATAAATTTCTTTCTACGTTTATTTGTCAGATTTGGCATTTGATGTGAGACCAACTCATTAAAATTATTAATATATACAAAATGACTAACGTTTTCATTCCTGAGAAGAAGTAAATCTGTTTCACTATGAACTTGCTTCACATTAGACAAGCGAAATGGTTGAACTATATTTTTTTCACCGATTATGTATACATTGATAGCAACATCAATATTATTAGTCTCAAAAATGTCTAATTGGTCAATTTTTACAGGCCAAGTTAGACCTGACCAATCATATTTATTTTCAAGT
This sequence comes from Bactericera cockerelli, assembly GCA_024516035.1. Taxonomy (NCBI): domain Eukaryota; kingdom Metazoa; phylum Arthropoda; class Insecta; order Hemiptera; family Triozidae; genus Bactericera; species Bactericera cockerelli. The sequence continues at coordinate 16,736,002 of CM044964.1, read as the reverse complement.
GATGTATAATTTTTTTTACCATTACGTTGCTTTATACGTTCAATATAACGAACCAGTAATGCATATTTAAAGCAAAAATTATCATTAATTTTAACATTGTAAACGGCTCTTGAATTCGAAAGAAATTTTGGTGTAGCGATAAATGTACCGCATAATATGGGTTGATATTTTAAAAAACAAAGGTATATACCACCAATAAAATCCATAGTCCAACCACTTCCTTTGCCTTCGAAATCAAGCATTTCTGAGAGCAGACTCTCAACAGCTTGTTGCCATATATATTCTAATTCTACACTATCACAAATTATAAAGTTTTTGGTTTTAAAAGTGGCCATAAAAAATTCTTCAACAGTCAATTTTTTAAAAAAGATGTTCAGTTTAGCTTGAAATTTAAAACTTTCATGCTGTTCACGGGTTAGTTGACATAGTTCCAGAAAATATTCTTTTACAAATTCTACAAGAAATTTAGTTGTGTCTATAAAATTGTTATTTTTAATAAAATATGTTTGAATATTATTCTGAAATGCAAACTCAACCAAATTAACAGTTTCAGGAAAGTTTTCAATTGAAGCTCTTTGATGTTGCACAGAATTAATATGGTCTCTTCTTTTAGATGAATCATACTCGACATTGCATTCAGCACAATTAACAAATATTGAATCTGCCATTTTTACCTAGAAATTTATTGGTTTATTTAATATATGATAATATGTTCCAATCCACTTTATATATCTATCCCTATGTGAGCTTTGTAATTTTTGTAATTTAATTGAAAAGTTGTTCAAATTTGAGAAAAAGACTAAAACATTCCTCTGCTGGGAATCGAACCCAGGTCACCATGCGTGCAATGCCTAGCGCGCTAACTCACTCTGCCACGGTGACTACAACATATCTTATTAGATACACTCAAACTCAAATTTGAAGACATTAAAATATAATAATAATAAAATTAAAATTTATATAAAAATATAAAAAAATTATTCTACTCTTTTTTTCTTCTTTATCAGGTCCAGCATCTCATCTTCCTCCTCTTCATTAAGTGTGGCCCATACTATGCTTTCTATTTCATAATCACCTTGCGACGTGTTTAACTTTTCCATTAATTTCGTTTTTCCAATTTTATATCGAAGTTTGAAAGAGATTATTTTTTCTTCCACATAAATGTCTTTTACAGATAAATTTAAATTTTTTCTAATTACTAGTTCCAATAGTCTTCTATTTTTTATTACTTTTAGAACAATTTTGGAGGAGCTCATTCTTCTTAGCTCAAGTTAGATAATTATAAATAGACACAAAAAAAATGTTCAGTAGTGATGGTAGGTACTTACTCAATTTAAGTTTTCACAAAAAATAATAAAAAATCAAAAAACACTTTTACAAATAAAATAGGTATTTATATATATAATATACTTAAAAATAATAGTAAACTTTAAAAATAAATGATTAACTTTAAGAAATAGATTTAATTTAGAAATAATAGTCACAAACAGCACTTGAATGAACAGCAGTTTCAGATTGAATGATTTCTACCCACATGCAAGTTTCCATATTTATAATATTCTCTTTCCGCTGAGGGTTAGAGGGTAAAATGGTCATTTTCACATAACGCTTTTTTATAACTGAAATATTGACTGACCCCCTCCCCCTCGTAAAAAATGTAAACGGTTATTTATTAAATGTTAGCATGAGAACTACCACTGCCCACCGCCAGTACCTATTCACAGAAATCATAATAATTTTTGGATTGTATTTGTCAATGGGTACAGCCTTACAAGTGAATCATGTATTATAAGAGCATACAGAGTTGTTTTATTGGGAGCATTTTCCGCTAGCTCATATTCAATACGGATATCTACTGAAGAGCTATGTTTCCACAGTTCGGACTGTTTTGAACAGTCAAGTACTACAATAGGAGCTTTTGTTAAATAATCTTTATAGCTTAGGTAAGGTTCACCAACTTTTCCATAATAACTCTCTTGGAAAGCACAATACATAAGGTATAGAGGAATATATTTTTTTTGTTCAAAGTCAATATTTAAAGACTCATAGGGAAAACAAACAGAGTTGAGATACACTTTTAAATTCTTTAATTTTACATGATCAAACTCTGATGGATCCTTTGTTAGGCTATTGTCCCGATCTGTTTGGAAACCTAAAATCATGAAACGGCAACGTTCAGACTGAGTACTTGTCTTTATTGTCCAGTTGATCTCCTTGCTTGAAGGTAAATTTGGATAATAATTCAAATTCCATTTTCTAAAACTGATATCAATTGGAATATTTTTTTTGTACTGTGAGAGCAACTCTAAACGAATAGAATCACTGACTTGTACATGTGGTACCTTCCATACTACTTTTGACAGTTGAACTTTTGCATCAGTTACAGCACTAGCACCAGTCGATAAAAGAGCATCCTTTGAGCTTTTGGTTCTCATTAAAATCAAATCAAGACGTTGGTTTAGGAGAATTTTGTCATAGTTTTCAGCAAAACCAAATAGATATTTCAGTTTTATGTAACCACTAAATGTGTATTTTGATGTAATCTCAATCGACTGTCCTGCTATCTCATACTTTTTCATTTCATCACTTGAGAATGATGGATATGCTTTCAGCGTCGATGTAATACCAACATTTTTAATACAATCAATTTCAACACCATTCATTTCCAAGCGAATCTCTTCAAACAGGAAGCATAGTCCATTGTTTACAAACTTTATGGTTTTATTGACATCCAGGTTGGTTCCATCTTCTTTCACAATATTTCCTTCAATGTAGATTCCCGATTCACTTACAAGTAGGTATGAACTTTCTTGATTAATACTGATGATTATATTATCTGTAGAATCTAAACTGATACTGGTATACGGACCGTATGAATGTGTCTCATAACGAATAATATTTTCATCATAAGTTACACGATTGTTTACGTTCAGAATACTATCTTCTATGTTCATTTTTGTTTTACACTATAGCCTAAACTTTGCAATATTTTCACACTTTTTCGTGTTAGCTTCTTTAATTTTCTTTTCTTCTTTTTCTTATTACTTTTCACTTGTATGTCACTTATTGGAATGATATTGTGGAAGGCGAGTGCCCTCTTTTTATTGCTTTTCATTCGTTTCATCACAATCATATTTTCAGATGTAATTCCAACGATATTTCTTCACCTCTAAAGTCTATTAAATTATGTCTTTCGTCAACAAGCTTTACAATCAATCTGTCAATTTCATCCGTATTGAGTGGTAAATATATAACATTGTTGGGAACTTCTGTGATCCGGAAACCAGGTGGTACGTTGAGGAAATATTTGTACAAACAATTACTCGGCACACCGTCTTGGTAGGAACCACTAACTATGTTAACGTCAATTTGTATAGAATTTATTTTTGAAATTTCCAAGGTTTTAGTTGACATCAAAACAGTATGTGCAGGGTAAATTTCTTTGGGCAGTCCAAGCATATCGGCAAGAGAAGGCTCTTTGAAATCAACATTATATTTGCACCAGAAATTACATTTTAGTGTGTTTACATTGGGTTTAATATTTATTGCATTATCGCCCAACCTGGATTTTAAATAATTTTCAATGTCGACTAATTCGTACGTTCCTTCGTCCATTTCAATGATATTCCACTTGTTGTTATCATCCTGATATTTAAAAACATTGTTTGTCTTATCAATATTTGGAATACTATTGTAAGTTTGAAATTGAGTCAAACCAATCACTGCGTCTGGTGGAACTTTTAAAGGAGGAAATATTGAACACACAATTTCCGATTGATTAGAAGTCAAGTGAAAAATTCTGCTGGACATCTTTTATTTTCTGTTTTTTTTTTTACTTGTTAAATAGTTCAATAGTTTTTAGTACAACATACTTCAAACATAAGTGTCCACAATTAACTGATCTATATTGTTGATGTCGCTCATAATTATAGAAAAGTTTAAAGCCAGTAAGATAAGCTCTTATTTCTACAGGTGGACGCAAGTTTCCAAAACTATCATAATAAAACGCATAGTTATTTTTTTTCAACACAGCTGTCCAATGAGTTCCAGGTCCTGTTGCTCTATCGAGATTAACAATTATCACTTCATTTTTTCTTGGTCTTGATGGAAGCTGATCCAAACTATATATGCCTCGAAAATATGGAACATTGATTTCACGAACCTTTTTCATAATATCAATATTTGTCAATGCTCTTCGAGGCAAATCATTTAGTTTTTTGACAAGACTTTAAAATAATTTGAGTACGGTTTTATGTACAATCCCTGTCCACTTTTAATAGGAGTGACAGCACCCGAAGAACTAGCAGTCTTGAAATCTGCAACCGCTTTTGCAATACCGCCTACACCACCAACAATTGATCCAAGAGCACTTAAACCAGCAAGTATGGGTATAGCAGCGGGTAAAAATCCACCTGACATTGTCTTGGGTATTCTGAGCATTATCGGTACTTTCTTGTTTATTTTATTACCTCGGATAGCTTTACGTGCTGCCATCAATGCATGTTTACTCATCAACTTGAAATTGTCACTCTCACCAGCAGACTTCATTCCCACTGAGGCAGCTTTAGCTAGTTTTCGAAAAGTGATCATTGTCTTCTTTTTGCGACGAAGACCTGCACCTATTTTTCTTTTCACTTTCATAGCGTTAGTGACAAACAAGGCAGCTGCTTTTTCCGAGAGCCTTGAATCTTTTGCTAACACTCTTTGCCAAGCTTTATTTTCCAACTCCCAGTCCGCTTGTTTACGGTTAGCTTTCTTGTCTGCGTACTTGAGATCGTGCTCTTTGCAGGCTGAATCCAATGGATTGATTCCTTCTTGATCTTTTCTTTGATCTAATCTTGTTCCTGGTCCTTGAAAAAAACACACGATTTAACTTTTTTTTTTAATAATCTATGTAAAATAAAGAAGAAGAAAAAATAATGTTTAGTAAAAAAAAAAAAAAAACTTACCACAAAATCTATAAGTTGGAATGTGGACTTCGAAAGGTAATTTATCAATTAAAGTATTTAAGAGACCTTTCCCTCGTCTGTTTATCATTAATAATAAAGTGATTGCTGTGAAAACAATAGTTTATATAGAAGATATAGAAGAAGAATAAAATGAAAACTTTAAATTGTAAACAAAAATTGAATGTTGAAAACTTTGACTTTGTTAGCGGTATGAATGTACGTTCAAAATTCAAGAGACATGGAGATTTTTTTCCAAACAGTGTACGAGCTTTAATAGTTGGTCCAAGTGGATCAGGCAAGACAAATCTCCTGCTGGCTCTCTTGTTACATCCAAATGGATTGCGCTTTGAAAACGTTTATATATACTCGAAATCATTTCAACAACCCAAATACACATTTTTGGAGAAAATTTTGAAAGGAATCAAAGAAATAGAATACAAAGTTTTTACAAACAATGAAGACGTGATTTCACCATGTGAAACAAAGAAAAACAGTGTTTTTGTTATGGATGACATTGCGTTCGAGAAACAAAATAATATTAAACAATATTTTTCCCAGGGTCGACATTTTCTCGTCGATACCATTCTTTTGGCACAAACCTACTCAGCCATCGGTAAACAATTGATTCGGGATAACGCAAACTTCCTATGTATCTTTCAACAAGACCCACTAAACTTGAAACATATTTATTTCGATCACATTTCTGATTTATCTTTCGAAAAGTTCAAAGAGCTTTGTCAATATTGTTGGAAAGAAAAACATGGTTTTCTTGTGTTGGACAAAGAATCAGAGAGTATCAAATCTGGACGCTATCGTTGTGGTTTGGATAAATATTTCGTAGATATATAAACCCCAATGCTTAACAATTGAGGCTTAATTAGACATGAGTCTTTCGAAAGAACTAAGTGAAGCGAAAATTCTCGCAAAAAAAATTAGTGACGCACAGAAAGAAATTCGAGCAAAAACATTATCCCTTAAAATTGGCCAAGATGAACAAACAAGTAGTATCGATAACTTCTTAAAGCCAGTAGTTGATCCTTTGACAAAAATTGTGCAACTAAAAGATAAAAAAGTTGATTACTTACGGAAAATCAAGGAAAAAAAAATGGTACAGACAGATTCCATCAAAAGAGAACCAGCATCTTCTCTGAGACGTTTACCTTCACTACTAAAAAAATTCGAGAGTCCGTCTGGAACGCCTGAAACAGAATATGCAAGTCCACTAGAAAGCTGGAACTTTGATTCCTCAGTTCAAACGCCCGAATCAAATTTTCCGAGTGCCTCATATCAAAGTAGTCCTAGTAATTTCGATAGTAAATTGTTGCAGAAACAATACAATCAAATGGTCTTTCCTAGTCCAGGGTACACGTCTCCATTCAGAGAAAAGACCAAGCCAAAACGTTTCAGTATTTCCATGCCGAACTCACCACAACCTTCAGCTGAAGCTTTACAGAAGGGAAAACTATTGGAACGTAGGAGAGAATTTTCAACCACACCATCATCATCTCCACTACCACCTTTTGATGCATCCTCCAGTGGATGGAGTGAAGAGATCGAACCTGTGAAAGTGAATAAGACCTCTTTGATTGATCAGTTTTTAAAACAATTACAACAAAATGAGTCCATTGAAATTGACAAAGCAACAGGTATAAAATCAAAGCAAGGAAAATATTATCTAGGAAAAAAAGAAATTCAATTTTCTAAAACACCAACCGAACAATTTTATATCGATGGTAAAGTTTATCCAGTTACCCGTGGACTTATGGAACTTTTGTTTCTCAAACAACCCAATCAGGAAATAATTAGTACATTGGATGAACGTAATTATAAAAATATCATAGACATCACAAGTCTGGACCCTATAACAACAAAAGTATCGCAATATGGAAAAGGAATGATGTTTGATACCAATCAAGACAAAGAATATGTATACTTTGACAACCCAAATGAATTGGTAGAGAGACTTTTACTTTTAAAAAGATCGCAAGCAGCAGGTAATCATCTTGCTCATAACAATGAAATTATTTCCATTGAAGAAGAGTTAAGGGAGGCTGGCATTATTTTCTAAACATCGATAGAACTTATAACAATAATTTACTGAAACAACACCATCTCTCTATTGTCAGTTATTTTCTCTCACACACACACAAAAAGTCAACAACCTCTTGTTCAATTATTTTCACACAAGTACAATATGGTTTAAAAAGGGGGAACCATGCAAGATTATTAGCAGGAACTCTCACGAAATCGCGGAAAATCACCCTCTCTTATTTCCGCACATGTTATCGCACGCCTCGGTGATTGCAAAAACCTACCTGCACCAGAGATATTTCCCTCACCACAAGAACTCACCACCTGTGCGAAAAAAGTTCGTTACCCGCCAATGACGCTGCCGCCATAACGCACGAGAAACAATCAGTAGACAACACCATCATTAGAATGGAAAATAATACATACAAATTTTGGGCAATCTCTTCCACCCAACCCAATCACCATCTCTTCCACCCAACCCAAAATGGAAAATAATACATACAAATTTTGGGCAATCTCTTCCACCCAACCCAAAATGGAAAATAATACATACAAATTTTGGGCAATCTCTTCCACCCAACCCAATCACCATCTCTTCCACCCAACCCAATCACCATCTCTTCCACCCAACCCAATCACCATCTCTTCCACCCAACCCAATCACCATCTCTTCCACCCAACCCAATCACCATCTCTTTCACCCAACCCAATCAATAAATCAATACTCCAATCAATAAAATCAATACCCCCAATCAATAAATCAATACTCCAATCAATAAATCAATACCCCAATCAATACCCCCAATCGATACCCTAAAGTATGTGATAAAAGGGGGGGGGGGGGGGGGGGGGGAAAAGGGGGGGGGGGGGGGGGGTACAGCACATTGCTCACACTTACTCACCCGCGCGCACAGGGAGCTTTGAAAAAAATGGGCACGTTTTTCGCGACATATCCATATTTATAACTACTGAGGATTTCCATGAACATCTGGGAAATGATTTATCCCCCGGAATTCGTAATAGTCACATCATGTCACGTGGGACAAAGGAGCGCCTGGAGTGGTAGGAGGGAGGGTAGGGAGAGGACAGAGAAAGGCGTAATGTTTCGTGTCCTACATACTCAAGTGTAACTCAGAAAGGATTGAGATGGGCGGGAGGCAGGGGAACTCAGAGAGAGAATTTCCTACAAGACGGCTCGATAGAATATACAGGATGTGCTGCACGGTACACCAAGGAAAAGTCGTTCCGATTAATTTTGATTGATTTGGACGAAAAAATCAGCTCCTCAAAGTTGGTCAAGTGGTAGTAGGGGGGGACTTATTGATTCGGAAATCCCAGAGAAAAAAAAAAAAAAAAAAAAAAAAAAACACACAAAATATTGATCATCTTGTTCGATCACCAAAACCTTTCCCAGCACAAGTTGCCAGTATGAAATAAGTAATCAACATCATATACCCTCATACCAATAATAACTCTCTCACTTGAAAAAGTCAAACTTAATACTGCAAAACTCCATTTCTTTTGCTATATTTGACGTTTCTCTCCGGCTTTTCTGGTACCCAGTATAATATATGGTATAGCCCGTACGAATTTCAGAACAGACAGGAGGTAAGAGGAGAGAGAGAGAGACACATTGGAATAATAAAACATAACGTAAATATGGGAAAGATAAAGAAAAGAGAGGGAGAAATATTTTCTAGGAAGGGAAAATGTAAGAGTGTATTTTTATCGTACGAGTGGGAATCCCGCCGAGAAATGACTTTTCCAATATTGTGGAAGGAGAGAAGGGGAGTGAGGAGAGGAAAGAGGAGAAGGAGGAAGAGGAGAAGAAGGTTGACGAGGAGGAGAAGGAAGAGAACGAGAAGGAAGAGGGAGGAGAAAGAAGAGGAAGAGTAAGAGGAGAAGGAGGAGGATAGAGAGGTTGGGGAGGAGGAATGGAGCAGGAACAGGAGGAGGAAAAACAAGAGAGAGACAGAAATAGCACGACCTTCTCCTTCTCCCTAAGTCAGTTGCTTCGTCTAATTCCTTTTCATAAACTTTTTATGTACTCATCTCCCGTACTGTTTACACAAGGATAAAATTTAATTCTGCCTCTGCTGTTACGGTTACCGGTATAACATGTAACATGTAAGTAGTAAATGAGCCAAAACTGTGCGGGAAAACAAATAAGACCTTTCAGAGAGGGAGCTTTCAGCTTCTGGAGTAATAATTATCATAAAGTTTTTCTCCTCTTTTGAGGCTTGAGAAACTGAGAATTAAGTTTTGCTCAAAAATGGAGTAATGATATCAATGTTTTTTCAAACATTTGACGGTCAAACTTGACCTAGTTATGAAAATGAATGAACAACTGAACTAAATGAGAACTGTCCGGCATTGCTTCAACCTTTATGTCCTGCTTCATAATAATCCGTTATTGCAATGTTATGTTATTCTTGTTCCGAACATATAGCCAAGGCCCTCGTCCTCGTCTGATTAAAATATTTGAAATCCACAATGACTAATTTGACTCTCCAGCTGATGCCTCCGCAAGCAGAAAAGTCCATAGGACCCAGGGGCCCCATACTGGGAGGGCAAGGGGGGAAGAATATTACTGGCACGGAGATTCCGAGCATCTGGCCACAAGTTAGGGTACTCCACTCCTCTCACCTCACCCAGCCTCTTTCCAACCCATTGACCTTTCCCTCCCTCCCTCCCGTGATCAAGCTAAAACTTTGCGGTGGAATGCAAGAAGTTCAAACTGTTCAACTCGAATGATAAATAGTTGAAGAAAGCAAACATAGAGACAAAGTTGTGGGAAAACATATTACTACCACGATACTGTAGGCAATGGGAAGTTTTAAGGCTAGGTGGGCTGCCAAGTTGCGAGATTAATTCTAGGTTCATTGTTCAACCGTTGAAATATTGCATTTTAATTTCTTGTCTTCTGCCAGTGGAAGTGGGGATATGAGGATCTCTGGTGTACCACCAAATAGACTTTTAGCTGGTAAAAAATTCTTGATACAATTACGTTCTTAATACGATGACGTGAAAATGAATTCCATGTATCTTTACTATGCAGATAAATATTGCCTACACATTTAAAATAGTTTTCAGTACGTGTCCAGCTTTTAATTAAAGTTATTTTTTTTAGCCCTCCTGCCTCACATTTTCTGACACATTATTCTTAAAAGATTACCACATACATCTGGCCTCATACTTCTATTCGCAAACAAAGCCTGTTCGGCTGAACGCGAAGTTTGCAGAGACTAGGAGTGCCGTACATCCAATCCAGCTTGACTAGGAAATGGCACCTATAATTCTACCTTTATAATTATTATTATACGCTTTATGAGGTATAGACAACGTACAATATACAGTACAATACAATGAAATTAAAAGAAAAAAAATAGATTGAACACAGATACAAGAACAAAAAAGAGAATAAAGCTAATGTTCTACCTAAAGGGCGGGGTTATTGCCTGTGGCAATCTCTTCCACCAAATCCTTTCATACCTTTCTGTGCTTTACCTCTACAGCTCTTCTGTTTCTCATGCACGGATTCCATTTTCTCTTCCGCTTACATCGACATGTTTCCCTCAGCAAGCAGGCGGGGTGAGGCGGAAGATAATACCTTCTCCAGCGTTCCACAGTAATATTATTATTCAGCATAATACCGTAATGTTATTCAGCAGAATACCCTAATGCCTGAGCTTCGTGCAAAGCCATGCCAGTAAGGAGATTTGTCAGAACCGACGTGAATATCTAGAGACCATTTTGAGAATTATTCACGAGTTTGTGTAATATATATGTAGATGTATAAATAAATAGAAAATGTTCATAAAAATGTATAAACTTTAGTCTCATGCGAGACACCAGGGGATAGCAGGAATGCTTGAGCTAGGAGGGGAGCTAATACTAGAATAGGAACGAGAGAGAGAAAGGAGAGGCCAATAAATGGGACTTTTACAAAGCTGAGACAGAATCAGAGAATGCGCCATGAGAAAATAATAAATCGTAGGGATTGTGTATGGGTACCATATCGAAATTGACATCATGCACAAGTTTCAAAGTCCAAATTTCCAAAGTCACAAGTTTCAAAATCCAAATTTCAGGAGCTATTCAAAAGACCAAATTTCTCTTCATGAGTCAACCACTTCAGAGTTTTGAACTTAGGCACTGTTTACATGTGTATGCTTTCAGTAGAGATATTAACTCATCAGGGAAATATTCTTCATGAAACATTTTGACACGTGTATTCTCGGAACTATTTTAAGTATTTTGCACTGAAGCAGCGCATAATAAATAGCTTAGATCAAAAGTAGAAAACGAGTAGAAATCCAGGAAAAGTTGGGCTGAGATTCCACAGCGCGCAACATTTTGTCTCGAAGCGAAGCGTTTCGCAAGGTTTCATGAGATCGAGTTCCATGGACTGAAGCAACATTGCTTCACAAGGCTTATCATTCCCAAGCCGATACGAAATTTGGGAAACGTTTCCGAAACAGAATGTTGCGCTCTGTGGGAAACCGTCTTCACAGATGCCCCTTCTCTTCCTGAGAAAGTGGAAGAGGAGGCAGTGGAGGAGTCAGGGGGGCTTTGGGAAAATTCTATCTCCCCACAGGGGATTTATTTCTCCTCCCGTGACTGTGGTGGTGGTGGTAGACAATAGACGAGAGGGATCTTCATCTACTCGTTGACTGAGCACAAATAAATCCCCATATTTCCACATTTTAATCGGATTTCGGAAGGGCTCAAGAAGATGAAGATAGAAGAAGAAGGTCGATGTGGAGGAGGTGGAGGAGCAGCACAAGGAGAAGTAAGAGGAGAAGAAGTAGGGGCAGCAGAAGGAGGAGGAAGAAGGGAAGTGGGTCGAAGATGAGTACGAGAAGTAGGAAGAGGAAGTATTCTCTATGTTGGACACAGCGCGGGGATACTATACTGATGAGGATACGAGTGTGGAGTGGAGGGAAGGAGGTAGTGGGAGATTAAATACCACCACACCGGGACAGTACGAGTCAAAGTCGGCAGATAGCTTTGTAAACAAAGGCAAACAAAGCTGAGAGCGTATCAGCACGGATCATTGAGTCCAAGGTCTGCGGGAAAATACATTGAGAGGGGTGGGTGGTCGGTCTAAATATTAGAGGCTGTTTCTAGTGGTGTAACGGCATAATTAATATCATCATATGTGATGACTTTGCAGTCATGGAAAAAAGAAACATTTTACCATGGTGATGATTATTATTATTGCTCATTTTGGTTTCAGAGAATATACAATTCCGTGGGACCAACCAACCATCGATCGTGAACTTTGAACACAATTAATTTGTAAGCTTTTAAAACCGCCTAAAAAATATCAACACGGTCATAGGTAGGTTCAATTTGTTTTATTCCACCTAGCTCTTTAAACCAAAAAGGTATGTTCCCTGAAAATTTCACAAGACTCTCAGCAGGGTACAGACTGTACCCCTAAGGATCAGTGGATATGTGTCAGGCGCACCAGGCAATGTAATGCACATTACGTTAGCATTGCAAATTCCATTCAACCGGATGATACGTCACAGCGTGGTAAAAGATTTCAAGTTTTCTTTTTCCAAGGAGAGAGTCGAGAATACGAAGGGGAGAGAGTAGAGACGCGAGAATTAAAAACAAACTTTACCTTTCATTAGTTCCATCTGATTAAAAAAGAAATGAAAAGAAGAAGAAAGCAGAACAAAAAGAGGTGCAAACTATGGAGCAGAAGAAGAGAGTGCGAGAAAAAAAGAGTAAAAAACGTGTATTTCCTGATAATTAAAATGCTTTCTGAATTCTAATGCTCTTTCGGCGCTCTGGCAAGCTAGAAATGAAAACAAATGAAGAAAAAAAAAAAGTTCTCTCGGTGAAATTAGAGAAGAAGTTGCGAAAAAAAAGTAAGCTCTTACGAGCTTCTTCAATCTATAGCTTGAAGAAATGTCAGGTTCGAGTAATAAGTTTAGTAAAAAAAACATTCAATTATATTAAATTTATCATGAATTATGTGAGTGGACCCGGGCATCCCCGGAGTACTAAACTGTCCATCCCGTCGAAATTCGAACCCAGGTCACCTGAATGCAAGTCCAATACACTACCCACTCTTCCATGCTGACTACCTAGACAACGAGGAAAACTGTAAAACATATTCATCATCTCCGCTTTTCGAAACTCAAACTCACTGGTTTCTGAGGAGGTAATGAGCTGAGAACAAGTCGATTAAATCGACGGTGAATATGAACGAGCTGCGAATTTTTCTACACATCTGCACAAGGAAAGGTAAACGAAAGCGATTCACACAATAATGAAAAGATAGAAGGCAGAGAAGAGGCGAGCAATGAAAACTCAAGGAAGGAAATGAAATTTGAGTCTGTTTAGTTTTAATAATAGCTGAAGCTTTCATAATAGCTAAAGCTACAATAATAGTTGAAGCTATAACAGTAGAGCGGAGCTGAAGCGCTATTAACCTAATTACTAGATAGAGGTGCTATCTAGCCGTTCTTTTGTTCTCTCATTGTTCTCCTCATAATTTCCGCCATTTTCATCTTGACTATTTCTTTATTTTTTGCGAGAAAAGTTTTTGCAATTATTACAGCAAGAGGCACCCTTCGGTGTGATTATCTATTGAATTACACCACTGCAGAAGCTCTTGAATAAGGTATAGTTAGGAGTTAGGACGAAAGCCAGAGATTTTTTATTAGCCATTATCGTTACGAAACTCATGAAAAATGTCCGATTCGGTATGCTTCTATTTTTTACATAGATGATCCACCACAATTTATTTACAAAGGCTCGTAGGTGAGACTCGTAGGTGTGAGTGACCGACTTACTGATCATTGTGTCCTCTCGTTAGCGCCATTAATTCATACACAAAACACTCTCAACATCCCGTAGGAGTACAAGTAGAAATATTGGAAGCACTGGTAAGTATGAGTAGTACTAGAATGGTTCCAAGAAATATTGTACAAGTAGAAATATTGGAAGCACTGGTAAGTATGAGTAGTACTAGAATGGTTCCAAGAAATATTGTACAAGTAGAAATATTGGAAGCACTGGTAAGTACGAGTAGTACTGAAATGGTTCCAAGAAATATTGTACAAGTAGAAAATTTGGAAGCACTGGTAAGTATGAGTAGTACTAGAGTGGTTTCAAGAAATATTGTACAAGTAGAAATATTGGAAGCACTGGTAAGTATGAGCAGTACTAGAATGTTTAAACTAGTAGAAATAATGGAAGCACTGGTAAGTATGAGTAGTACTGGAATTGTTCCAAGAAATATTGTACAAGTAGAAATATTGGAAGCACTGGTAAGCACGAGTAGTACTAGAATGGTTCCAAGAAATATTGTACAAGTAGAAATATTGGAAGCAACGGAAAGTATGAGTAGTACTGGAATGGTTCCAAGAAATATTGTACAAGTAGAAATATTGGAAGCACTGGTCAGTACGAGTAGTACTAGAATGGTTCCAAGAAATATTGTACAAGTAGAAATATTGGAAGCACTGGTAAGTATGAGTAGTACTGGAAGGGTTCCAAGAAATATTGTACAAGTAGAAATATTGGAAGCAACGGAAAGTATGAGAAGTACTAGAATGGTTCCAAGAAATATTTTACAAGTAGAAAAATTGGAAGCACTGGTAAGTATGAGTAGCACTAGAATGGTTCCAAGAAATATTGGAAGCACTGGTAAGTATGAGTAGTACTAGAATGGTTCCAACTTGAGAGAACCAGTTCTAAAGCTCGGAACTATAACGGTCCTGGTCTGGTAACTGGAACTTTGCTTTCACGATAGCTCTGTCTCTTGTCCACTGGCGATTTGCTCTCTTTCTTTCTCTCTCTCTCTTTCTCTCTCTGTACGGTGCTTAATTGTTGTAGGTACTCTACTGCATAGACTGCAGTAGATAAATCGAAAACTAACCTGGAGGTCGGTGGATCAAGTCCCAAGTACGGCAAATTAGCAGGGCGAGATTGAGTAATTGTATTTGTGACATAACGTTTGTGAATAACATCGCAAATTAATATCCGCTTTTATCTATCTTTTGTGGTTATTCAGACGTAAAATAAGACCTAAAATATCTCTTGAAAGGCTCTTCTTACTTTTTGAGTTGACGTGTGTAGCTTTTTAGTGATAACTTCAAAAAAGTATAGAGTTAGAGTTTCAGCCCAGGATTCAGAGGATCCAAAGAAAAGAAAATCTCTTGCCGACCTCAGTATAGCTCTATCAATGAAGAGCGGACTCGTCACCCGGAGGTTCGAGTTTTTAACACGGATAATTTTAGTAAGGCGGGTTGAAGTCATTTCGAACACTCTTGTGATTGCCAAAAACAAGATAACCCATTACAAATCCATCATGTGTATGTAAGCTCACCTCAGACTTGATTACACTTTGGTAATCCAGTCTGGCTGGGGGACTATAAACAGGGAGTACACCAGCATTAGCTTGGTACTGGGGGCCCTTGTCAATTATTAGCCTCCTTGTAAAGACAGTGGTGGAAGTGCTGAGTCATTCCTCCACTGTCTGGCTACCATCGTTCACGATGACGCCACCCTATGAATCCTGCGAGAACCGGTGCATTCAATGCGCCATCGACTCTGGCACAGTATTGTATTGTATTATTTTATTTGTGGTGAAGCACAAGGCCTCTTCACAATTCTTGTGGGTAGCGCAGCATTACTAAGAGCCACCCTATGAATCCTGCGAGAACCGGTGCATTCAATGCGCCATCGACTCTGGCACAGTGCTGATATTTAAACTATAGCAAAGGATCTCTGTACCGAGCTGGATTTCTCCTTGCTACATCTTAATCCTACAGTACGCAAACCCGAGAAGGAGCTAAATGCCAGATGTACATACATAGGTGGAAAAGAGAGAAGAGAGAGAGAGAGAGAGAGAGAGAGAGAGAGAGAGAGAGAGAGAGAGAGAGAGAGAAGTTGGATGTAGCCATTATCCTCTATGCTATGCAGACATAAGTAAGAAGGTCATCCAGTAACTGTTACACCAGGAGAGAGAAAGAGAGAGAGAGAGCGTGTTTGGTTCAATGTACTATGTTAAAGTTCAGGGTAGGCTGAAAGTTTCAAGGAAAACACTGTACTGAGTTTGTGGTTTGTGCTAACTGATAATACCCCACGTAAATCTTAGTATTTCTTTCACTCGATTCGCTTTTAAAATTTCTATAGTTTCTTTATTTGTGTTTCACTGACACTTAACTTGTATAGTCACAAGATATGTGTGGACCGGATACAAATTCAGTATGAAGACTACTAGTTCAGAATTCTGGCACACGCAAATTGCACACCTCAGGTAGGTGTACAATTACAAAGGTACACGGGTCCTTCTCTCTACAAGCTTGTCAATACAAACAACTCGGGCATAACTTGCAGAAAAGAACTGACATAAACCTGTATATTAAAGTGAACATCAAAGCTCTCACTTGGATTTGCGTTCTGCTGATAGCGCTTGATATGTATGATAGGGGAAGGTCCCGTTAGTCTAAGGATCTGGTTTTGCGCTCACTATTCCACTGACCTCACTCGCATCTGACGGGCACCTACTCACATGGGTGCTTTATCTCGAGAACTAGGTACTCGAGTCTCGAGAGATATTACGAGTGTGCTTACTAAGAGGGCATTAGAGAGAAGGAAAATGTATGGAGGATATTACAGGTAACATGTACTTCTACTTATACCTCGCACTTTTGAATCAATTGAGAAAAAGGTCAGGGTGTCTACTAAATGGTCAAAGTAAAATTCCCTGACTTTTCCAGGTTTTCCAGAGCATTTTTCCAGTTTCTCCGGTCTACTTTTTTAAGGAGACATTATATAATATGTATATTATTTAAGACCTCAATCTGTATTCTATTTTTTTTTTTTTTTTTTTTTTTTTGCAAGCCCACCGCCACCCAACCAAACATTTTTTTAAATCAGTTAAATGAGTTTTCTGGTACGTTCTACGATATCAACATTTAGTACTGGGGAATAGACATCAGCAGGATGTAAAATAGGTGGATATTATGTACAAATTGCTTACTCATGTACTGATTGATTATTAGTACACAAAAGGTAATGCATATTAAAATAATAGTAAATATGCAAATTAGACATGTCATATTTTTAGAAAACGTGTTTGGCTCCTTGCTTTTTTTTTCAAATAAAAAATCTACTGAGATCCCAACAAAGACTTTCCTTACCCTATATTGCTAAGAAATCACCAATTCTTTACTTGTAAATTTGATGAAAGTTCGCTAACGGTAGCTCTTACCAAGACTGTGTTAGGAATGTTAAATAAGAAATACACATATTATATTCTTATATTTTTTGAAATTTCGCCGAATACAATACTTTCCTCATTATAGGTTAAGGAAAGTTAAAACTAAATGTAATAAATCAACACAAAAATAGGAACCCTAAAGATAATTGAAGAACTTTCAGGGGAAACCCTGAAAAAAAAACCTGCTAAAATTTTGTTAATCTTATCAAAAAGTGGTTAAGAGTGTTTTGTGTTTCTTACCAAAGAAGCATTATCACACTGCCCGGATTACAATGAAGCCGCAGGCAAATTTTTTTTATTAATAATTTTCATGACAAAATTGGACCTTGAAAAAAATTCCCTGACTTTTGGTGTTTTTTCACAAAATTCCCTGACTTATGGTGTTTCTTTGCAAAATTCCCTGACTTTTCCCTGACTTTTTCGGTCTCGAAAAATTCCCTGACAATTCCAGGTTTTCCCTGACCAGTAGACACCCTGAAGGAAGGTATACAGAGGTAATACTTAGACAAAATTCTTGCGAGAATCCAGATGAATCCAGTCAAAGAATATACTATATCTCCCTTGTATTTATACCATATTAGCTTATGTTGCTATTGGGGTCGGCACTGTGTAGAGCACCTTTTTTTTACGGCTATATGCCCTTCCTAACGCAAACAATTCTATTTGGTTTTAAAATCTCGATCAGGACGGGGGTGTTAGTTACCATCCATTTGCTGGGAATCGTACCAGCTACCACATTGACCTCACTCAGCCTGGGTAGAGCCAGAAATGGCAGCCACACACGTTTGGAGGGAACAGAATTTTCTTCGAAAAGTCTGCCCCAACCGGGGATTGAATTCGGGATCTGTAGACTACGAACAGTAGTCACTACCTTTACACCACGGTACCTGGCGTTAAGGAATATGCAGATAATTTCATCTCATTAAGGAGTTTCTGCGGTGAATCAAAGACATCCTACTTGTGGTATGGAATGGTATACCGTTCTTCATAATGGATATCCTTAAGGAATCTCTACGTTTCATGTAGATATGCTTGTTATTAGTTTACGTAATTTGAGAGGGAACCCTAGTCATCTAGCTAGCCGTTAACTATATCAGCGGTGAGTTCAGTATATGAGAAGTTCCGGAGGCAGCAATTCCCAGTCACCCAGTAAGTATACGACAAACACTTACGTGAAAGCCAAATGATAGATTTGTTTAGTCCATGGAACTTACCTGTGAACAGAAGAGAATAAACGAAACAATAAGTATAATTTAAACTCAAGTACAATTAATAATAATAATAATAATACTCTTTTGTGGAAGGTATCTTTCCATTCACTAGGCGAAGTTAATGCTCAAAGGATTTTCTACCACCTAACCCTTATTATTATGTGGTCAAAAACTCAAATTAACGAGGAAAATTTAGTAGCTCTTTTCTACATTAGAGGAAAACTATTAGAGGCTCAAATAAAATTAACTTTACTAAGTACCTAGGTTTATAAACACAAAGGATTATCCTACGTCAAGAAAGCTACACCACAATTATTAGTATACCCTAATATCTCCTGTAACACTAGTCAGCATGTGGGAAGAAAGCCTTGGCATGGAAAGAAAACATCTCGAGTGGCAATGACGAAGAGAAATGAGAATGAAGAGAAAGGAAAAGGTAAAAGATATGATTGAACCTAAGTCTGACAGAAATATGAAAATAAGAGACATGTAAAATACATAGAATGCTATGATTGAATATTGACAGCAACATATTAACATAAAGAGATGGGAATCCCTTGCGCACATGCTTTTGAGCTAATACGGGCTGTTCAATTCTACCAAAGATTGAAGAGTTTGTGACAGAGGCAATAACCCCGCCCTATAGTTAGGACATCTTGATATATTTTGTTTTTTTATCTCTTTTTCTTTTTTATATTGATTTTTTTTTTTAATGACCTTGTTTAACATGGCAAGATTCTCCCAAGGAGGTCTTCCATCCAACCACCGAGTTATCATTACTTGTTTGTATATATATATATGTCCTATATTAATAAAGTATTCAATAATAATAATAAAAGATAGAGAAAAGACTAGCAAAGGGAGCTAAGTACACCTTCACATATTTTACCACGAAGAAAAAGTGCTCTACGAAATTAAAGGTCTATTAAAAACAGAGATGAAAATAAGAGGATGAAGGAATAGCTTCGAGGCAAATCTTGAGAAGAGATTTAACCATTCATAGAGCCGGAGGAGGGAGTAAGGAGGAGGGAGGAAGAGGAGTGACACAGACTAGATTTTTTTTGATACTCTAAAAATGATTTACGAGAGTGGTAGCGACCCAACTAGCGCGTCTTATATCCCTCCCCGCGAGCTTCTTAGCATAGACGGCACTTTCTAATCTTGGAATAAGACACACACAGAGAGAATTTAGAAAGTGGAAAGAGAAAAGAACGTGAGAGCAAGAAAGAAACTCTCGTTTTCCCAACGGGCAGGGATTGGCTTTTGTTTTGTTTTTTCTTCTAAAAATCCATTATGAATAATTAACAAGTTGCAATCGTCAAAATGGTTTTCTAGATTTTTTTTTTGTTTTTTGTTTTTGTTTTTTTTTTTTTGAAAAATATGAGGCACCCGACAGATTAAAATCCACGAGGATGGTCTCCTGAGAACCTTCTACCTACATATCTGCAATAGTTGCTGAATCTATACGTGTAATTTGTGATTGTATATTTACGGGTCAAGCCCATTGTAAAATAAAACAAAAATACATGTCAATATCATGAGAAAAACATAGATTAAAATTAAGTAAAACATAAAAAAAATTCTAACTGTACTAACTCAAAAGAACGAAACAGAAGATTTTGGTAGAAAATTGTTTTCCACACTGTATAAGACGTTATAGAAAAAATGTTTTCCTTAATCCACCCAGTTTTTATCACAACCAAAATACTCTACCAGTACCAGGATAGATTGAAGCTACCCCGTACACACATTTCTCATTACTTTCAAGTAATTAAAATGATAATGCTGATGACTACTGATCAACAAACCACATGCATGAAAAGTGTACATAGTATTATACCTCCAAGGTAAAAGGATTGCTTTCTAGCCCCCCTGGGGGGTAAGCGGGTAGCTAGTACAAAGCGGACGGGGTGTGAAGACGGAGGTGGAGGTGTTTCTAGTCATCAATCACTTTCCATCGCCTTTTCTCTTCACCCCCAGACACTATCTCCACACAAATCGAATCTTTTTGTCCTCGATAGTGTAGTAACACTCCAGCTTGTTCGAAGCTTGTCGAGGGATCAGAGCAAATGGTAATTGCAATAGACAAGACGACTCAAGTATACAAAAATCAATTTCGGTTTTTGGTATATTTAGTGCTGCTTCTGAAAGAAACTAACGAAAGACAAAAAACAAACCAGATTTAGTGTTGGAAAATGCAACATCCAAACTTAAAGTAACACCGATCCAATAACGAGAAATATATGGGGAATTTTAATATGACAGAAATAATTGCAGAGAAAGAGGGTTATTTCCCTTCAAAATCCCCACACAGGAGAATACTAAAAGTTACATGGCCAGAAAAACAAGAGACTCGTGAACAAGAACTGAAAAAAAAATCAAAATAAAAATGAGGAAAGTACAGAAAATAATAAAATTACAATCTCGAGATAAAAGGTAATCCGGAGAGCAGAGCAGGTGAGGTGAGTAACAATTCCCCATGTGGATAGGAAGATAGAATCCAGAGCCCACAGTTGTGAACGAGGCGATATGAGAAAAAAAATGACGCTTGTTGTCACGAGAGTGCAACACATCAGGACACGGTCTAGTAACAAAAAAGGCGATCCAGATAAAACTGCGTGAAAAAGAGAGACAATAAACACGACACACAGAGGTATAGAAATATACTATGAGGGAGAGGTAAAGTGACGAAAGAGAAGGGAAGAAGAGGAACAGATAATTAGAAAATTACCTCTTTGTGTCAGCAGGACAGAGGGAAGAAAAAAAACTCTTCCCTCTCTTCGCATCCAGGACGCCAAAGCTCATTAATCTTCGTCGCTCATTCCCGACCCCTGTCACGCTCGTATCGGGGGTAGGCAACATGCAATACACCGTGCCCTCGCCGAGGTGGTTCACTCGCGCTGTGGCGTGATTGAAAAATATCTCCGCCCCTGCCCCCGCCCCTCACAGGAAAAGCTCATCATTAATAATAATCTGGCTGACGGGGCGGACAACAATGTACTCGGAAAATCATTTGTTCCTGTCGCTGTCAGGACAGTTGTTTACCTGGGGGAGGGGAGGGGCAGACCGGCGCGGATTATATTGACTTAGGCATCACGGTACCCCCAACCCACATCGTCCAAAATCCCCATTGGAAAATTGACTAACATATCACCCCCTTCATACCATACCCAGTGCAACATAATACACAATTCCCCTGGCATCATTCAACCCCCAATACATCACTTACCACTCTATCATCCTCACTGCCCACACACCCCCTCCCATCATCATACACCACCATACCACTACCACATCCCCCTCGCACCACTAAACGGGCACTGATTAACATTTTTGACCCAGATTTCCAGTTGATTGATTTCTATTCAAGTCGGGAATAACAGGCGTGCGGGGGAGGGGGGAGCACAATGAAATAAAAGTTCATCAAATAGCGGTGACGTTTTGTTCAAAGGCATCCTGTGTTTGCATAATGGGTTGGGGGTTGGAATGAGGGATGCGTGACGGTTGCTGCTCCAGATGTAGATGGCAGTTCTGTTTGAGCTTATTTGAATTCTATGTGGAGGATTCTACTGCCCAAAATGGATACAAAGGAATTAGAAAAAATACAGGGCGAATTTGAAAGAGGACCCTAAAGAAGAAAGTGTGTTGGCGCCAAACACGTACTTAGAATCACATCAAGTCATGTTCAGACCTTTTATTTTTTTTATAAATAGAATTACCCGCAGATTACATTGGTGTAATGAATTTCTATCAACATATCTAATTAATAACACAGTCATCTTCAATGATGCAGTAGTATACAATAGAAATTGAAATTGAAATATTTTTAATGGTGGACAATTGGACATACATACTTGGTGGATTCAACAAATTATTGCATTGATATTGAATAACAAAGAATCCGTGTGTCTATTGAATAAACAAAACAGAGTCCTACACAAGTGAAGATTGCGTTCTCGATTCAACAGAGAGCTCAAGATTGATCCACCGATACAGCAGTAGCGACACTGGAAACTCGACACGTCCGATGACCTTAGAGACTAATGAACCCACGCCAGCACCTCTTGAACAAATCAACCCACAAGAAGGAAAACACAACGAATAAAGTAATAACATCAGCAGTAATTGCTTCACATCGGTGTATTATTCCATCATTTCCATTAGTACATTGTCTCATACAATAACCGCAGAATCGGGCTGACCAGTGTCTATTCAGCTGAGGCTGAGGGTGACCTCAAATCGCGTTGAAATGTAAACAATGGCATCGAACGTCAACAGAGGACAGAGCAGTGGCGACGGGCGTGGTTCTAGATTCAAGGTCCTGAGGCATGTGGAGGTGCCTGCAATGCGGGAGGGTCGTCCAGTGCTCTCGACCGCCACTGATGGGTACACAGAGATGTGTAAGGTCCTCGCTAGTGTAAATAGAGACCAGGCACTTACCCGTACTAGAATGACCTTTTAGATGTTACCTTGAGTACCTTTTAGATGTACCTAACTTACCCACCTTGCCAAAGGATAATAGGAATTAGAGTGGCACCCTACCCTAGCACTAAATCCGCGGCGCGGTAAGCTAAATCAAAGGTTATTGAATACTTTTAGCACAGATAAAAAGGCTATCTAGTCACTCAGCACTTTTTTCATATTTAATTGTTTCCAAAGGGGAATTTCACTTGTCGAGTTGACAAAGTTCCAAAGGGGAACGCTCACGGGAAGCTTTTAAATTTTACGACCTCGAGCGAGAGAAAAACCTAAGAACAACTGAAAACTGGAGCTCGAAATCGAAATATGCGAGGTAGCATCATAACAAACTTTTACAAGTGTAAGTCAGTTTGAGATGGCAAAGATTAGCCCATCAGGCTTCAACAATATTACACCATTGATTAATATGGCCCCGACATAGGTTAATTTCCAAACACAAGTCAAAAAGAGACGCTCAGTTAATCCACAGGCTAAACAACAGAGAAGGGAAGGGTCACACAGCAGGCAGATTAAGAGTTGCAGATTCTGCTGGTGGGTTGAGAGAGGCTGACAAGTGCGATAAGAAGATTAGGGGGAGGTGTTAGCGACTGCAGTGGCTTGTGTGATAATATGGACTAGCGATACTAGAGCAAGGCAGCTCTAGCGTTATCAACTAGTATACATAATATGGGATACAAGATACAATACGAGTACAGTTACAGGACCATACAGATATCCACTCCATTCCAATAGCATATCAATTCCTTAGGTAACCCAATAACTACTTTTGCAGTCATCGATCTACACAAGATAGACATCAGACATGTGTATTTATTTTGAATCTTTTACAGAGTATTCTTAACAAACCAAACTGGACATTTCAAGTTTACCAATTCCATGTGATGAAGTTGAATGGTTTCCTAGATAAGAGAAGTTGAGCTAGACGTGATAGTTGTGAAGGTAGTGGGACACCCTGTACAAGTAGTTGAGCTAGACTTGACACATGTCGAAATAGTTGGACACCCTGTAGACATGATATACGTGTGAAAGTAGTGGAACACCCTGTAGACATGATACGTGTGAAAGTAGTGGACCGAGAGCACATGCGCAGTTATTAGACACCAGCAATGGAAACCACGTTCATTGGAGTCATGCTAGATCTACTGCGAGTATTGCAACTTTCTCATATCGATCTCTCAAACTGAGTAGTAATAATCCTAGTAATAACCCTTACTGTCTTACTTAATTGTTATTATTCTATTTTATGATATTAACTTAATAATAAAGAGTCTTTAATGTTGCATAATGGGACTACTGTCTTGCGCTGACAGTCTAATAACACTACTTTATTATACTAACTGTCAGATTAGAGGTATTCTAAACTGAGGTTACATTGAACCACAAATGATACAAATTAAATAGTTTCACTTGCAAGAAATTCCAAAATTTCATCAATACCCAAATTCGGAAATTTCTACTTTGTCTCATCGTCTTAAACTAAAGTTGAAAGCGAGACTGTTGTACATATTTAAGTTTATTAGTAGTCGATAGTAGTATTCGAGGGGGGGGAGAGAGAGAGAGAGAGAGAGAGAGAGAGAGAGAAAAAGAGAGATGAGGGAGGGAGATGGGAGGATGAAGTAAGAAGGAGGGAGGAGGTAAATAAGAGTAAATAAAGGGTTGGGTGGAAGAGATTGCCAAAGGCAATATTGTACATTAATTTGTAATTATCTGTGTTGTATATAATAATATGTCCAATTAATAGAGTGTAAATAAATAAAAATTAATAAATAAGGAGAGAGAGAGAAGAAGAGTACGAATTTAGATTTAGAAGCAACAGCGTCGCGTCAACAACAACAACCTCTAACAGTGGGAGGAATCTGATAAGAGTCCTGCTTATCAGTATTAATCGTTATCAGTAACAAGGGAGGAACATATGAAGCGACAATCCATGCAGTGCGGAAGGATAACTCAATAGATCGATATTAAAGACAAAACAGTCTTCTTGAATTGAACGAGCGGCACATGCAAACGAAAAGATTTGTCTTAAATTTGATTTGACGCAATTTTTTATGGTAGATTTTGTTTGCTGATAATTAAAAAAAATCTGGTGTAAACATCAACGACTTTCCTTATCCCCCAAAAAGGAGTCGAATTCCGCCACTGGTGACTCAACGGTAACAGATAACTAAAAACCAATGCCAAATTCGTAATCAGCACTTCAAAATCATTGAATTTGATATGTCACAACCCCCATGTGGGATGAATAATAAAAAAGTTAGTCAAAGCGGGTCCCCCCCAAATACCGGTAAATTGGGGCCGAGTTCCAAAAAGTTCAAGATATCAAAAAAATGATCAGAATAGACCCCTATTATTTTTTTAATCTAAGAAAATGTTGTTCTATAAAAAAAATTGTATCTTTAACCAATTTAAAAAAGCGGCGCTTGCGGCCCTGTGGCCGCAGAATGCGGCCGATTTCAACCAAAAGTTTCGTGGTTCGTTTGGTGTATAAAATTAATTTGTGTATCAAATTTCAAGTCTCTAGCTTTTACCGTTCTTGAGATATCCTGTTCACACACACACACAGACAGACGCACGGACCAATGGCTGAAAACAACTTTTTTGGTATCCTGAGGCCATGATTCGTCCAGAAATGTGAAAAACTGGGTAGGTCAAATTTTCGACGAATACAATACTTTCCTTATTATAAGATAAGGAAAGTAAAAAATCAGTAGGAGAGAGCGCAAGGGTTTGTTGGGAAATTAAGATACTCAAAGAGCTATTAAAATGCTTAACATTATTATTAGGAACAAAATCTGGAAAATGATGTCGGTACATAGCGTAATTGAACAATGTTGCTGATCGTACAATAATTATTTTAATCAACCAATGGGAGCCCTGCTAATAAAGTAGTATCCCATCAAGCGTGATAGTGTGGACTCTGATGGAAAGAATTCGGCTCTGTGATTCTGGAGATTGAATAGTAGTATTAGTGACTGTTCTGTGGGAGCGTTCATCTCATGGGAATCGGTAGTACTAACATTATTATTGTGGCGAAATCCAGGCATTATTAACATAGCATATGAATGCGATGATGTTGACCATCGTGGCATTAGCTCCTTTCTTTTCAGCATGAGTTCATTAATTAGGATCTTCAAAGAAGAGCAACCGCTTGTTGAATCCTCTTCTAAGAGTCATTGCCGTAAACTCCACATATTTTGTTCAAGGCATGGTTTTGCTACTTCCCATGTCAAAATTTACACATTGATATAAAAGGGTTGATATATTTGGGATCTGAGAGATCAGTCAATCTGAGAGATCTTCATGAGACAGAGAGGAAATAAAATCCAGCTCATTAAATTGTAATAACAAGAGGAGAGAAGACAGTGAATAATTAATAATCTGTTTTAATTACTTAAATTTTACCCATAAAACCTGGCCAGATCTCAGACACAACCCGAACACAATGAAACAAGATTGTTAACAACACAGCACACAAGAGAGAGAGAGAGGAGAGAAAAAAAAAAAAAAACAACAACAGCATCAGGAAGAAGAAACAACCAGATTCAATTATTCTACCTTTTAAGGACCAAGTTATAATACACCAATTATTTCAATTATTATTATTTTAATAACATAATATTGTGGTTTCAGGAGCAGCTCCTGTTTGGTTTGGTGAAAGCGTGAAATCGGTAATACGCCTGAGAGAGGCAGGAGATCTCACGGAGGTGTTACGATTCATTCCCATTCTTTTCTATTCAATTCAGTTCCTACTATAGTTAGTACAGTATGTAATTTATATATCCTGGATGGAAACAGGATAGTTTCATTTTCTCCTTGAGTACCAAATCCAAATCAAGTAAGGGTTGGGTGGAAGAGATTGTCACAGGCAAAAACCCCGCCGTTTAGTTAGGACATATGTATATATTTTTTTATTTTCTTCCTGTTTATATTAATTTTGTCAATTTTGTATTTTAATCTTTACCATTATTTGTTTGTATGTTCTTCTAATAAATAATTTCATAATAATAATAAGGTTGACGAGATTTGATGTTTCAATATCACGTACAGTGAGAGATTTCTGGTTCGTTTCTGTGGAAGATGGAACCGTCATGTAACAATGCCGAGAGCGTGCAAGAGGAACAGACATCGATTGCGCAGTGACAACAGGACGTCTAGTTCCAATTCTCAGGTTCATCGCCCAAAGGTTCGATTCAAAGTACACAACCAACGAGTAAGTAACACATGATATCTTGGAACATTTCGATTGTGTGTTTATGTTAGACCATTGTCGCTTTTTATACTTAAGCAATGCAATATACTTTAGATAGCTATAGAGTTATTTATAATTGGATAAATCTCCCTTTTCACCCGCCCATTTGGATAAATCGCAGTGAGCTTGAAGAAATGTTTTACCTTTGAAATAAATTTTAGATTTTCTTGATTTCCTCAATCGCTACCGAAGGTAATTTTTCAGAAAATTTACTTTTTCAGACGACATAAAAGGTGTATTATGAGTATGAGCTAGATTTTCCGGAAGTCTTCAGCACAAGTACATCAGAGTGGAGGTGTACTGCTCACTCACTCCACCACAGAAGCCACCGTTCTGCACCCTCCCCCCCCCCCCCCCCGCCCTCCCCGTACCAACTCGAAATTGACCCTATTGAAGAAACTCAACTCTTTCTTTCCCAACCATTCTTTCCCTGAAAGCAGTCCCCAACTCAACAGCCACTTGATACGACTGCATGTTATGACCCCCTCTTCCTCCCCCCTCACCTCCACATAAACGGCAAGGAAACCATTCTCAATGACCCGAACTCAATTATTATCCAACTCGACAACAGCATTAAACCTTCTTTTTCTGCTCTATTTTTCGAGAAAAAATATTCTACAAGATCTTCTGCCAAGTTTTTTTTTTCTTCTACATTCTCTTCTCCTTCAACTTTATCCTCTCCACCCTCTCAACTTTATCCTCTCCTCCCTCTCAACTTTACCCTCTCCTCTCTCTCAACTTTATCCTCTCCTTCCTATCCTCTCCTTTCTTTCAACTTTATCCTCTCCTTCCTCTCAACTTTATCCTCTCCTCCCTCTCAACTTTACCCTCTCCTCTCTCTCAACTTTATCCTCTCCTTCCTATCCTCTCCTTTCTTTCAACTTTATCCTCTCCTTCCTCTCAACTTTATCCTCTCCTCCCTCTCAACTTTACCCTCTCCTCCCTCTCAAGGAAAGGAGCGATATAAACGTAGAGCTCGGGATTAGGCTCGACAAGGTGGATGATTGTAATGTTGTGGTTCCACAAGGTCTAGCCTTGCCACTCGTATACACACATGAGGCCTTAACCTTAACTGAAGGCAATTTCTGTGGTGGACACATTCAAGATGTAAGGAAAAGGCGGAGGGAGGACTATGGAGGTGGAAGGTATGAGAGGAAGAACGTGGAGGTTGAGAAGAGAGGTTGGAGGAGGCAGAGGAAAAATATTTCAAGAGGAGAAGCACGTACTTTGTAATGTATAATGCTGTAGACCCCGACAAGTCAAGTACCGTAATAGTCCTGTGTGGGAAAGGAATGTTAAAGCTTTCTGGTTTTATAAAATACATCCCATTTTCACAAGGGGATAATATCTATTTAAAAAGGTCACCATCAGAATTTCACATCACAAATTATTGATACGTAGGTATTACGTGTTGGATCAGTTAGGAAAACAGAAAGCCCTCTTGTTCAGGTTACTTTTTCTCCCATTAAAACATACCCTTTTCTCCCTTTCTACATTGTTTTCTTTGCGCCTTTCTTCCTAATTCTGTGTTTTAAATTCACTGGAAAATATTTCATTTTTAATATCGCTTTCATAATAAAGAAAACTCAGTTCGAAAATAAGTGAAGGGGGGAGAGAGGAGAGGGAGTTTGGGAGGGAGAGATTTTCTTCGGGCGGAAGAACAACAACAAAAGGCGGAATTTCGCATCAATTTTAGGGTAATAAATCACTGTGGGGAGCTTGAGATGAGGGAGGAGGGATCCTCCCTCACAGGGAGTTATATTGATGAGCTACAACCAAGGTAGCCAGCCCCTGGAGTAGATTTCCTGGAACACTTTCTACTAAAATGTTCTTCAGTCAATAGACCTATCTAACGTGGTTTCACCGACCGACCGACGGTGACGCCAATTTCTTGTCGATATTTCGAGAACTTATCGATATTTCAAGAACTTCTGAAATTTTCTCAAACTACTTTTGAGCACAAACACAAAACCACTCATATATTCATTTATACTATTTATTAGAGGAATAAATACGTGACTCTTAAGTATGCAAAAGACCTACGGCCTTATTTTTTCCCAAATCACTTATTCAAAATAATACATAGGTATTCTACATTTTTCTTATTTTCTATCCAAAGATAATGATGGTCCACGCACGTTTCGAGATAAAGAAATGCTAATTACCATACATTAAAATGTATATCTACATGTTATGGAAGTTATATTTCCTCCCACCACTCTTCTACCTACAGTTCTACAGCTTTTTACTTTCCTTATGCTATGGAAAGGAAAGTAATGGATTCACCCAAAATTTTCGATAGTCAGTTTTTACTCTACTGTTATTCAAGTTATTTATAGAATTTCAAGTGTATAACTTTACAAGGGAGGTATTATTTTCCGTGTCGTTCAACACACCGCGTGTTATGACTATAGGTAATGTGACACCAGACGACAAGACGCCGTTATCGCGACCTCTTAGTCACTTCATTTGACGCCAACAGTATCTGGTAGGTTAGTGAGGTCATACTAATAATTACAAGTATTATGTTAAGTGAGAAGATATTATGTTTCGCTTCTTTACAAATATGAGTCTGATAAGCATCGGGAGTTGCATAACAGTTGCATGCGAGTCTAGTTTACCAGTGCAACCATATCGACGCGAGCTGGTAACAGGGTGTAAAAAATAACCAATTAACCACCTAGCCAGAATAATTACAAAACGTAATCAATTCGTGACCTTAATGTAAAATCGTAAAATGATAATTAGCCCAGGGCTAAAACATACATATTTGTATATGCTGGGCATATAGCAAAAATGCGTGTAAATAATATACGTTCTCCTGGTATAAATTACATGGATCATATCTGGGGGGGTATTAGGCCGAGCAGCCTAAATCTAATAAATAATACTAGCGGGCTGTCGCCCGCTTTGCGGACCGAGGCATGGCCGTGAAAGCAAAAAATCCTTTTTCGCCAATGGCAGGTGTTGTAGTGGGAATTTCGAAAAATCCCGTCTTATATTGCACATCTAGACTATAAGACAAAGCTCCCTACCAAATTTCAGCTTCCTAGGACTTACGGTTTGGGCTGTAGAGCGATGATCAGTCAGTGAGTGGTCAGTCAGTGACTTTGACATTTATATATTAAGATTAGGCCGTTCACAGAGGTTAGGCTTAGGACAGACAACCCGAGGTTTGTATTCACAACCCTACTTGACCACCAAGATTAGTTTCGAAAGGTTTCCCTATACGTTTTGTCTTAAATTCTGAATCGAAAGTATGGCAAAGCAATATTTTAGTCACTGGGATTGGATCTCATTTGATTCTTAAGGAAGAGCGGAGCATAAAACTTTGCAAAGTTTCATCTAAATGGTGCGATCGATGGGAAACCAGCCTAAGGCAGTGAAGACAAAGCCTTGTTCATTCACGGAAAATCTCTTCCTTGAATCAAGTCCCTAAAAGCAAGGGCCACTCATAAACACCCTGTATGTGAACTGCCGTTTGCAATCGCGGTTGAACGCTCTTGCATATTACATCCATGAGTAATAGCAATCAAGATATTATAGATTCCGAGTACATTATTTGTTTTTGCATATTTGCATACTCAACACTACATGGTAGAGGCGAGGATTTCAGCGCATTATGTACTTAGAGGAACACGTGTTGCATTATAAATAGAGACGAAATCCACAATACTGGCATAATTAAACAATGTATACCTACATATATGGATAGGGGGGTCTATAATCTTGATAACAAACATTTATCCATTACGTCCAATCTATTATTTTCAATGAAAAATTGAATCAACATTTATGTATATTAATCTCAATATATTCATTCGATTTAGATTCATTAACTCATTATAATCAACGGGTCTCCAAAAGGGTTGCAGCGAATGTCATGAAATTTGGTAGGGAGCTTCCTTGGGTGATGAGATTGCTGATAGAAATGCTCAAAATTCAAATGTAACTACGGCCATGCCTCAGGGAAAAATATAAAAAGCTTGCTTGGAAGTAATATGTAAATATATAAAAGTAATATGTATAACGAAAAACCCATGTGCTGTGCTGATTTGATCACTTGATGGTTATGGGAGGTGTTAGCGTGTTGGGAGGTAATATTGCCTTCATAATACAACACCAGAGAGAAAATGAAGAAGAGGACAAGAAATTGTAAACCTGGCCATCATTGTGAGTTTGTTACAAAGCTAATCATATTACCATTTCCTACATATAGTAATCCAGGGGAGCCTTATTAGGAATTAACTTAATTTCATTGCTGTGGGTACAAAGAGAATTCTCAAGCACCTGGGCTATGCTTCTAACCAAGGCTTCATGGGTTCTGAGTGCATGATCAAGTAGGAGGGAACAATCAGAGGTGGGGAGAGAAGGGAGGGAAGGAGGGAGAGAGGGAGGGGGGAGATAGATGGGAAGGAAAGGGAGATAATGAGGAAGAAAGAGAGCGATCAATAAGAGAAAATAAGAGAAATAAAGGCAAAGCGAAGAGGACCTCTGCTCATTCATTTCCTTTCTGTGTTGTCAACGTCACTACCAAATATTTTGGTTACATGCCAGTCTGTAAAAGGGATTCTTTGGACCAAAACTGCCCAACCGCAGGCCACAAAGTGGCCCGCCAGGGTATTCTAAAGTTTAGATTGATTCTTGCAGGAAACAAAAAGAGCTATTTAACAGAGAAAATAAGTTTGGCGATTCAGAGGGGCAATACTGCCAGTGTGTTGTCAGCATTGCCTTCAGAAGAAATGAATGCATTGTTTTATTTATAAAATGAAAAGAAATAAAACAAAAAACTACGTAGGTAGATCAATAAGTACCCGTATTTAGGGACATGTTACATCATTGGTGAAACTTGTTGATACTTGTTGATGGAACGACATCTCAAATGACCACATCCCAAGTTTGAAACTGATTACTCTCTTAGTTTTCATTTATCGGTCACTTGAAGTTGTTGTGTTGCGTATAGTTGAGTGATATGGAAAAAGAACAGTACCGAGCAGTTATTCGATTCCTTTTTTTGGACGGGAAAAAATGTGATGAGATAAAATTAAAGTTAGATGCTGTGTACGGGAGCTCTTCACCTTCTATGACCACTGTTGGTTTAATGAATTTAAACGAGGGCGCACAAGCATTTTTGACGAGGACCGCCCAGGACGCCCAGAAGACGTGTGTACCGAGGAAGTCGTGGAAAAAGTGCATGATATGATTCTCAAAGAACGCCGAACAAAAGTGCGTGAAGTAGCTGAGAGTGTGGGCATTTCATATGGAACTGTTTTTAAAATCCTTCATGATAAGCTGGGCATGAGAAAACTATCGGCGCGATGGGTGCCGCGATTGCTCACAATTGACAACAAACGAATTCGGCTGAATTGTTCAAAGGCTAGTTTAGAACTCTTCAATCGCAATCCAGATGATTTTTTGCATCGAGTTGTGACCGTTGATGAAACCTGGATACATCGCTATACCCCAGAAACCAAACAGCAGTCAAAAGAATGGACTTTGGTTGGAGAATCTGCCCCAAAGAAGGCGAAATCGGTCCAATCGGCCGGAAAAGTCATGGCTACCGTTTTTTGGGATGCAAAGGGAATTATTCTTATTGACTTCTTGGAAAAAGGAAAAACAATAACTGCTGCATATTATAGTGAGTAGTGATGGCCGCGAACTGCGAGGCGAGGCGAGGCGAACTCTTCGCGCGAACTGCGAGCGCGAGTTTAGCAAAAACTCGCCTCGCACCTAAAAAAGTTCGCGCGAGGCGAACTGTAAAAAAACTCGCCCCGCGCGAGCGCGAACCGTCATTTCTGCGAGGCGAGGCGAACTAGTTCGCGCGAACAGTTCGCAGTTCGCGCTAAATACTATGGTAATCCCATAGGGAAACTTTTGCAATAGGAGCGTTTTAATAGATCATTTTATTAGAATTAAAAATACCAAGCGGCTTTTTTTGAAAAGTAAAGCCATTTGGAATTTTGGGGTGCTGCCACATAAATCGGACTAACATGGGATTTATAGATTCGCAGTTTCAGTATTTATTGAGTTTGAGTTTCTTTACCATGCCAATCATAAGAATTATTTTAGAAATGTGTCATGCTTTTCAATAAGTACGAGCAAGGACTTGAGAAATCTTCCCTTTTTCTTTTTCGTCCGGGCGTGCTGCAGTTCCGCAGCTCCCTAGCACCGGCCGTGCCTATAATTACATATATTCCATTGTTTAGTGTAGTGCAAATTTTAACTGTTATATTTTCAGTAATTACTAAACCTACAAACTAGAATCTGGACAAAGGTAGGTTTTTCAAAAACCATTCCAATTCCAAGAAATTGATAGGTAACACACCGCTCCATCAAGTGTAAATAACGAACCGAAAATGAATGACTCATTCTTATGAAGATTAAATTGAAAAGGAGGAAGGCAAAAATTCAACCCTTAGATAGACAATACAATAAATGAGGAAAGAAGTTGTAGTTAGTTTTTCGTGTGAAAGACAATATTAATGGGCATCTTGGCATGATTTGGATACCTAACATTAAAAAATCCTTCCCAGATTAAAAATTCCTATAGCTAGGTATGTGTACTGTGTCCCATATTACCTCACAAAATGCATTAAATATATCAAAAGAATTGTTAAAAAACAGAGATTTTATTATTCCTTTTTAAAGAACGATTCTGCATTGTTTTCATACTTTTTTAGCACTAGACACTCTGGAAGCGCGGGGCGAACTGTGCGAACTAAACTCGCGCGAACTGCGAGGCGAGGCGAACTCAAAATTTTGAGTGCGAGTTTCAAAAAAGTTCGCCTCGCGCCCTGCGAGGCGAGCGCGAGTCAAGCCAAAGTTCGCCTCGCCTCGCGCTTTTGCCATCACTAATAGTGAGTTATTGACACGATTTGATGCAAAATTGAAGGAGACACGCCCCCATTTGGCGAGAAAGAAAGTCTTGTTTCACCATGACAATGCACCAGCTCACTCATCTGGAATTGTTGCTGCTAAAATCCATCAACTTGGATACGAATTATTGCCACACCCACCTTACTCACCTGACCTAGCCCCCTGCGATTATTTTTTGTTTCCTAACTTGAAAGTTTGGCTCGGTGGAAAGAGGTTCAGCTCAAATGATGACGTCATAAGCCAGACAAAGGGCTATTTTGAGGAGTTCGCAGGGAGCTACTTTTTGGAAGGGCTAAAAAAGTGGCAGGATCGCTGGAAGAAGTGTGTAGCCTTGAAAGGAGACTACGTCGAAAAATAGAACCCAAAAATGTAAGTACACTACCGGTCAAAAGTTTGGGTACAACTATGTTTTTTTCAGTTTCTTCCCTTTTGAGTAGTGAAAGGTCATTGAAATCACCATAGAGCCATCAAAACTGAAAGTTCATGTTCTTATCTATTAAATAAATTTAAAATATCTCATACCTATAAAGTACATATTATGTGGAAATTGACCCTTGTTAATGTATAGCTGTAAACACTAGACTGCACGTTTGTTTATACCTGCAGTTTGTAGGTATATTTTAGGCATAAGGTAACTATCTTCGGATTATATTTTGTTATGAGTGATACCTCTGATATTATTTTAATGTCAGATAAGTGGTTTAAAGTGATTCATTGTGTTGATTTTTAGTTGAAAGACAAGCTTTCCAATTTGCATCAAGTGTGTAAATAAAGTGCCTAATTTTTTATAGAACGTGTTAAATTGACTCCTTATTGTCAAATTCCAATGGAAAAGAGATCTGACATAGTAACATTGCGCGAAGCTGGGCATTCTCTGCAGGAAACCGCATCTTTTTAACGTGTCTCACTGCATGGAGTTCAAAAAACCTTGCAGCGCCATGAAGAACGCGGAACTTTGAGTAATGTCCCAAGAAGTGGTAGGCCGAAATGCACTTCAAAACAAGAAGACAAATTCGTATGGGTCACATCCAAGCGAGATCGCTTTAAAACAGCGAATCAAATTCGTTCTGAGCTGCTAGAAATGAGAACTGCTGATGTTTCAGTTTCTACCATCCAAAGGCGTCTTTGTGATGCTGGTCTCAAAGGCTGTGTGGCAGCAAGAAAACCTTTGCTGCGGTCTGTAAATAAGAGAAAGAGACTAGCATGGGCCAAGAAACACAGCAACTGGTCACAGGAACAATGGAAACGTGTTCTCTTCATTGAGAAGTCCAAGTTTGAATTCTTCGGCTCCAAAAAGAGAAAATTCGTTCGGCGTGCAGCGGGAGAACGCATGCTTCCTGCCTGTGTGCAGCCTACGGTGAAGCATGGAGGTGGTTCTCTCATGGTGTGGGGTTGTTCCGGAGGCGATTCAGTGGGAGATATTGATCGTATCAATGGAATAATAGACTCCAAAGTGTACCCAAGCATCCTGGTGCGGCATTTTGTACCATCTGTACTGAGACTTATCGGCCGCGGATTTGTCTTACAGCAGGATGACGACCCTAAACATGCCTCAAAATTGTGCAGAAGCTATGTAGCCAAAAAAGAAGGGGAAAATATACTGCAAAATATGATCTGGCCTCCTCCAAGCCCCGACAGTAACCCTATAGAGTTGATTTGAGATCACGTGGACCGTTGTGTACGCCAGCAGCACATAACCAGGCAGAATCACTTGTGGGAGGTGATACACGAGCAGTGGAGAGCGATTGGTGAAGTCACCCTGAAAAAATTACTTGAAAGGATGAAGCGAATATGCCAAGCAATAATCCGTGCAAAAGGGGGGTTATTTTAGTAAAAAGAATG
The DNA here is from genome assembly GCA_024516035.1 of Bactericera cockerelli. Lineage (NCBI taxonomy): Eukaryota > Metazoa > Arthropoda > Insecta > Hemiptera > Triozidae > Bactericera > Bactericera cockerelli. The sequence goes on along the minus strand of CM044964.1, from coordinate 16,700,116 downwards.
TTTGAGCAATTGTAATGAAATAACAATGTTCAATATCATAAATATATTGTCTTCACAAACTTAGAGCGATTCTTTTTCATTTCTAATATTTTTTATTTTCTTATGAAGCTTTGAAAGTTCATTTTGTGAGGTAAATTTTCAATTTTTGAGGTGTACCCAAACTTTTGACCGGTAGTGTATCTCGCACTCTTTTTTCAAACACGGGTACTTCTTGATCCGCCCTCGTATATCTGGGCGGGGCAGTTACGCTCTGTCCCGTCTCATTCTCTAGACAAACTTGGTTCTCATGTGAGCTTCACCCAGCCTGAACAGGTCCATTGATGTGTACCAGCAGGAATCCAAATATACCTGGAACGAAATTTGGTGCTAATCCATGTCCTCTCCAAGTTCAACGTTGCTTAACTTTTCAATGAGTTCGATGACTCGTTTCGACTTTATTTCGAACAAAGAGAAGAGAAACCGCACAAAGTTTGGGGAAACAAGAGAAAGAGAGAAGAAAGACGCGCGAGCTTTCGCCCTCTCTTCTATTTAAATTAAAATGTCATCCTATTTCCCATCTTACAGAGAGCTTTCTCCTCGGTAATCCTATTTCCGTCTGGTCCCTCCTCCCCCGTTCCCAATAGCAACAAGTATACAGCGGAAGAGGGGGGAGGAGAAGGGAAAAGGAAAGGTAACTTTCATTTTAGGACAATTTTTCACGTGAAAAGACGCGAAGAAATAGGACACAGCACGGGGCTGGGTGCAAGAGGAGAGGAAGCTCAAGTATTAATGTTGAGAAGAAAAAAACACCAAGAGGGAAAAATAATAAGAGCTATGAAAAAACTTTTTCTCTCGAAGAAAATTAAATAAAAAAACGCCCAGACAAAGTTGATAAAAGCCAGGATGCCCTTAAGAACTAAGAACAAAATATATTGTTTGAAAGAAAACACAACGAATAGCTCATCCCTATGAGAGATTTGGCCTTAATAATTTCACTTCTCTTCTGTATGGGCCTTCATAAGCTGGCTAACACATCCTGAAAGATATTGGGACACTGAAGTGAAACACTTCAATACTTCTAGCTGATAATCTATAGAAGGCAGCTAATAATCTTAATCTAAATCATCTGAAAAGGGGGGCAATGCCTATAGGGCGCTTATCGTCGCATCAATATTTTTATTCCCATGAATGTCGACCCTGTGTTAACAATAGGACCAGGACTTACCCACTGCTCATCAGAGTAGTGGCAGTAGAGTCAAAATGAGTGCCATGGAACTTACCTGTAACATAGAATGAAAAATATAACATTAGTAAAATGCATAAAAAAGGAACCATTGGAAGTCTTTGAGGGTGCAAAGTTAAAAACACCAGTCCATAATATAAATTTAATAAGAAAAACTAATAATACAAAAAAAATACAATAATAACCGACCTCAGTAACTTGATCAATAAGGCGGCGGCGGACATGTAACTTGGAGGTCGGTGGTTCAAGTCCCGGTTTCAGCGTAAATTTAGTAAATTACGAGTGTGAATAACACAAATATGATAACTTTCTTAAAATAAATTTATCAAGTAAGAATATTCTTGGGTACAATAATTACAATGAAAACCTGCATAACATTAAAAAAATTAGTACATAATTAAATTTTGTTAGACCACCCAGTGGGAAAGAGAATAGGAAAATTATTATCATGAAACAAGAATTTTTACAAGAAAGTAGCAGGCGCGTAGTTGACATCAAGAAATGCGGTGATGGTTTTATGCGGTTAATATATTTCGGATGTTCTTGAACCAACGCACAGCGATTTGTAAGTCGACAAACTCTGTATGTGGTCCTTCGATATAAGCCTGTACAGCTGTATACAACTATACATAGATAGATACATATACTAATGATACCATAATACATGAGTTTTCTCATCGACAAATAGACGGCGAAATTTTCCGGGTCCTGAAGGTGTAGAACAATTGATCCTTGGCAAAGTTCACACCTCTTTACTTGTCATGTCATGAATGAGGTGTAGCGTTAACAAAAATGGTCAATAGATAGAATTTGGTAAGTTGAGGAATGTTAATTAATATACATAATAATGACTGTAAGAACAAAAAAATTGAAATCGGAACAAAAACATATTTTTTTTTATTTACAAAAACAATACTTCCGATTTCTAATACATATGTATTAGAAATTCCTCGGAAATAATTCTTCATGTATGAAGTATGAAAGTAATTTAGTAAGTTTTTAAATTTCAGTCGCAATAATGAAAACTCAATGGAAACAACTCACTACGGTATCAAAAAAAACTTCCTTCAGTTTTGATGAAGAATTCAAACTTATTTAATTTTGGTCTCATGCTGGGTCGATGACCTCGGAATGCGATTGCTTTTAGGAACTTTCAGAGGAGATCAGAGAAGGTCAGCAGAACCAGTCGAGTTCATGTACTGCTGCGAACTGTGAGTGATGGTATCCCAACACAGGAGAATTTGTCTATGAAGATCGCAGAAACATACACTCGCTATTTTTTTTTTTTGAAGTATAAATATTATATTTTATTGTGTTTTATACATTAATTGATTGATTTTTCTTCTTTTTTTTACATATATTAAACATATTCCGAAACATACACTCTCGAAAATGAATGTGTAGCCTTAGAAAGCATATGAAAGTTTAGCCATAAAAAGCTAATGAAAGAATAGATAGAATTAGAAAAATGTACTCAATAAAATACCTAATACCTATGAGGCGTCTGACGGAAATGAAACACGGCGTATTTTTGAAATATATTTTCATAGAGTAGAATTTGTATATTTATTTTAAATTAAATAAATCTCGCCTTACTCTTTTCCTTCAGGCAGGGCTCAAGACACTAGCAGCATTGTCTCGCTGTATTGCGAGTGCGATCCTTTGTTTCAGGAAAATATGAAATATATTCAGCTGAAGCAGGAAGAAATCGGAATCACGGAGTGAACAAAGTAACCAAGCATATTCATCATTGATGAAAGCACACGAGGAAGACAAATGAAGTTCTTCCACCAATTAGCAGGACGGGGACGGTTGAAGCAAAATCAATTGCGAATCGAAACAAAAAACTTGAGAAAGTAATTACGAGTAAATGGATGGACGGAGAGGGGGCAGTCGGTCGTCCAGAAAGAATAATAGGTAACCTTGGCGAAGAAGATAAATGGATAATCCAGAGAAACGGGAACCCGGTCACGGGGGACCACAATTAATTAATCCTTCATTTTCAAAAGCTTGCACTTCGTACACAAAGACACAGACAGAGCGAGAGAGAGAGAAATAGTCACCCAAAAAGAGAAATTCAGTTCTCCTTTTCAACTTCGTCTGAATGGCAGCAGAGCTAACTCTTGAGAAAAAAGTTGTTATCCATAAATTAAAATTAGAGTTGAAAGAAATGAAAGAGAGCATGAAAACAGAAGGTAGAGTTAGTTGCCTGCAGAGTCGGAGACAGCACGGACAAGATGCAGAAGGACGAACGCGGGGAATGGCGAGAAGGGACGAAGCGCTGGAGAATGGCGTAGAGGGAGAAGCGAGACAAAGATTTAAATGAGCGCACAGGTGAGGAAGTAAACAAAGAAATGAAAGGGAGAACAGTGAGGACGAAGAGAAGGGAGAGAGGAAATTGGAGGGAGAAGCTGATAAGGACTGAATAAAGAGAGAATGATAAATTAGTATTTGAAAAGCAAACCCGTATCCTCTTCCTCTCCAGCTGAAAAGAAAAGCTAAAGAGACAGAGAGAAAGCAACAAATGGTAAAATGGTAATGGATTGTGCAATGCACGCGGGGGAGAGAAGAAGGGAGGGGCGAAGGATAGGGGAGGTATAGGGTTCCTATTTTTCCTTCTTTTGGTCAGGTGCTTTTTTTAGTAGGCATATTGTTTGCGACATTTTGAGCTTCAAGAAGATTTATAGAACCGAAATGTATTTGTACATCTGTATTCCCGCATTGTTACTACTGTCAGAATGACAAGAGGATCAGGTATAACTTTACAACCCCATCGTAGAAGAAAATGGAAAGCAAACGTTATTTCGATTCTTTCGTGTGTAGAGGTAGGTAGGTACCTCCTCCTATATTTGTAATGTAAATAGCTTTTATTTGTACAATTAAATTTACACATTTTAACATAAATAAATACATAAAACACAATAAAGTTGTACAAAATCAGATTGGTATCTGAGGCCTATATTTACGTAAGTGATATTTATATTACCAAGCAAGGAATGAGATGGAATAAATGTTTTGATTTTAGTTCCTAATCTTAGCTGAATTTGGGACTCAAACCACCGACCTCCGGTTACGACTCCGTCACCTTATCGATCGAGCAATCTCGAGCAAGGACTGTTGTTTTTGAAAATGAAGAGATGTATTAAGATTATTCCCCTATCATAAAGTGAAGTGAAATACAACTATCTTTAACCCTCAAAAAACTAATTCGAAGTGGGAAATGAGGATAAAAAAGAGAAGGACGGGGAAGAGTAAGAAGAGGAGGAGGAGAAGGAGAAGGAGAAGGAGGAGGAGGAGAAGGAGGAGGAGAAGGAGGAGGAGGAGGAGGAGGAAGAGGAGAGGAGGAGGAGGAGGAGGAGGAGGAGGAGGAGGAGGAGGAGGAGGAGGAGAAGAGGAGGAGGAGGAGGAGAAGGAGGAGGAGGAGGAGGAGGAGGAGGAGGAGGAGGAGAGGAGGAGGAGGAGGAGGAGGAGAGGAGGAGGAGGAGGAGGAGGAGGAGGAGGAGGAGGAGGATGAAGTAAAAAGCGTGACGACGAGAATGTAAGTAAGAAATATGTGTGTCATAAAATGTAATGCGAACAAAAAGCAGGAACCTTACACAAGGAGAAGGATGGGAGAGACGGGTCTTCAAGAGGAAGAGAACGGAGGTAGGAGGAAGAGAATGAAAGTTTAGTAGGGAGGGAGGGAGAGGGAGGGATGAGCAAAGGTATGAAGAAAACAAAAGTGGGAAAAATTTGAAACGGAAAGTTTCTATCAAACCGAGAGAACCGAACATATGTCCTTCCCACTTGTCTCTCCTCCCCTCATTAGCATTTATATCCTCCTTCCCTCCTCCCTCCCATTCGAGGAAAGCAAATTTATTTGTGTACGTTGTGAAATATTTATTCATTGTTTGGGAAATATAAATTCAATATTTTTTTTCGTCTTTTTCTTTTCGTTTCTCCCTTGGAAGTAAAACCTTTCTGAGGGGCGGCGCGGCACATGCACAATTGCACACGCGCCCACGTTGACAGTTTTCTACTTGTGGGACCTGAGAGCAGAGGTTTTTTTTTATATAATAACTATTCTGGTCTCAATTTTACATTCAAATCTTTTATTCTTATATAGGGTTATTCGCGTTCAATAAATATACTTATACCTATTAATCTTTTTCCATACGGAACCATTTTTAATAATATTATTTCTCAAGTGAATTGACGCAGACCACTGAAAAATAAGAAGGAAGGAACAATGGTATATTATAACGGATACTTCAAGAGGTTGCTTATAGTATAGACACACATAACGATATGTGCAGATTGTGAAAAGATTTTGCCGACCAATATAGACTTTAAGACGAAAGACTGATTTGTTTTGTTCGTCAGTAAAATCCAGACTTTCCATCTAAATTCTAAAGAGGTTCTTTCACCTAAAGGACTGAACAAATTTTTCGGGAGCCGCCATCTATACAAGAAATAATAATAACGGTAATATTTTCTGCTTTTTTTTTTGCTCTATTATTCATTTCCAACATTTTCTTTTTATGAATCTTTCCTTCCCTTTTTACTCGTAGTTTCTGTTATTTATTTCATTTATTATTATTGTTCAGTTCTTTTGGATTTCTATTTTCTGTGTGTACAGGTACACCTTCAAGAAATATATCATCTACAATAGAAAGGATAAAAAATTCAAAGCTCACTGCAGCAGCACCTGCAGATGTTAGCACATCACAGGAAATGCATCAATATTTCAGGAAGTGAATTCTCGCTAACTGAAACGCGAAAAATAGCCACAATGCGAAATACATCATATCAGTAAATGTATGAGTCAATTACATATCGAAGAACAGATTTTTTTTTTTTTAAGTCAATACATACATACAAATATATGGAATTGATGATACTTGTAGCTAAGCTGATGGTAAGGTTTTTTTAAATTATTTATTATCTCTTGAATTTATCTTTATGTTATTTTTTTTAAATCAAGGGTGGTGTGGAAGAGAATGCCGTTGGCATTAGCACCGCCCTTGATCAAGTTTTGTTTTATTTCAATTTCTATGTACCTACTATATTTTAAATAAAACTTGATCCAACATGTTTAATAATAATAATAAGGTCGAGAACTCCTAGAGATTAGATCTGAACATCCACACTTAATCAATTTACCACCAGAGATTTGGGATTATCCTTGGCTGAGAATCGCTATGACTTCAGCTGTGTATTACAAACATAAAATAAATACTCTGCCTGACCATGCGGATATTGAACTACCAATAAATATTTTTTTTTAACAATTGGATCAAGCTTTATTTACATCCTTTATATACAATGAACATGGTAACAAGTTGAGAAATAAATATAAACAAAGCCTGATCAAGGGTGGTGATAATGCCTTCGGCATTCTCCTCCACGGCATTCTCTTCAATTAGTACGCTGAAAAAAAATTACTCCTGTTATCGTATCACATCAGGTATTGAGTTTCTTATTTATCAATAGAGTAGTCCACTGGTTGTAAAACAGTTACTTCGGTTACGATTACGAGTGAGGAGACAGTTACTTCAACACTGCAACGACCAATGCCCGAATTGCCTGATTTACTTCTTACATCACATCTGGAAGGACATCACAGCACGGTGGTCGACAAATCAATCAGGATGGCGATCGATAAACTGAGAAGTCGGGTAGAGGGGGGTACTTGGAACAATGAACTCATCTGAGTGCTCGCAACGCGGGGGGGGGCATGACGCAACCACCCGGTGTAACTCATCTCTCACGAGTGCAGTAGAAACGTCATAAATAATAATAACGCAATGAGCATTAACACCATAGCATAACCAGAGCAGTGTTAGAATGAGAACTCAGCTGAGCACAGGGCACCAGGGGCGGCCGGTGCTCAGGAGCTGCGGAACTGCGGCATCCCCAGACGAAAAGGGAAAAAAGAGGTCTTTTCGCAAGTCCTAAAAGCTCGTACACAATGAACATCTTCACACATTTCTAGGATAATTAATATGATTGGCATGGTGAACATACTCAAACTCGTTAGATTATACTAAGAGAACGACTCTATAAATCCCATTTTAGTCCGGTTTATGGAGCAGCTCCCTCAAAATATTTTTCCACCGGCCGCGCCTGCAAGGCACACGGAACATTTAGGCGAAATTGCAGTGCGAGTAAAACAAAGTGTATGTACAGAAGACATGTGAATTTATGAAAGCCATCAAGAGCCTTTATCAAAATATTGTATCAACAAACAATGGGTCAGTTTCAGTACTTGAAATATGTAATTTGATTTCATAAATTAAATACTTCTGAGTGACCTCACCTAAAGCAGTGATAAACCTGTTAGTATATATTTTCAATTCATCACAGAGAACATTATCAGCTTTCAGCTTGATGAACGAAATAAATCTATGAACTTGATTAACGAGGCTGGTCCCAAATTGTATTTCAGCAAGGTGTTAAGGCCCTTAAAAACACTCTTTAGTGGAAGGTAACCACCAGGCGAGGTTTATGCTCAAGCATTTTCAAACACCTAACCCTTAGAGTCTTATTGTTAAGTGGTCAGAAACGCAAGTTCATGAGGAAAATTCATGCACTGGGTGGGATTCGAACCAACGGATCCCTAGGTTAGCTGGATTACCTAGCGCGTTGACCACTTGATAACCAGTGTACTTTAGAGCCTGCAACTAACTCATACTCACCCACATACATGTGCACACAATAGCCTACACTAAAACAATCAATGAATTATAACTTGCACTTCTTGTATAATAAAACTTGAAAATATAAAATGTACGATATTATTTTTTAAAAAAACCAAAATGAATAATGGAATAAAAAAAGCAAGCACCGGCAAAGAGTAATTTAGCAAAACAAAAAATCCATTAATATAAATTATTTGCTCAACAAATTGCAGGTACATAGATTAAAATTTTATTTTCATAATTCACTCACTCTTTAGTTCCTTCTACCCTGTTGGCATAATGGGACTACCAGCCTTGCACTGACAGTCTCTACAAAGTGGTAATTACCTGTATTATCTTCTATATAGAGCTATACTAGCGGGCTGTCGCCCGCTTTGCGGGCCGAGGCATGGCCGTGAAAGCAAAAAATCCTTTTTCGCCAATGGCAGGTGTTGTAGTGGGAATTTCGAAAAATCCCGTCTTATTGCACATCTAGACTATAAGACAAAGCTACCTACCAAATTTCAGCTCGCTAGGTATTACGGTTTGGGCTGTAGAGCGATTATCAGTCAGTCAGTCAGTCAGTGACTTTGACATTTATATATTAAGATTATTATTATTTAACTCTTTATGAAAACGACATGAAAGGAGCCTTGGATCTGGGCGTCCATAATTATCCTCTAACCACCGTGATTTAGGTATCAATACCTAAATCATGAAAATAAAAATACAAAATTTAGAACAATATAAACAAAGAAAAAAAAGATTAACAACATAGATAACATGAAAAAATTATATACTAAAGTCCCAACTAAAGGGCGGGGTTATTGCCTATGGCAATCTCTTCCACAAAGAGCAGCTTCTTTCGACCTCTTTTTCTTTAAGTATTGTTGTTATACTCGTATGATCAAATTAGAAGGAACAAATAAGAGTCCGCGTATTTTTTGGAGAGACGTACTTCTTGATCTCTTCAAAATTAAAGCTGTTTACATGTTGTCATAAAGATATCAAGTAATACTTTTCATCATCTTACTTATAAATATAACTAAAATTACCTCTCCTTTCTCTTTTGGCGATATGGTTATTCAGTGAGATCATCAAATAATAAATTAATGTATAAATTGCTCTAGGAAGAAGTACGGACGGCGATGTACAAACATTTTTGCATTAGATTAACTTAATTCATCTAAACGGGTCGTAAAAATTCTTTACGTTTCTCAACGAGAGGGAGAGGGCATGATTGAGATCAGAGCTCAAGAACTCGCAGTAAGTACATAATGGAGTACACGTAAATAAATCAAGAGTTGTATGTTGTAAATGAATTCCTGTTACGTTTGTGAGATTGAGGCTTCTCTTTCACATCCGTGAGTGAAGAAGATGGGGCAAAGTTTATTGCTTCCTAATTTAATAACTTAAAGAAGGTTGAAATATATAGGTTCTCAGGAAAAACTTATTACACAACTTTTGGTAAAACAAATAAACATCGAAATAGTGAAAAAAAATCGAAATAAACCAAGTGTTTTCTATCTTCAAATTGGTGCGATCTTCAAATTTCTATTCCACTGAGTGCAACATTTTGTCTCACAAAGTTGCCAGGCGGTCGCAACGTGTCATCTTCCTTAAGAATGAAATAGGATCGAATCCCACTGACATACACATTGCAACACTTCCCATTGAAGAAAATCCAACAATTTCTACGAGAGGTACCGAGGTCTTTCGTACATTCTCAATTTTTTTTATGGAAGTAAACTTACGTAATACAGTAAACGATCTCCTATAAATAAGTAACTCTCTCAATGTGGAGTTGTCACTCTACTGACTTCGCCATGACATTCTCTGCCACATTACTACGCGTCTATTCAACAGTGCAACACAGACAACACATCACACTCGTAACTAATTCTGTTTTCATACGATTCTATGTAAGAGAGCAATAGGCATTAGATACCAGATACGCATTAGATACCTATCACTCTATTCGATTCAATTCTATTCAACGAAAAGATACCCATCTACACATCTATTCTACTATTTATCTGAACCAGTGAGATACCATCTTGTCGTCGTAGTTTCAACTCTCACATCTGGTACAAGATACAATTACCATTGCTGCAGTTCGATCTAGATTCGGTTCTCTTCCGATGGTGGCACTTGAATCACTTGATAGAGACCGATAGGGTTTCTTCAGCCACTCGATAGATGACAAAAACAATACTTCCTATACCTTTCAGGTGATCATCATAGGGTGGCGTCATCGTGAACGATGGTAGCCAGAGCACCTCCACCATTGTCTCCTCAAGGAGGCTAATAATTGACAAGGGCCCCCAGAACCAAGCCAATGCTGGTCCCTGTTTGAAGTCCCCAAACCAGACTGCTGGTCTACTCCCTGTTAATAGTCTTCCAGCCAGACTATTTCAGGTGATACAAAGTAAATAAACATGGAATATGAATATCCGGGCAGAGTCCGATACTTGGTTTACTGAGGCACGACCAAGGTCCAACAGGGAGGTCGTTAAACAGGGAGGAGACCCGTCTCTCTCGCTAGGCGACTATAAACAGAGAACGGACTAGCTAACCGTATAACAAGCCAAGTTAGCTTGCAGTTTTCCCAAGGGTTATTGGCTTTTAAAGAAAAAAGCCCAAGTTCTCACGATGTTTGCACGCACATAAAAATGTTTCAGGACGAGCCAATACCTCTCAGACAGGAGCCTTCCATTGATGGTTTTGACTTGTTTTTCCATTAAATGATTACCTATATATTATATAGGTCTCAGATATTAATCTGATTTTGTACAAGATGCCCATATACTATGAATTTATGTTGTGTGTAAATTTCATTGTACAAATAAAGGCTTTTTACATTACATTATAAAGTAGGTAACAATATAATCGACCACTCAAAGAAAACCATCTCCTGTGTCCACCCGTCACTCAATGGGAGAATGGGATCGACCACCTCTCTACTACACCACGCGCCACCTCTCCTCTCCGTTCAGTACTTGTACTCAAGGCCTACTTACTCTACTTAGTACTTGAGTACTGAGCCTCCTCCTGAGAGCACAACTGCAATGTGAAAGTTTAGCTGTAAACCACGATATAGAGAGAGAAAGAGAAAGAGAAAGAGAGAGAGAGAGAGAGAGAATTGCAAGCTGTTGAGAACTGTTTTTTATGGAGCAAGATTGGAGCGATTTATTCAGGAGTGAAACGAAATCACTGCCGATGTTTCAGCACAACAGTTTATGTACCCAGAAACTTTCTTCTCTATCTCTTTACTCAAGCACCACCATCATCTACAGAAAGAAAGAAACAGCCGACTATGTAAATTCTAATGGCTAATCTAAGTTTAGATTTACGTCTGAAGGATGTGTTGTGAAATGCAGGGCCAATCCGAAAACAGAGGAAAACGCAAAATTGAGGTTTAGAAACAAATTTTAAAGGACTACAAAACAGACTTTGACCTAATCTAAGTGGACACTATCCCTTAAGTTGGGCTATAGTGCGGTGTGATTGGTTGAACTTCAACTTAAGGGCGTGTCTTGCTTGACTTAACTTAAATCCTGTTTCATAATGGGGCCCTTGGAGGAGGAGGAGAGGAGGAGGAACAGGAGGAGGATATGTGAGTTAGAACACTGATGAAGAGCAAGACTATACAAGAGGAGCGACATACTACAGGACGCGAGAACTTGAAACGCTAATTCAACAAACTATAACTACATACATTGAAGTAGACATTTTCTCTTTATTTAAAAAAGATAGTTGTGACCTGGAACCGCTTTCGCATTACTTCAGGGCACTTTACCTTTACATCCATGCCATTCCGGAAACGGAAAAACTCGTTCAGAATTCTCCGCTCCGGCTGGGAATTCGAACCCGCAACCTCCGGGTCAGCAACCATTGCTCTTAACCACTGAGCCACGGAGGTCGGCAAAAAGTGATCAAGTGGACATGGTGATCTCAATCGTCCGACACTTGATGACAGGCTGACCTGACCTATTGTCTGACTGGCTGTACAGCAGGGGTGCCCAACCTTTACAGAAGAAGATCTACTATAAAGTCTCAGATAATCACCGGTACCTTCCCTTCTAAATTTCAATTTCTCCTCTGTTTTATTTTCTCCTTTTACATAATTCTCATGAGTTAAGGAAGGAGAACTCGGATTTTTACTTGTGTGAGATATAAACGAGTACAAAAAAAATCAAATCTGTCATTTTGCATGCATTTAGAAATTTAGAGCGTTATCTCATCTCTCTGGACGTGATCGACCCAAAATCACTCCGGGATCGAACGGTCGATCGCGATCGACTGGTTGGACAGCCCTGCTGTACACCATGACACCAGACACGCTCCCAACTCCAACAACTTGATGAAAGTTAACTTATATTGTTCTCGTGCGGTTCAGAATCCCAACAGCATTGTTTATATGACGCAGCCTGGGTTGCGAAAGGTTCGCCTGGAAGCGTGATAAACTTTATCTCGACGCAATTAAAACAAAACTTGTAGCACCAGTGAACAATAAAATAAAATCTAGGATAGAATAAATAAAGATGGCACGCTGTGTTGCTACATCAGGGCGTCTTGATGATGTAACTTGGGGGGCGAGATTCTACAAAAAAAAAATGTGAACAACACAAAAAACATCAAATTTGAGAAAAAATACTGAGGGAATAATTCCTCCGAGTTTGAAATTTTGAGGAGCAGAGTATAGTCGTATTTCTACTAAGCCAAATGAAATAATTTGATTGAAGAGAAAAATCATCTCTAATATCCGGTAAAATCAGTCAACAGCGCACAGAAAGTGTCACCTAAAAATAAGGCACTGTGGCATATCTATACATATTATTCAAATGATTTGATCTGGACCTTAGCAACTTATATGTAATGGAAACGCATAATAATATGTCACATTAACCGTACTCACAAAGTTCAATTAAATGCTCACTGACTCGCTCAACAAAGCCATTTCATTGTTACAAAGACAATTCATTGCCATTGAGATTGTCTAATGAAATCAACAAGTGTCCCGAGTGATATCCGGTGATTGTATTCCGAGATAAGCCGAGTGATTGTATTCCGAGATAAGCCGAGTGATGGTATTCCGAGGTAAGCCGAGCTCAAGGACAAGTGATAACACAACAATGAGAGGCTTTTGAGAAGACTTCAGCTTCAGACAGCAACGGATTAAGCGGCAGAATGTACAAGGCGATACTCAAAAATGGATGCTTTTTCAGCGGTAAGTTTCTTTACCCATGGCAGGCGAGCCATTGTGTAATTTCAAAACCCATTCATTTCTCACAGTAGACACCAAGATCAACTTATGTGCTGAAGTTCTATTAAATATACAGTACAAAGGGTTGGGTGGAAGAGATTGCCACAGGCAATAACCCCGCCCTTTAGGTAGGACATTTCTCTCTTTTTTTCCTTCTTGTATATTTGTTTAATCTTTTTGTTTTTCTTTATATTTCATTGTGTTCTACTGTATATATTTTTTGTTCTACCTAATAAAGCTTAAAAAAAAAGAAAGTGGGTGCAACTTCTGACAATCATGGATTTGATTCTTTTCACAAGTATAAATTTGGAAAGCGATACCAGCTTAGACTCCTAAATAACCAATTTGGAAAAGCACCAACTAAACACTTGTATGAAAACGGAGTTCCTCGAATCATAAGAAAGGTTTCATTTTTATTCACAAGTATAGTATAAATTTAGAGAGCCATATCAGCTTATTACACTGATCTAACCAAAAATAAGGTACCTTGACTCCTGTCCTGAACCAGCAGCTTGGAACAGTACTAACTTAGGGTTGCAATATCGAAACGAAAATATCGATATTAGGTATATCGATAATATCGAAACCATAATATCGATATCCGATATTATCGATGGGTCGAATATCGATATTGGGAATATCGATATTTTCAATATCGGTAACCGCTAACCGCATGAGATAATAAAACATGCTGCTTACTACGGTATGTGGGATGAAAAGGCTACATATTAATAACAGGCAAACTGCAAAGGAGTCTAAAGACTTCAAGCCAGCCTAAGTTGGCACAGTGGTTAGTGTATCTAACTTTGAGTCACTAGGCCGCAAGTTCAATTCCCGCCCAGGGCAAAAATTTATCTAAAGATTTTTCCGTTCCCGGAATGACTGACTTTCTCTCCTTTCCTGTCTCTCTTCTCTTTTGTGATGTACGACGGGAACAAAAAATATACATTTGTTTATTATTAGAAGCCATTGCTCAAACTCATATTTTATGTTTATGTAGGTGTTTACATATTTTATGTTTACTTTAATCAAACTAGTTCAAACTAATTCAGTATTTCAAAATTTCCCGGCTACTAACTGTTAAAAAAAAAAATGTCCCGAGTCCCGATAGCGATATTTTTATTCGATATTGTCTTTTTTTTCGATATATCGATATAATATCGGGACCTTAATATCGATATAAAATATCGATATATCGAAAGCAGAATATCGATATTCGATATTATCGATATAATATCGTCATCCCTATACTAACTACACTTGCACGAAAACTATAAACAATACTTGTATGAAAGCAAAGTTACTGGAATCAAAACCATGTCCGCCAAATCCCATTGGAAATTGTATTTCATCGGTTTCATCACAATGATATAGTATATGCCTCTCGTTGACATAATACACGTCATCAGAGGCACAAGTCACCATCGACTGCGAATGCCTAATGCCTGTATTTCTCATGTTCAACTGGCGATCGTCATCCGTCTACTCCAAGTCAATAGTCATTCCAGTTCATATACTGGACTTCTCGAATTCCACGATTCCAGGCAACAATGTAAACGATACGCATGCCACTGCATGAGAGCTTGTTGAAAATAATGATATAGTCATACAACTGACTGGATTCCCCATGCTCTTCTTTCTCAGGCAGAAAGAACAAAGCTGATCCGACTGAATTCTCTCTTTTTCTTTCCAATTCCCTGAATTGTTAATTAAGTTTACGGCTAAATGTTCATTAGATCATATTTCATACGCTAGCATGAGAACAGCGAGAACACGAGAGTGTAGCCATGGCCACGAAACTTGCGTATCCGAGGAGCTGCAGAGCTCACTCCAAGTAATAAGAGTATCGCATTTTAATGTATGCCCAGGTATGGTGTATGGTTTGAATATTAAATAGGATTTTCCATGTCAATAAACAAGATACTCAAAATAATTCATGAGAAGTAGGTATAAAATATGAAGAAAATTGGAAAATTCATTAGATTGAACTCTTGTGAGAAGCGTTTCAATTGAATATGAAAAGAGAGAGAAGCTGTAAATTTGATTTCATCACAAAGAAATTCTATAGAAGACTCAAGAGGTTCTATATGTCTATAGATATTAATTCCTTTCGGCCCTAATTCTTTATTTTCTTTCTCTGCTTCCTCAAAACAACCCAAACCACAGCAGAGACACGAGTCCTGCTTCACTTTACAATATGTCCATCAGTTTATACCAGGGGTCTTCAACCTGTGTTCCGCGGGCCACTTGTGGCCCGCCGAGTCATTTTTGGTGGCCCGCGAGCTCATTCATGCTATTTCCTATTTCTTCCAGCACTAGCTGGCCAAGATTTTTTTTTTTATGCAAAAGTTACGAGCAGTGACAAATCCGATGGGATTCGAACCCGGGTTTACCACCTACAAAACTAGTGCATTGACCAACACTCCCTCCGGATTGCTACAACAAAACTTCAACCCAATATTGTCAAATCGGTGAATGCCATGCAATGCCAACCATCCCATTGAAGACCTAGGTTCGATCCCTCACAGGGTTCATTTTTTTCTAATCAGAAACTGATCAGAGACTGCTGTACATTTTTTTTTTTTTAATTTTCTAGTTTTTGTATAAAAAATTGAGTGAAACAATTTTCTTTTTATTTTTATTTTGAAAATTAAAATACCAACACTTGTTCCTGAAATTAAAAATAGTTTTCGGAAATTTTTTCGACCCCCCCCCCCCTTAATTTATGTTTCTAATAGTGGCCCGCGGACTTTTCCGGAAAAGAAATATGGCCCAGAGACTGAAAAAGGTTGAAGACCCCTGGTTAATACAATAAAATAGTTATTTTTAACATGTTTTTAGTGATAATAATAATAAATAATAAAACGAGGAAAAAATCAAATTCATGCACTGAGTGGGATTCGAACCATCGGACTACCTGGATTACCAGACTAGCGGTTAACCACTTGACCACCAGTTCTCAGCCTTTCTAAAAAAAATAGCACAAGCTTCATTTACAATTCACAAAGTGTGAAAAATCTCATACCCTGTTCACAAGTGAGTTCATCAGACGAGTAGACGACTCGGTGTGCGAGTGTGCACTGGGCTTGCTGCTGTTCTCGAGTGCACCTCATTGACTATGCATGAGAGGCGCTCCGGCCATGTGAGGAGAGCTGAGAGTGTGTCCACAATAGAGCTAACTCCGTGTCCACAATAGAGTTAACTCCGTGTAATAGACTGAACTGGCAGTAAAACCTCTGATGCGTGATGGCAAGAACATCATCAAAGAATATATTAATTTCAATTTCAGTAAGCGATCTCAGCAGCTGGATCGATAAGGCAGCGCAATCGTAACCTGGAGATCGGTGGTTCGAGTCCCGTGTTTGTGATTGGCACATACGAAATTGATTTCAGTTTTAAAAATCACAATTAGCAGATTAAAAAAACTAGACAAGATTTTTAATATAATCGAAATCTGATCCGAGCTCATCTAACATACATACTTGATTGCTCTGATGATGGCTATTTGAATTCAAGCCCGGATCCAGCCTAAAATTTAAAAATCACAATGAAAACTTTCAGTAAAGTTGTCCATGAATACTGTACAACTGTATAGAGTGCCATAGAAAGAGTAGTGGAGTGTATAGAATAGCATCAAAGAAAAGGAACTGGAGCTGGCCCGACAATCAAGAGCATTCACACAGGAGAAGAGCAAACAAGTCTGCAGCATGTGAGCTCTGCTAGGTCGCACATTTGTTTGCTGTTACATTAGCGAGACCAAGAGGACAAGGTTAGAACAAGGAAGAAAAACAACAAGAGTCGTCTGATAGAAACAATGTGTGCTACTTACATAATAATAGGTTCCTAATGTACAAAGATAAAGTGCTGCCCACTCGTCATTTTGATT